>RAKG01000063.1:0-385175 GCA_009802275.1 Neurospora sp. CHS-2018a
GTTAAAAATGAATATTTTATATATAAGTTATATATTTTTATAATAATCTTTAGAATAAAGAAAAAGTATTTTAAAAAAATTAATTAAAATCTTATATTTTTATATTATAGAATTATTAATCTTATATAAAATTGAATATAAAGGAATAAAAGAAATAAATATTTTATATTTTACTTATTAATTATAGTATATTCGTTATAAAGGAGTTTAATTATTATAATATAATTTTATATATTAAATCTATTTAAAATGGATTTACAATTTATTTATATAAGTCTTTTATAGAAAATTATATTTTATTAAATTATATATAATGAAAAATATAAGTTATTAGGAATTAAAATTGCTTTAAAGATATTAATATAAATATTTAATATAAATAAATAAAATTGGAAATATAAATTATATACACCTAATTAATTATATTATATTATATTATACTTTTATTTCTATTTTAAAAAAGTCTAATATTTAAAAGTAAATAAATAATAAAGGTTTTTCTTTTTAATTTAATTGATTTTTAGTTTTAAACTTTAATTATATATTTATATCTAATTTATTAATAATAAATTTACTATCTAATATAATAAAAGACTATTAAGAATTATAAATAAAAAATAATAAAGTTTAAATTTATAATAATAAGTAAATTAGTCGCTAATTTATTTAAAATTAGTCGCTAATCTATTTAAAATTAGTTACTAATTTGTTTAAAATAGGTTAGAAATCTATTTAACTTTATAATATTATATTGTATTTTAGTTCGTATTTAAAAGAAATTTAATCTTTCAATATAAATAAATATTAAAATCATTTTCTTCTATTTTATTTTATTTTTACTTTTAAACTCTAATTATAAATCATTTTTCAATTAATTTATAATATAAAGTTTAACTCTATTATAATAAGTAAATTTATTAGAAATCTAATAAAAATATATTAAATTATTTTATATTTATTTCTTTATAATACAAAGTCCAATTCTATTATAACGTATAAATTTAGTAAAAATCAATTAGAAATAAATTCCCGATCTATTAAATAATTTAATATTAATTTACTTATAATATAAAGCCTAATTCTATTATAACGAGTAAATGTATTAGAAATTTATTAGAAATAGATTGCTAATTTATTAAATTACTTATATTTAAAATATAAAGTTTAATTTTATTATAATATTTAAATTTATTAGAAATTTATTATAAATAGGTTTACAATTTATTAATTTATCTTATATTAATTTACTTATAGTAAAAAAGTTTAATTCTATTATAATAAGTAAATTTATTAAGAATCTATTTAAAATATATAAAAAATATATTGAAGAAAAAAAGGCGTAGAATCTATTTAAAATAGATTATTAATTTGGAGCAAAAACCATACTATAAAGAAAAGATAATAACCCTACAAGATTTGAAGGAAGAACTTTAGAGCTTAAAAGAGTAAGTCAAATTGTTTGTAGAGAGCCGTAATATTTATAATAAGATTAGAGCTAAAACCCTAAATAACTACTATAAATACTTAGGGAAGAGATTAGAAATAATGCCGAAGTATTACCTTTAATCTCAAATTCCGAAGACTTTAAAAGAAGAGTAAAGAGTAAATTTAGAAGTTAGAATTCTTAAGTTAAGGGAAGAGATTTATAAAGTAAGAATAGATTTAGTGAAGAGTAAATTTAGAGAGTATAAATTCAAATATATTCGTAAAGAATAATATTTAATTTAAATTATCTTCTCTTCCTCTTCTAAATGAAGAAGGAGTCTTTACCCTTTTATCTCCGGATTAATAATATCTTTCGACTTATTATAGTTAGGAGCTAATCTCCTCCTATTATTTAAACCTCCCTTTTTATAATAATTCTTAAAATAAAGTACTAAGGAAAAAACAGGAAAAAATTCCCCAAATTAAACTTCCCTTTGGATCTGCTATAGGTCCTCCTAGTAAATTTACTAAAGAAATACAAACGAAACTACTACTCTAATAAAAAATATCTCTACTATTATATTAAAAAAAAAGAAAAGGAAAAGATAGTAATAATATTCTAGTAAATAATTAAGTTATAAATCCCGGGGTAATAATCTATACTCCTACTTCCGGCTCCTCCTAGTAGTATTAGCCCTTTTAGTAACGTTTACCAAAAAATACGCTATATCCCTTACTTCCTTCTAACGCTATCTTTCCGCCTTAGCCTCCTTTTTCTTCTCTATTATAATAGTTTTGTAAGTAGAGTTTAGCTACCCCTAAATCTGTATTATATCTACTTTAAAAAGTAAAGGTAATAGTTATTAAACCCTTATACTAAAAGTAGGAGCGTATCTATACTTTATAGTAGTAATTTAATAGTTTTTATTTAAACCGAGGAGGGTTAATATTAGTTCGGCCTTCTTTTTTTTAAGTAAGACGAAGTAATTAATTATTAATTAGTCTTAATTAGTAAGGGAGTTAATTAATTCCTTGTTACGCTACTTCTTAGTCTTTCGGACTATTTTTAGCTTCCTAAGTATTTTGGCCGCGGCTTTAGAAGGGGTTTACTACTTTTTCGGTATTGTTAACGCTTCTTCAATTATAATTTCGCGGCTAATTAATCTTCCTGTCTTATTTAGGTCGACCTATTCTTTTAAAAATTCTTTGACTATTTCTTCTCTCTCTTTATATTATTAAAGCCCGCGAGAAAAAATAATGGTAGGGCTTAATCCCTAAATTATTAGGTTATAGAATATAGTAACGTTTTTAAATATAAGTTTATTCTCTAATCCTCTATAGGTAAGTTCTTTAAACTCTATATTAAATTTAACTCGGCTAATAAATTTATATTCGAATTTAAGCTTTAAATTATAATATAAATCTATATACTACTATTTATTTATTAACTCCTTAGTAGAATTGACCTATTTAATTCTAGTACAATTATATATTATATATATTTATTAGTGGACTATAGCCTTCTCTAGCTATAGTAAATCGTCTATTTACGTTTAAGAATTCTAATAATTACCGTCCTTTTAGAAGGTTAATTGTAAATAGGGAGCCTCTCCTCTAATAAAATATTAATTAACCCTCTTTATTTCTACGAAAAATATCCTAATTATTTCTAATACTTAGAGGCTGTAAGTTTAAGAGGATTATTATTTAAAGAATTTTTATATAATCTATTAAATTTCTATTTATATTTATTAACCGGTAGTATTGGTATACCCGGAATTCGTAAAGGTGTAAACTATATACGCGGTCTTAATCCGCTCTATTCTCTTATTGTTATAAATTAAATTATAATAATACTATATATTCTCTAATTAATTGAATATAATTAAAGAAAAATATTTATTTATATAGATTAGAATATATTACTATCGAATTATTTCTATAAAGGTTTTAATTTTAGTATTAATGGCCGTAAAATATTAATTAATACTTAATAGAATTACCCCTATCGGTAGAATATAAATCCTATTTCTAAAGTTCCTTAGTATTTAAATTAGAGTTAAATATATTTCGGTACTATTTAGCTATTCTTCGGCGTTGGCGTAATACTATAGGTTTATTATTTTTAAAATATAGGCGTTCTATAATATTCTATTTAGTTAATTTAATTCTCTCTAATTAGTAAGAGGGTATAGATTTGTACCGACTACGGTTATATATATTAAAATATCCGCCTCGTCGAATATAATAATAAAGGAAGGTACGCCTTCTATATTTAGAATTCCGTTATCTTTATATTTTAAGAACTTTTAATTGGAATTAAGAGGTAGATCCTTAAATTGCTCGTTACGTAGAGGGTAAACTTCTTTTTTACTAACGTTGAAATTTTTTTAATTCGAAGGGCTATTTTTTTAATAAGTAATATAATATTTAATAATTGTATTTAAGCCTACTTCTCCTACCTTTAGTTCTAAAGAGGGTTTTTTAATAATAGGGGCCTCTTTATTAATGGTTACGATAACGGGGATTTCCTCTTCGGATTAAGGTTTTTTTTTAGTTTTAAGTTTATTAATAGTAGGGGGTAAATTAGTGGTAGGATTTAAAGCCGGCGTTGTAAGGAATTAATCTCCTACGGATAGGGACGGTAATTATTTTATTAGGATCTTCTTTTTATTAATAAATATTATAAAGTCCTTTTATTATAAGAAATTTAATGCTTCTATCTCCTCCTCCATATTATTAAATTTTTAATAGTATATTAGTACTTTCTAATTAATAATAGTATCTTTAGTAGGCTTTTCTTTTATAGGACGCTAGGTAATATTAATACGGTAATATAGTTTGGGTAGGATTACCCCCTTCTTAAATTTAATTTTATATTAAAAGTAATATTTTATTTTGATTTTAAATATAATTAGGTAATAATTAGTATTATACAAATTCAATATCTATTTAATCTTTTTATTAAAGGGCTTTTCGAACCCGAACTTCTCGGGCCAAATATTTAAGGCTATATTATTTTCTAAAGTAATCTAGCGTAGTACTAATTTATTATAGACGTAATAGTTTTAAAAGATTAGCGAAGTTTATTCTTAGTTGTAATATTTTATACGAGAGAAAGGAAAAGATTTATTTATATAATAAAGAAATAATTAGGATAAGTATAAATCTGTTTGTTATTAGGGGAAACGGAGGTTTATATAAAATAATAGTAGTTGCTAATACTTATTATTTAAATTTTAAAAAAGTTTTTACGCGGGGTACTAAAGTTTGCGAATATATTATACTATAAATCTAAAAAAAAAAGCGTTTTAGTACTATTTTATAATCGTTATCGGAATTCTAAATATTATTTGGATACTAATCTGCTTAATTAGTACTTTAAAATTTATTTATTTTACTCTTAATAATACTTTCCCGCTCTATAATTCTATTTAAAACCTTCCTATCTTTATTATCTAAGCAATATATATTTACTACCTATTATATTTTATACGCCTTTATTATTATAATAAATCTACTCCTCCCTCTTCTACTACATTTTTCTTATATACGTCTATTACTTCTCTACATTTTTTTATAATACCCTTTTTACCTTTTATTTTATTATAATTTAAATATTTATTAAATATATTTTAATATTTCAATAATAACCCTATTTAGGTCGAAGTTGAGTATAGAGATTTACCCTTCGAGGAAGAAGGTACTAACCCCTAGCCTAATACAAACGTTATTAAATTTATAAATATTATTTAAAAAGATTAATTTACTAATTTAATAAGTAGCACTATTCTAATATATCCCTTAATTACTAGAAGAAACCTTCGTTATACTAATAAACGTCCCGACGGAAAAAAACAATTCCTATCGAAGGTATATATTTATTTTAGCCGCGGCCGGATCTTAGTAAATTCTTTCTAAAGAATAATTTACGAAGTAAATAATAAGAAGTTCGTTAGCGTAATATAGATCCGCGTTATCGCCGAGCCTATTCTTACTAGCAAACTCTATATAGAATAAATTCTTCCTACGGGTATAGTAAAATTCTATAAATTTATAGAAGCCTTTTATTTAATTAATTTGTATTACTTTACTCTTTTTAATTATATTAAGAATAAGGATTTTAATACGTACCCTCCCTAATATATTTTCGTTAAAAAGAAGGGCGTTTAACCTTAAAGGTATTATATTATTTATATAAGGATTAAAAAGGAGTAGATCTTTAAACTATTTATTTAAATTTTTAGTATATTATATAGATTTTTTCCTCTTTAACTTATAATTCTTCCCTTACTAATTTCTTTTTCCTTTAAGAATAAATACCCCTACTTTTACAATTTTATAAAGGCGTAAAAAACTTTTATATTTATTTTCCCGGAGAATAAATAGGAAACTTTTAATATTTGGTCGCCCTTTATAAATTATATTTTTATACCCGCTAATATTAAGGGGGGGATTTATAGAAATTATATTTAGGATATTAATTGCGCTATCGATTATATTTATTCGGTTAAGAGTATTAAAGAGTTAAAAATTTTCGTTCGGAGGAATATTAATAAGTAAAATTATCCTAATATCTTTAAGAGTATTAAAATCTTTAAAAGTAATTGTAATCGAGGCGGAGATATCCTAATTATTAATAGTATTATTTAATCTAATTAAATACGTATAGAATAGTGTATCCTTTCTTAAAAAGAGTATTAAATTTAATACGTTTAATATAAATATTAAACTCTCGGTCTTAAAAGTTAGGGGCTTACCTTCTATAGTAGCCGCCGTTTGTAAGCCGATTATTCGGATAATAAAACCCTCTACTAATAAAGTATAAATTTAAAGGATAAAAATAATAATATAAATATAAGTAAAGTAAATAATAAATAGGGGGAATCTATTATCCTTTAATAAGTAAATAAATTTATTATTTATAATATTAATAGATTTTTTCTTATTGTATTAAAAGGTATAGTATTTTTATAGCGGTATATAAATAATTAGAGCTTTTTGCCTTAAAGAAAGAGATTGCAAAAAAAATTTATTAGAAAATATAATAAAAGAATAATAAAAAAGTAATATTGTAATAATAAATAATCTTCCCTTCTTCCTTTAATACTAATCTCCTCCTACCCGTTTTTTAATATTTTATCTTCCCTTCGAAAGTAGTTAAATTCTTAACGACTACTTTTATTAAGTAAAAATATAAAAACTAAATAAAAATTAAAAAGAGTTATTAAATAGAAGGTAAAGGGTATTAATATTTTAATTTTATAACCTAAATTTATTCTTTACCTAAGAATATAATCCCTCGGGTCCAATTAAATTAAGGCCGGTTTAAATCGGGAGGTCTTTTATATTATAGAATTAATAAGGATTTCCCTTAATTAATTATAAAATAAAATAAATAAATAATAAAAATACAAAACTTAAATAATATAGTAAAAAATATTAATAAAAGTAAAAAATAAAAAGGAAATCGGTCGGTCGGCGGTTATCGGTCGTTGTAGTAAATCTATATATCCTTCGCCGGTTTTAAAAAGTCGTTTTAATATTCTTATTATAGGTTCGGAGGCCCGTATACAAATTAGCAATTCCCGGCCGGTATTCCGGATCTATAGCCCGCTTAATTATTACTGGTTCTATTACTATTATTATTCTATTAATAATTGCTTAACCTTATAATTCCTCTTCTTTATCCTTTATTATTATTTTCCAAACTTTTAATAGCTTAATATTTAGTAAAGAAACTTCGAGGTAAGAAGTACGCCTTTTCTCTTCTATCCTCCGCTTTCGGGTACTAAACCTCGTCTCCTTTGATTCCCCGGCAGTACCTTATTCGAACCTTGCTATAAATTAGGCTTATAGTTCGTTTCGTCGCCAATCTTCTTTAATTATAATTCTATCCTTAGTTGGTTCGCAATCTCCTTTATACCCTCCTTCTTCGGGAGAGATTTATTTTAATAGAGATTCGTCCGGGTTATTTATAATTAATATAATTCTATCCCTAACTATAAATTTTTTAATTTTTTAAGAATTACCTAATTTTAAAAGCTATATTCTATTAAAAGTCTCTATATAATAAATATTCTTTAATATCCGAAAAATATAGAACGGACTTTACTATTAATAATTAAGTTTTTTAATTAAATTTATATTAATATAGTAAATACTATTATAAATTAGTATTAAATCTCTAACTTCGATTTAATTATTTTAAAGCCTTATTTTCCGTCGGTTGTATTTATTTCTATAATTAACTATATATTCCTTTACTACTATAACTTTTTTAATTGCTTAAGCGAAATAGTATTTAATATTATAGTATATTTTAGTTACTGTAGAGATTAACTCCTCCCTCGTTATTTTTTCGCTATTATTCTATTAATTTACTACTTTCTAAAAAGGAAAATTAAATTTAATTAAGGTAATTAAGTTATAGCTATAGGTAAATTAGAAGGGTATATATTTATAATTACTTTTAATTATAATCCGGTTTATAAAAAGGATAAAGGGTAAATATTTCCTCTATATAATATTCTTACTATTATTTATTCTAATTAAAGAAATTATAATAATTATATAGCCCTATTTATTTGCCCCGTTCGTCCTAAAATTATAGGGAGCGATAATATATTTAAGGATCCTTAATTATTAGAATATATCCTTAAATTCTCTTTTAAATTCTAAATTACTATTAATTAAAATAGCGAACGGATATTCCTATCGAAAGAAAATAGATTTTAAAAAATTAATTATTAATTCTATTTTAATATTAGGTAGGATAGCCGCTTTAATATACCTGGTAAAATCATTTCTAATTTTTATTAATAATATCCTTTTTTTAATAATACCCGGTATAAATTAAATATTAAGTATTTATTTCCTTATAAATTAAATATTTAGGTAGGTTTATTTATAATTATTTTCGAACCGTTTTAAATTAAATTTTTAATATTATAAGTAGGAGCGGATTATCTCTTCGATTTAAATATATATACCCTTTTAATAATAGTATTTAATAATCCGCTGGTACGTTCCTTCTTTTTTGTAGTACTTAATTTTATTGTAGTAATATATTAAAATTAGTTTACGATTTTAAGGATTATTAATAAGTTTTTGTAGAACCTACGAAGGGTTAGTAGGTAATAATTAGAGAGTTCTTTTAAAAACGAAATACTTTGTAGCGTTATTACGGAATTAGCGGCGGATAGTAAATCTTTTTAAATAGTTAAGGACTTTATAAATTATTAAGTAAGAAGCGATCTCTTAGGATTATTAAGATTAATCCCCTTTAAGAATTGCCTTTAGAATATTTATTTAAATAACGAAGATAGTATAGATTTGTACGTTAATAAAATTGTTAATATCCTCCTTATATTCCTTCTTATAGAGATTAAAAGGTTTTAGGGGTTTATAAGATAAGTTATTAGTAATAATGTTTTTACTTCCTAAGATATATTTAATTTTAAAGTTAAAAATTTTAATTTAAATAATTTACTTTATTAAAAGAGTTTTAAAGATATTGTTTATAATATTATTAAATTAATATATAAGGACTATTATATTTATTTCAATAATAAAGTAGATGCCGAATAAATATTGTTTTAATTGTTTTAATATATAAAGGAGGCCTCGAAGCTCTCTCTTAATAATATTATAATATTTCTTAGTATTAGATTAAATCCTATTTTCGAAGCGGTATAAATATTTTTTTTTATTAGGGCTAATCTATTCTAATATTATACCCCAACCTTTAAATAATATATTAATTATTAAATAAATTATCCTATATTAATTATTGTTATATATTAGCGTAGTAAAGATTAGGGCTATAGTTATTAAGTATTAAAAGTATTTTATAGCGAACTATTTATTTTCCCTCTAATTCTATTCTATTCCTTTCCTTATTAAAGTATAGAAAGGGATTATAATAATACTAAAATTCTTAATTTAAATCCGGTAGTAACCTATAATATTAAAGAAGGTTTTAACCTATTTTAATTCTTTACCCTTTTTTTCAAACTACCTTTTATAATAAGTCTACTTATTAATTTTAGCGACTTTTTCGGCAATTAATAATTTACTATCGGGAAAATAAAAGTAGCTAATAAGGATAGTTTAATTTTAATACTATTAGGATTTAACGGTGGCGATTATCCTTCTTACTAACTCTATATTAAAAAGGACCTTATTAATATTTATAAAATATTTTAAAACATATCTCTTAATACTTTTAATATTAATTACCTCCCTATTATAATTAATTTTAGGACCTTTAATATAAATATTATTAAAATATAGTTAATAAACGTTAGGGATTAAATTGTAGAGTATACAGGTTATTATTCTTATAAATTAGGCAATAAAGTTAGTACCTCCTTAAAGTAAAGTAATTATCCGGAAATATTCTAATAGTATTAAAAAGGTTGTAAAATCTCTATTAGCTTCGTCGAAGGGGATTTAATTGTAGCCGGAGAATAGATCTAGCAATAAAATTATCTTATAACCTTTAAAACTTTTATTAAACTCTTTACAATTTAGGGGCGGATTTATATTTTATAAAATTACTTTATTAATTTACTAAATATTATTAATTAAGCGTAGACTTCTATCCTTCTTAATAATAAAGAATTAATTATTCCTATACGTAGTGTAATTTTCTTCGAAGATTCCCTTTTTAACTCTATTTTTAAATAAATTGCAAACCTTATTATAAAGAGCCTTAGGGATTAGAATAGTTTTAGTCTATTAAATAGAATATAAGATAATATGGATTTCTTAGGGAGGGATTATTTTAATATTAAATTTCCTATACTTTATAAAGTCCTAAGCGAGAGTATTCTCCCTATTAAAAAGGATATAAATAAATAATTTAATTTCTTTATCGTTTAAAATACTTTAAACCGTTTTAATAATAGTTTAAAGGTATTCTTCTATTAATTTTAACCCTTTAATCAACTCCGTAAATCGGGGAACGATATAAAAATCCTATTCTATACCGAAATTTTTTAAGGCGTTGTTAATCCGCTTTTAGACCTTTATTATTTTATTTACCTTCTAATTAAAGTTTCCTCCAAATTTTAATTTATCCGAAACTATATTATCGACGGGATTAACCTTCTACCTAACCCTCTTATATATAATATTAATATATACGAAAAGAATTTTTAATTTTTATTTTTTTACTTTGCCTATAAATCTTTTTATAACCCTCTTAAATTCTTTTATTAAAACCTTTTTAATCCGCTTCTTCGTCTTCTTCGAGACGACGATTATTTTTAATTCTTCTTAACCCTCTTCTTTATTAGCCCTAAGATTTATTCTTTTACTTTATATCGAATGTAGCCGAATAATACTTTCCGGATTCGAATTAACCTTAGAGCTTATATCCTCTCTTTTAATAATTTCCTATACCTTCTATAACGTTTAATACTTTTCCCTTTCTTTATATAATATTAAAATAATTTTTTCTACTGCTTCGTTAATAAAGGCGGCGATCCCTTTATTATTTTCTTTAAATTCTATTTAGTTTAATAGTTCTATCTTTACCGAAGAATTAATATTTATAATACTTTTCCTACCGAATATTATAAAGGCTATAAATATTATTTAAGACTTAAATCCGCTAATTAATATTTATTAATTCTTCTAAATTAACGATTAAGGCGGTGTAAATTATTATTCCGCCGATTGTAATCGATATATAATTCTTACTATTATTCTTATACTTTATATAAATATTAATATTTTAAAAGAAGGGTAAATTTAATATAATTTTATAATTAAGTAAATAGTTCTCAATAATAAAAAAATAAACCTTTTTACCTTTATCGAATAAATAAATCTTCTTATAAATCTCTTTAAAGAAATTCTTTTTACCTTTATTATTATTAATATTCTTAATTACTATATTAATAATATTTAAGCCGAATTAATTTATAAATCCCTTATAAATAGTATTATATTCTATACCGGTATCGAATAAAGTGGCCATCTTCTACCCTCCCTTTACCTTAATAAAAACTATTAGTATAAGTAATAATAAAAATTTAATAATTTCCTTCTTTATAATTAGGGTAGATATTTCTATATATTTTATAATATTAATAAAAGCCTTACGAATTAATATTCTTTGTATAGGCTTATACTAGAATTATTTAAAGGTTCGCCATTCTAATACTAGAAGGTTATATACCCTTATCGAATTAATTTGGCCGTAGAGAGAAGATATACTAGTACCTCTTATTACTTTTATAAGGTTAATTACTACTTTAGAAGGAGTAAATCTACTATTAAAAAACAAAGTTAATATTTAAATATTAGCTTTAAGTATAATAGGGATAAATTTATTAGCCTCGGGGGTATTATTATAAGTAATACTCCTATTATATTTAAATTTAGGTTTAAATATACTATTATTATCGCTATAATTAATACTATTAAATGAATTAACTTATTAATAAATAGCTACAATATTAGTAAAATTATTCTTAATAACGTCTTTAATAATAATATTTACTTTAGTAGTTATAAATTTTACTATTATAGGACAAAGATCCTTTAATTCAATTATATTATTATAAATTTTAGGGTCCTTAGGTTCTTTAAAAAAGTAAACCTTTTTAATTCTTTCGGTAATAAATTTAGAGGTAGGTTATTTTTCTTCTATAGTTATAGTATTGTATTTAGGGGCTCGCTTATTTAAATTAGCTTTTTTAAAAGGAGGGGCTATTACAAATATAGGGGTATTAGTAGAAGGGAAGAGATTTTTATTAAAGATCCTAAGTTTTTTAGCCTCTCTTATAGTAATAATTATAGTGGAAGAAGATTTAAAGGTATTAATCTCTACCTTATCGCCCGAATTTATTAATTTAATAACCTTTAGGAATTTATTGGAGAACTTTTCTTCAAAATTAGTTACGATTATATAAATAGTTATTACCCTCATTTAAATAATTTATATCGTTCTATAAAAGTAATTATATTTATTAATTTAAATAATATTAGTTCTAACCTTTTTCCTTTTAGTATTAACGGCCTAAATTTCCTTTTATACTTCCTTATTACCTAAAGGAAGTAAATTAAAATTAAGAACGTAATTAAACTTTTTAGGATCTCTTCCTTTAAATTATTTTAATTCCTACTTTTTAAATTTAGGGTATTCTAGGTAATTAATTTCTATAATTATTAAGGATTGGAATAATTCCCTAACCTTACCTTAATGCTAAGTATTAATATATAATTAGTAATCTACTTTTTAATTAGAGTCTTAATTAAATTTAAGGAAGATTTAAATATTTAATCCCCTAAAAGGTTAAACCGTAGAGAATAAATAATACTTATATAGGAAATTGTACTATCTCTAATTATATTTATATATAAAATAGTTATTTTTATATTAATAATATATAGTAGGAGCCCGGTTATTGCGAAAAGTATAGTCGTAGGGAATATATCCGCCGCGAAATAAAGGGTATTAACTTCTATTTTAGTTAAAGCCGGAAATTAATATAGTATTAATTTATATAAGAGGATAAAAGATTTAAATAGGGTATACGGGCTATTAAGGGGCGGGAGGAAGGTATTAGGCAAAGTACTATATATTTTCTATTTTAAAATAGTAGATTATTAACTTTTCGAATTAATTAGCGAATTTATTTATTAAATTGTTAATATATTTAATAATTTCGTTAATTTTAATAAGTAGGACCGGATCAATTACTTTAGTTAATTATTTTTTAATCTTTTTAATAGAAGTAATCTTTTTAATAATAGTTATATTACCTTTACTAAACGAGGAAGAATTATTTATATTAACGACCTTCTTCTTAGTTTTATACTTTTTAGTAGTAATCTCCTCTTCGTTAGAATCGGAAGAGTTTAAAGAGTCGTTAAAAAATAATATTTTAAATTACTAAATAATAGCCTCTTAAAGGTCTATATAGAAGGTAATCTAATTTATCTTAAAGATTACCTCCTTATTCTTAATAGATATAATATTAGTAATTATTTACTTAATTTTAATA
Organism: Neurospora sp. CHS-2018a; assembly: GCA_009802275.1. Taxonomy (NCBI): domain Eukaryota; kingdom Fungi; phylum Ascomycota; class Sordariomycetes; order Sordariales; family Sordariaceae; genus Neurospora; species Neurospora sp. CHS-2018a. The sequence continues at coordinate 13,446 of RAKG01000063.1, forward strand.
TTTAATTTTTTATAGAAATTTTTAATAATTAAATCCTTAATAGCCTCTTTATCCGTATCGTTCTAACGAGTAAAGAGGGCGGTATAATTAAAAATAGCTTTATCGATCTTATTTTTCTTATAAAGGATTCGCTTAGTATAAAACTTCTTAAGAGTAGTAAATATATTATCCGTCTATTTAGGGTCCTTAATTTTATAAATTGTTTTAAAGGCTTTAATAAAACTCTTTTAAAAGATATCGTCGTTTTATTTAAGTTAGCGGAGGATATTTTTAATAATATTTTTAGGTTATTTCTTATATTAAATAATTTAAACGCTAATTTTAAATTTATTATCGCCGAAATTAATATAATTAATTTCTTCTTCGAAAAGTTCGAGGTATTTGGTAATTCTTTTACCGTTAAATTTCTTTTTAGGTTTAATATTACGGCTCTACTAAATATTAAACCGGTTAAAGATAGAATTAAAGGGTACGATTACTATAGGCGGATCTACTCCTTTAATTAGAGCTTCGGGAATATTAACCTTAGGAGTAGAGGGGTCGTTATATTTAAAAGAGGAATCGAATATATTATTAAATAAGGATTCGGTAAAGAATAAAGGTTTTTAATTAAATAGGGAGTAGTAAATAAGTAAATTTATTAGTAAGTATATAAAGTAATAGTTATAAGGGTTAATATAATTATTTAAAGATAAGTAAATTTAATATTCTTTATTTAAAGGATTAATATTGTATAAGTACTTTTATATTATTAGATTTTAGATATTAGAATTTAAATTAGGCGGTTTAATACAGCCGGGAATTAGGGTATTTAAAAGTAATTTACTTATTTAGTAGCATTCTTAATTATATTAATCGCTATTAATAATTACCTTACTAATAATATTCGCTTTTAAAAGGAAATTTAATATAAATAAAAAAATGATTAGTAAGGTTTGAAAAATTAATATAATATAACCGAGTAAAATTATAATTAATTAAAGGAAAAGTTCGGTATATAATTTTCAAATATTTATAGCGAAGGTAAGTAAAGGGGGTAGGGGGCGGATTAATTCTCTATTTTTAATTTAATGTTTTCGAATTCTTATATAATTTAAATTATTAATTCTATTGTTTTTAATCTATTTTCTTACTAATTTAGTCTTTTAATATAATTCTTCTTCGTAGTCTATATCGATTATAATTTAATAAAAGAAAAGAAAGGGGCTAGAATACTTATTGAAAGATATTAGTAAATTGTAAATTAGACGAGGAGGTAAAGAATTATATATATCCGGTATTAATATTTCTAAAGAGTCGACTAAATAATTCTATTATTGTAGGGGGCAATTAATTATTCGCTATTCGATCGATTATTAAATTAATATTCCGAGGAAAGGGGGGCTAACTTCCGCGTTTACGAAGAATCCCGGCCGGAAATTCTTCGAATTCGTATTAATTAATCTAATTAGGAATTTAAAATTTATTTTATCCTTATTACTATTTAATTTAGAATAAAATTTATACTACGAAGAAAAAATAATAACCCTATAAGATTTAAAGGAAGAATTTTAAAATTTAAAAGAGTAAATTAAATTATTTATAGAAAGTTATAATATTTATAATAAAATTAAAATTAAAACCCCAAACAATTGCTATAAATACTTGGGGAGAAAATTAAAAGTAATATTGAAGTATTATTTTTAATTTTAAATTCTAAAGACTTTAAAAGAAGAGTAAGGAGTAGATTTAGAGGTTAAAGTTCTTAAATTAGGGGAGGAGATTTATAAAGTAAGAATAGACTTAGCGAGGAATAGATTTGGAGAGTATAAATTCAAATATATTTATAGGGAGTAATGTCTAATCTAAATTATCTTCTCCTCCTCCTCTAAACGAAGAAGGAATCTCTACCTTTTTATTTCCGGATTAATAATATCCTTCGACCTATTATAGCCAGGAGTTAATCTCCTCCTACTATCTAAACCTCCCTTCTTATAATAATTCTCAAAATGAAGTACCAAGGAAAAAACAGGAAAAAATTCCCCAAATTATTATATATATATATATTAAAAGGTTTGAAGAAAAAAAGCAAACTAAAAAGTGTAATAAAAAAAATTTACTAAATAGATTCTAAATAGATTAATAATACATTTAGAACCTAATTATACGTCTACAAACTAAGCTTAATTAAGTATTAATTATTATATTAATTAACTTAACTACTAGTAAGCGAACACAGTATAAATCCTTATTTTTATATACGTTATAATGCTCCGATTAATGACCGAGGTCTGTCTTAGCGTGTCTTAGCGCCCTCTTGGCGCTCCGATTAATGACCGAGGTCGAGGGCATATATTACGGGCAAAGGGTAGATGGTAGATGTGAATATACGTAATTATACGAAGGAGAGAAGGAGAGAGTATAGACGAATACCTAGAAGACTAGCTTTATAAGGGCGGCTAGTAGTGGACCTAATGTAGGTCCCTAGCGGGCCGCTATTAGCCAATCGTCTAATAGCGATAGCAATTTCAAAAACTATTGTACGCTAGTATAAGGTACGTAAGCGAACACGTATAATATAGGCTAGCCCTATAACACTTCCCCCGATTAAAAGAAACTATATAACTAACTAATATTATATAAAATAATAGAAATCCCTATTAAATAAATAATCTACCTTCGAAATACCTCTATAGCCGCCGCTACTATATACTACAATAACTTCCGTCGTAGGGCTAGAACCTCCCGCTCCGCCTCCGATCCTCCGTATCCGTATTCTCTAACCGGGGCCTCCGTCTCTACGGCCGGCCCAACCTTCTCTAATAACCGTTTCCGCCTCTTTTCTACCGCCGCCTAATTTAGGGGGTACAACTTATTTAAATATATTTCGTAGAACCTCTATATCTCGTCGGGGGCTATAACTATATTAATATATAGTTGCTATAATAGGTTGTAAAGGGGTCCCTAAACGACGTAATATTCCTAATAGCCTTTTTTATTCTTCTAGTAGCTATCGAACTTTTCGAAATTATATTCGATTAAATCCTCCCTATTATTAATCCTCCTTATAATTCGGCTATAATTCGTTCGAACGTTCTATTCTTCTACGGCCGTCTGCCTGGGAATACCGACTTTATCCTATAGTTTTACCTTATTAACGTAGAAGGTTAGGCTATACTTTATATTAATTAAGAGTTTAAACGTAATTCTATAGCTATTTGCTTTAAAGATTTCGAAGGGACCTTTAAATAAAGGTATAAATTTAGTATATGGGCGACCGGTTTCGAAATTTTCTGTATTTAGTAGGACCCTATCTTCCGTCTTATATTTCGGGGTATCTAACCGGCGAATATTAATATTATCTTTATACTATTATTGAATTCGTTTTATTTAATCTGTAATATAATCTAAAACCTCTTTAAAACGATTAGCGATTTCGTTAATTTTAAAATATTCTACTTACTATTATATAAATATATTTAAAGGATAAAGCTTAGCTAACTCAACGCTTATACGAGGGTAGAAGCCGTAGTTAGCGAAGAAAGGGGAAATATTAGTAGTCTTAAAAATTAAATTATTACTAACGAATTCCGTAATCGGTAACTAATTTATTTAATTATTTTATACTTAATTAATATAGAGGCGAAGGTATTTTTTTATTTCTACGTTAATATATTCGGTTTAACCGTTAGTAATTAGATAGAACGTAGAAGAAGGTTTGAGAGTTACCTCCAAGCGGGACGATAGGGCTCTCTAAAACCGGGAAATAAATTAGGAACCTTAATTAAAGATAATAGAGTCTAGAAGTCTATAAATATTATAAACCCTTTTAATAAAGCGGTTTACTAATTCCTCGGCTATAAGATTAATAGTAGGGATAAAGTATTATATTTTAATTAATTAATCTACTATTATAACGACGTATTTAAACTCTTAGCCTCAACGGACGTAAGGTATTAATAGAGTAATATAATCTACCGAAATATCCTTCTATAGCGCGAATAGTACCGCCAAAAGCTTTAAGAAGCTATAGGGGGTATATTACAACGGTTTGGACTTCGTACATACTAAATAAGCCTTATAATACGCTTTAACGGTAGTATATATCCCTAGTTAGAAGAAAAATTACGAGAATAACGAATAAGTCTTTTTACGACTTAAGTACTTAATTAAAGGCGAATTATAAATACAACGAAGGAATTGCAATTAAAATTTAATATTTACAAAATTAATAAAGACGGCGCTATAATAATATACCCGTCCCTAGATCGATTTATACTCGGCGAAGGATACTTTCTTTATATAGTCTTTAATTTCTTTAGATTATACTTTATAATTAGGGTCTAATAGATAAGCTATAACGTTTTACAAAAAGATTAACTTCTTATAATTCTCTATAACTAAATTGTCGGTAGATTTTTCGTTTATAACCTCTAATTCGCAAATATATTCGGTACCAACGTCGACCTCCCCTCCTCTATCCTTTAAAACAAATACTCTATTAATAAAAATATTATAATTAAATAGGACTTTATTCCTAATTAATAACTGTTTATTAATTACGTCCTTAAGTAAGTCCTCCGGCTTCTTACTTAAGGCGTCGGGGCGTACTTATAATAAACCTAATCGATATTTAATTATAAAATTAAATTGGGAGAGGAATTAGGATTATTATATATAGTAGGGGGTAAATTATTTATTAATAATAAAAATCTTTAAACTTTTATAATTTATAAGGATTTCAAAAAGTTTTTATACGCCTTCTAATTTAAGGCGCTATTCTTTTAAGGCTTTAATAATAGCGAATAATTCTTTATTATAAATATTATAATTATATTCGGCTAAAGAATATTATTAATTGAAATAAGCGATAGGGTGGAGGATACCCTCTTCGTTATATTGTAATAAAGTGCTACCGTAGGCCTAATTAGAGGCGTTTATCTTAACGACGGTCTATTTAAACTAATTATAAATACAAAGTATAAATCTACTACTAAAAGCCTTTTTAAAAGCTTCGAAAGATTTATAATATTATTCTATTTAATACTAATTTACGACCGTCTTTTTAATTAATTCGTATAGTAGGCCGGCAATAATTAAAAAGTATTTAATAAAGCGATAATAGAAGTTAGCGAAGCCTAAAAAGCGCTATAACGCCCTCTTAGAATTTAGAACTTCTTATATTATAATTATAGAGACCTTTTCGGGGTCTATTTCGAAACCTCCCGGGGTAATAATAAAACTTAAATACTTTATATAAGTAATATAGAATTCGCACTTATTAATATCAATTTAGAAGCCTATTTTAATTATTTATTATAAGACTTCCCTAACGTACTTTTTATACTCCTCTTCATTATTTAAATAAATTAGGACGTTATCGAAGTATATAATAGTATAGATATCGAGGATATTGTATAATATATTATTAATATAATTCTAAAAGGTCCTTAATATTCCCTATAATCTAAACGGATATATAATAGATTTATAGAGGCTAAAACGGGTAATAAAGGCCATTAATTACTCGTAGCCCTCCTTAACGTATATCCTATTAAATATTATAATAATATTGAATTTGGTAAAGATTTTAGCCTTATAAATAGCGTCGAAGGTTTCCTTAATTAGTAATAACAGGTATCGAATCTTTATTATTACGTTATTAATATTATAATAGTTTATATAAATATAGATACCGCTACCCAGCTTCTTAATTAGTAAGATAAACGAAACGGTTATAAATTATAACGGGCGGATGAATTTCTTCTTTAAATTATTATTAATCTACTTCTTAATTATAATAACTTTAATAAATAATATTCATCGCAATTATACATTAAGGGGCATTTCGCCCAATTTGAATTTAATTTTATAATTATATAAATGGTATAGAAGGACTTTATCTACTAAAGAGGGGAAAAAAACTATTACTTCGTCGATATAATAGTAGCCTTCTAATTTCCTTAAGATTTCGAGAATTTTATCCTTAATTTTTACAGAATAATCTACTTTATTAAAGAATTTTTTTATATCCTCCTCAAAAATCTTAGCTAAATATATTCGTTAGATCGTCTCCTTATAGAGTAATATATCTTCGTCGAAATTTCCAATAAGGTAGATAGCCTTAGCGAAAATTATAGCCTTACAGGAGTCCTTTAATAAATAAATATTAATTATTTCATTAATAAAATTATAAAGAACGGAGGGGAGACTTTCTTTATATTATTAACTATTACCTTCTATAATATTATTAATTATCTCTTTAATTAAATTTATATCCTAAATCTCTACTATAGCCGTTAGCTTTTCGATTTGAGTATAATTCGTAACGTACGGCTATAATCCCTATAATTTATAGACGTAATTAAGAATAGCTGCGTTAAACTCCCGGATATCGCTAGGGTCGAAATCGCGGTCGGAATTTCGGTAACGGCGAAAAATATAGGGGCGCTTCGTACCCGCAAAGATATATCGGCCGTCGAAGCGGACGTAAAGTTTGTAGAACGCGGGGCTTTTAATTTTAATAAGGAGAACGGCCGTATTAGTAATACCAATCTTTAATTTAATTCTTCTAATTACTAACGTTTTAACGGGGGTAAGGACAATTTAGTAGCCGGTTTTAGGGTCGATCCTAACCGTAATTAGAAATAGCTCCGCGACCGAAAACTCTAGAACGGGCTCGATAACGACGGGCTCTAAAGCGGGCTCGGCAACAGCGGGTTCTAAAGCAGGCTCGGCAATAGCGGGTTTTAAAGCGGATTCGGTCTTGGGGACGGGAGAGGGCTCTAAAGCGGGCGCCGTTTAAGGGGTAACCTTCCTTCGAATAAAAGTTATAAAAACTTTATTAATAAGAGTCTTAGGGGCCGTAGTTTATTCTCTAGAAAAATTTAAAAGTAAATAGCGGCTATAATAAATAAAGTTACTAAAATATACCTTATATTATTCGTAGTCGATTTCGGGTTTATAATATTATATCTATAAAAAGCCTAAAATAATTAGGTAGTTCTTAGAAATATTATAAATTAGGAAGGTAATTATTTCCTTATAATAGCTAATATAAAGCTTAATTATTACCCCCTTAAAAATAATACTTTTAATTACTCTATTAGCGAAAATTAACTTCTTTATACGAAGGAAGCGAAAACGAAAGAGGTTATTTTTAACGATAAACGAATAATTAATAAAGGTAAAAGCAAAATAACCAATATTAATAAAGAAAATATAATAATCTTTACGCGAGCCGGTTATAATATAAAAAGATAAGAGTATTAAATTTGGCGAAGTAGAACTATCTAAAGATTAAATCCTAACCTCCTCCAAAACCTTTAATTTAGAAGAATTTAAAACTCGTTTCTAAAATAAAAATAACCGATAAAGCCTCTATACGTAATTAAGTATAGAGGCTACTCGTTTTCTAAATCGTTATAATATTCGCTACTAGCAATAGGCTCCGTAGGGGCGGTTAGAATAATAGGAATAGTATTTATAGTATAGACTTCCTCTTAACCGCCGCGATTATAATTATAACCCTTACCCTTACCCTTACCCTTATTCTTCTTACTTTTTTCGTATTAAAGGCCCTAAAATCCGTAATTAATAGAAATAGTATATTCGTAAATAATATAATTAAGCTTGGCGCAATAATAGTAGAGGCTATTATAGGAGCGCTAATTAAAAATATCTTTATAAATAAAAATAGCGAAGTTAATAGTATTGAAATCTATTTTATTATTACTTTAATTAATAGGGAGATTATCGGCGTTATAAGAATTAGAACCGCTACTACTATTATTAAAGCTAGAGCCGGAATTAGGGTTAAAGATTCTAATACCTAGAATACGAATATTTATTTTATAATAGTAATTAATATCCTTAAGGTTATTAATAATAGTATAATAAATTGTAAGCTATTTCTTAAAATCGTTAGCCTTAGGGAAATTATAATAAGTTAATACGTTATAGAAACGCTTATTAATCTTATTCTATAAATAATAGATTTTTATAGAATTGTCGAGACTATATAAATTTATAAAGTTAATAAATTCGAATTCGAATTTAGTAAAAGATATATTCTTTATAAAAAATTCTTCTAAATAGCGGCCGGCGTCTATTTTTAAATTAATATTCTAGAAGTAAATAACGAAATATTCTATAAATTCGGTGTCCGTCTTCTAACGCTAAGTATCTTTATTATTACCGTTCTAAATAATATTGAAGTCGTCTTAAATATTAAAGAGGATTTCCGGGCCTAATAGTATAGCGGTACGAATAATTTTAACGTCTTTATCGACGTAAAATAAAGAATTGTACTTTTATTAGGATTAGATATAGAAATGCTAGGCTTTAAAAATTTTATATCTATAGGCGGCGCTAATATTCTCTTTACTAATAAAGATAGGCGGGTTCTTTACTATTTATTTAAGGGATAATATTTTACCCTTATTTATTTTAACGAAGCCGTTATATAGAGTTTAAATGTTAGCGCTATAAGTCTTAAAAGCGTTATAATCCGCGAAGAGGTTGCTATACTACTTTTAGAGGTTAGTGTATAAGGTCTGGAGGTTAATGTACGTAGTCGAAAAGTTAATATAGTTGAAGTTCTTCTAATCGAAGTTATTTTAGGCTTTATTAGCTATAGTATAAGCGGTCTTTAACTTTACTTCGTAATGTTCGAAATCGCTAACGACGTTATTATAAAATATAAAATTAGTATAATAAAAGCGATTAAACGGAGTAATAATCGAATAGAAGGCGGGATTACTAGTGAGGATAATAGCGGTCGCAAAGTAATTACGGAGAATAGCCTTTTTATTTTCGTCGTTTTCGATATTAGTAATAAGATTATTAATAGTGGGAGAAGGGGGAAGTTCAAAAAGCGTAGTATAATAAATGGTTATATCGAAGGTACTAACGAATTTGTTAAATACTTTATAAACGTTATTTAAATTAAAAAATGTAATTAGAGCGTCGAAAATAGGGAAATTGCCGCCGGTATTATTAGTAGGCGAGAAGGTAATGGGGTTGTTATTTTCGTTATAAAATATAAAAGCGAATAGAGAAGAGTAATTGCGTAAAGCGAAACTCTTATCTTTTAAATAAAGAGTATTTACCCTTATTTACTAAATAAAGGGGAGCGGGACCGATTAGGGACTATTGCGATTTACGACTATCGAAGCTTAGGGGTACTAGATTCAACGACTCGACGGACGAAGCGATTCCTATACGCGCGTAATTAATGAATTAATTATAAGAAGGGTTTGTACTGTAAACGTAATAGTTAAAAGGTGTAATTAACTATTACGGGCAAAGGGTAGATAGTAGATATGAATATACGTAATTGTATAAAGGAGAGAAGGAGAGAGTATAGACGAATGCTTAGAAGACTGGCCTTATAAGGGCGGCCAATAGTGGACCCGATGTAGGTCCCTAGCGGGCCGCTATTGGCCAATCGTCTGATAGCGACAGCAGTCTTAGAAGCTATTGTGCGCTGGCACAAGGCACGTGAGCGAACACGTGCAACACAGGCTAGCCCTGTGACAGCATGTGTGAGGTGAGGTAGGAACTCGGCTTTACGGGCATCTGTTTTATTGGTGACGGCGACCTCTTTTCGATGCTATTCGGGGACTTGGATCGGTACGGAGGTACTTCAAGTACAGTTTCGGGCACCTCGTCTGTGGTGACGGCGACCTGCTGCTTGACTGCCGGCAACCTACCTGATGCTATTCGGGGATCTGGGGAAGGTACGAAGGTACTAGTCGGGGACCTCAAGGTTATGGTGTCAACGTCCGGGGACTTCTTTTGACGACAACTCCAATGGTTTGACTTCGCGATGCTTTTGAACTGCCCATTCTGTCGTCATCAAAAGCTTCATGAGGGTCGAAGGAGTGGTGGCGGCGATGTGATGAGAGTCGCTTGGCACTTACTCAGAGCTTTGTCAGTCGGTCGCAACGAAGTCATTCACAGGAGGGCGACGAGGAGCTGGCGGGCTTGACAAGCGAAGGCAAGTGGTGACTGACTGAGCTCTAGGCGAGGTTTGAGCTCGGGCGCTCTGATGTGATGGACCGGACACCAACTGCTGACCATAGCTTTTGACAGGTTTGGCAGGTCCGGAGAAGGTCCACGCGGTTGCCGTACGTCAATGAGGTCCCCGGCTCGCCGATGAGTTGACTTGGACAGCCGCATCCAAGCTTGGGATAGGGTATTCGGACCAGGCATCAACTGGCGACTGCTGACCATGGCTTTCGACAGCTCCGGGGAAGTCTCATGGCATCAACCTATCACGGGAGGATCTTTGGTCGCCGGTGAGGTTGGCCATCAGCATGAACGGATTTACACAAGCTCATAGGGTGTATCCTCGCGGAGTGACAGTCGGGGTTCATGCTAGAGTTGCTCCCCGCGGCTACCCCGGACTGGACGGCGTCGTCGACGAACCATCATAGGAAACGTCCACGGCGACCTGTTCGGTCAGTGTTATGGAACCGTTTTTTTCCTCCCTGGTGGACACCCACGTGTCGATCCGGCTGACCAGCGGCCTGGTGGACCTTGGGTTTCAGATGAACACCGGCAAGCCTAATGCCTTATGCCGCCAATTATAGGCAAGGGACAGTCGGCGACCACTTTCTATGCCTTCACTGGTCCTTACAAGGATGCCTATCACGAAGAGGATCCCCTATTCGCAGATTGGATGGGGTAAGGCACCTGCTTTGAACTCAAGAACACCGACAGCGTACATCCTCGCCGAGTGGCAGTAACGGATCATGCGGACAGGTCCCTACCGCCCCTGACGGGATAGCCTGGACGGCGACCTGTTAGGCGAAGTGTCAAGGAAAAATGTCCGTTTCTAGAGGTATGGTCCTGATCCAGCCCGTCATTGCTCCAGGGGGCCTCGAGCGGGAGTTCCAGATGAACACCGTAGGTCTACTGCAGGGCATTCTCGATCTGGTTATCCGATCTTCCCTACGCCCCTAATGCCTTATGCCGCCAAATACAGGCCAGGTAATGGTCGGCGACCATTTTAAGTACGTACCCTCATGAGGTCGTTGCCTTACAAAAGAGGTCCCCGACTCGCCGATGAGTTCGGGCTTCAATATGAGGTCACCCAAGAACGCCGACAGCGTGCATCCTCACCGAGTGTCTAGCGGCCTATGCCATGGTGGAGTGGTCCCCGACACTACCCCAGATTGACCCCATATTGGACAGCGTGAACGGCGTGGACGGCGACCTCTTTTCAACGGGTTTCAGAAACGTTTATTTTCTTGTGGGCTCACACGTGTTGACCCGTCCTGTCAGTTTCACGGAAGTCTCAAATGAATACCGGCTGGCCCATGCAGCATCCATGGTCGATCTCCTAATGCCGTCTATTATTGGCATGCTATAGGTCGGCGACCACTTTGTTGACATCCCTTACAGCGCTGTCCAATCACCGAGGAGACCCCTTGCTGACCAAGGGCATCGGAGATCAGCATAAGGATGGACTGCCCCGGCGTATAAACGAGGTTCCCGTCGAGTGACCTTCAGGGACCGACTTCCGAGAAAGTGATGGTCGAGTGACCGACTACCGGGAGTCGTCTCCTCCGCTCCCGACCCCGAGTTCCGGGCCGGACCGCCATGCATGGAACTTAATCGCCGTTCATCCCGGCGGAGGCTCGCGAAAACAACTCGGTGACCTAGTCACGGTGGGCGCAAGGTGTTTGTCCGATCTGGAATTGACATCAAATTTGGGATGAACCTCGTCTCAACTTGTTTTTCTCTCGAATCCGACATGAATGATCACGAGCAAGTTAAGCAGTCGGCGACCACTTCTCAATCATGGATACGCCACCAAAATGGCTATCAACAGCTAGCAAGAGATGGATGACGTCCGGGGACTGAATATCACCACCTCTTGACCGAACCGTCCGTCCTCAAACGATAATAAAGAAACCCGTGCAATAGTCCATCGATTACCTCCAGTCACCAACAACTCGACAACCACGCAATCACCACCCATCGAAATCTCCAACAACACCATCCAAACCATTGCATCCAAAATGTCCTCACCAGCACCCCAAGACCTCGAACCTATCATCCACCCCCTCTTCGACGCCCAAACCTCAACATTCACCTACCTCATCGCCTGCCCCCTCACCCTCCACGCCGTGGTAATCGACTCCGTCCTCGACTTCGACCCCGCCACCTCCCGTATCTCCACCACCACCGCCGACTCCTTACTCTCCCTCATCCGTTCCCAAAACTACAAAATCGTCAAGATCCTCGAGACACACGTGCACGCCGACCACCTCACTGCCTCTCGGTATTTGCAGACGAAACTTACTACTACAGGTACCTCTAGTGACGGCGATGATGATGCGGTAAATGTAAACGGCGGGATTGAGAAGAAGCCGGAGATTTGCATAGGTAAAAGGATCGTGGAGGTTCAAAAGGTTTTTGCGGAGAAGTATGGGATTCCGAGGGAGGAAGTGGAGGGGGCGTTTGATAGGGTGTTTGAGGATGAGGAGGAGTTTAGTGTGGGGGGGCTGAGGGGGGTGGTGAAGCATTTGCCGGGGCATACGCCGGATCATGTTGGGTATTTGGTTGGGTGTGAGTTGTTTTCTTTGTTTTCGTCTTTCTGCTTTTGGGGCTTTCCTTGGAAACTAGGAGTAGTTGATGCTGACGAAAAGCGACAAAAATGAACAGCTAATATCTTCTGCGGTGATTCCCTCTTTGATCCCGAAGTTGGGTCCGCGCGGTGTGATTTCCCGGGTGGTGATGCCCATGCATTGTAAGTCTCTTTCTCCCCATGATCCCAATCTCAACCACCAAGCTAACAAACCCACCCCTCCACAGATACAACTCAGTCCAAACCCTCTTCTCCCTTCCCGCCCACTACAAGATCTACACCGGCCACGACTACCCCTCCGCCGACTCTCGCTCTCCTCAGCCCTACACCACCGTAGCCGACCAGAAGCGACTGAACAAGCACCTGAAAGACGGCACAACAAAAGACCAGTTCGTCAACTGGAGACAGGAGCGCGACTCGGGACTGGCGGAACCGAAACTCTTGCACCAGGCGCTGCAGATTAACGTCCGGGCGGGGAGGATGCCGAGGGATGGGATGTTGAGGGTGCCGGTTAAGGGGAATGAGGTGGGGTGGAAGTTGTGAGACGGATGTCGGAGCTCTTGGCTGATCACCTACTTCTTTTGCGATGACATCCCGTGGTGTCAAGAGGGAAGGCGCGGTGTTGCTGACCGATAACGGACATTACCGGCGGTAGACGAGCTTTAAATCTGCCGGATCCGAAGGAAAAGATCCACATCGGTGTCTCTCACATTCCCGTCCACTCCCGCTGCGAGAAGTTCGAGCGGGTTGATGAGGGGAGGAGACTTTGAGGTGCTCTTGGCTTCGGGATTTTCATATCGGCGAGTATTGTTGCCTCGACTGAGGTCCATGGTATTACTGTTATCTGCCTCCAGTTGCTCAACTGAGATCATCCCGTCGTCGGGTGGAATCACTGCCCCTGGTATCACAACAGACTTGAACGACTCGATAAGATGACGCATGTGCTGAGTTGAAACAAATATCTGTGGAAGACGCTAGTTCCGCGGGCACGGAGGCATGATGCGAATGGAACCAGTACGGCAAACGACCCCGTCACAGGTATCAGAGCCAACCATGACCCATCTTGAAGACAGCTACTGTCCTAGCTAATGTACTAAAAGCAACGAATACCAAAACATCAACGCCAGCTTCATATCCGCTCATCGTGATCCTTATCCCGTTTCGCTGTTGTTGGTCATGTCAAACTATTTCTGTTCCCCACGGTAACTGTAATATTTCCCGGCTTTCATGAATTTAATCCTTTCTAATTTCGACTCAAGAGGGTCTTCGTCCAACTCCTCTTCGTCTGATTCGTAGTCCCCTGACAGTGGCGGTCCATGTGACTGCGTCCACTCTTCCCACTTCGTTTTATCCCTACACACGGCGCATTTTTTCGAATCAGGTTTAGGATGTTGCAAATATATGTATATCAAGTCGCCCTTAATCGTAGGTATATCCTTTTCGTGGCAGTCTTTGTGGACCAGGTTCCCACACCCAAGGCAGGGCCGAGCGCAATTGCCGCGGTTTATCGGCCGGAAGCAATCGAGGCAGACCAGCAGTTCGTCTTCTTTGGGGGTATAGATGATCGCTTGGGCTTCGTGTGAGATCCGGTCTAGGACTTCGCGCCAGTCTTCGTTCGGAGATTTGGCGTTCTTGAGGGCCTGAGCTGGGTAAGAATGGGCGAAAATGTTATCGTATTCCGGTCGAGTGAAGGCATCACGGAACGGGAGTTCTTTGGGGCAGTTGAGGATAAAGCGTAAGACATCTGTACAGCAAAACATGTGAGTGCCAGGTTCTCTGAGATAGGACGCCGGCTTCTCCGGCCGGGGAAAAACTCACAAAGAATATGTCTGCAGTAGCCATGCATACGCTCGCCCTGAACATGGTTGGTTGACACCGCCAGTCAGAAAGTCTGTCACGATTATCCAGTGAGGAAAGGGAGATGATGCCTGCAGAGACTTACCGAGAAGAACATGCAGTAGCAGCTACAGCCCTTCAGCCCAATACGCACAGGCCTTAGATGTGAAGCCTCCTGAGGCTTCCTGTTGAGGTAAAAAATTGTGGTCAAGCTTGATGGAGCGACACCTTCGCCAGATCTTACCGCGCGCACGAGAGTGTAGGAATTTTTTTTTGCTTCACTCAGGTAGTCGCCGTAGAGCTCCTTGTTTAGCCAGTCGTGTATCGCACACGAACCCGCATCCCGGGAGGGCAGACCGTAGTGTTTCATCACGGTATTGATAAGTTCGACAGAATCTTTTTCGACACCCCCTTCGTCATCAGTTTCAAGTCCGAGCATCTTACATATCTTGATGAGACCGTCCTCGATCTCCTTTGAACAGTCGTCGATGTCATCTAATGGACGCCAGTTTGGGGGGAACGAACGCTCCTTGAACGGCATGACTGTTGGGGTTTGCGTTGGGGACGACACGATGCGTGAAGATAGCTGCTGGCTGGCGGACTCGGGGGAGGATAGTCGGAATGTTGTTGTTGACGTCAAGACTGTGGGAAGGACGTGATCGAGAGGAAGGGTTGGTGCTCAGGCGGCAAAAAAAAAATGAACGGCTTTACAGATGTTGAGCAGTAAACCAAAAAGTTCGTGGCGAAGAACAATGATGGAAGAAGACAGATGGTAAAAAACTGGCCATGCATAATCAAGGAGATTTCATACGGACACCAAATGCCCGCCGCATCGTACCTGCCATCTCCTCTCAGCGCCAACACACATGCCAGGAAGGCTCACACCCCACACCACAACACAGGATCGCATACCTTCCTATTTTTTGACCTGGCCACTTCGCTTGCGCTTGGCCAACTGTAGCGCACCTGCCCAGGAGAACTCCGAATCAACTCTGCGGAAGCAACCCTCGCCGAGTCTACCCGAACACACCGAGTCATCATCGTCACGACCAACTCCCCTTCACAAACAAATCCAATCTCGCACCCTCCCTCACCTTCCTCCGTCACTCGCTATTTGCACACGTCAAGAACCTCAACTTCAAAAGCAATCCAGCAGGCCTCCCCAAAGCCCGATCCCAAAACAACACAGCCGTGACTGGTTTCAGACCCTCTCGGTACAAATCGAAGCAAGCCTCACCAACACAACCTCAAGCAGCACTTCCCGGACACTCGACGATATTTCAATCACCAACCTTCCAAAATGCACCAAACTTGCAACTTCCATAAATTCATCTACCTAGCAAATCACATCACACATTTCACTTCCTGAGTTCACTCACAACTGCCACCACCCCATCCCCAAACCCCCATCACCAACACCCCCCTCCAYACATCCACCACCCAACCTAACTCACAAACTCCTCCTGATAAACCCTTCAACCAAGCCGCATCTCCAACAATCTCATTTACGGGGCGTGTGGCTCAGTTGGTAGAGCGTTCGCTTAGCATACTTGTTTACAGGATATGCGAAAGGTCCTGGGTTCGATTCCCAGCTCGTCCACTTCGTTCCCAGATCACCTTCACATCTCCACTTTCTTTTCTCGTTTCCGTCCAAGGGCGTGTGGCTCAGTTGGTAGAGCGTTCGCTTAGCATGTTTCTCCTCACTTACGGGATATGCGAAAGGTCCTGGGTTCGATTCCCAGCTCGTCCAAATGGGAGGTGTTTGTGGTGAGATGGGATTCTCTTTTTGTTTTTTCGTTTTTGATTGGCTACCTAAATCTAGGTGTTGAGAAGATGGTGCTCGGGAGGTCTCTTTTTGCTCGATGGTTATCCGGGTGAGACGAAAGATATCGTTCTCGGTGTATTTCAGTTCTCTACTGAAACTATGATCAGCTCTGGTCTAACAGCAACACCTCCTCTCATCATTCTCCCAACCAGAAGAAATGTTCACAACTTACTCTCCTTCCCCTTCCCCTCCTTCTCCTTCCCATCAATCAAAACCACCAACTTCCCAAACTGCTTCCCCTCCTTCATCTCCTCAAACAACTCATCAATCCCCTTCAAATTATCCAACCCCCTCACCACCTTACTCACCACCGGCCTGATCCCCTTGCTCCTCACAAACGCCACCATCTCCTCAAACTCCTTCCTGCTCCCCATCGTGCTCCCCCTCAACTCCACATTTTTGAGCACCGCCTGCATCAACCAATCCATTTTCGGGCTCACCGTCATCCCATAACTACTAATCACTCCCCCCGACTTCAACAGCTTCACGCTCCTAGCCACCACGTCCCCACCCGCTCCATCCACCACCGCATCCAGATACGGTCGGTCCTTAGGTAACTGTTTAAGCAGCTGCTTATCCCAATCTTTGTCTTTGTAGATCACGCCCCCCCTCGCCCCCATTTTTTTCGCCTTCTCAATTTTCTCGGAGTTGCCAGAGGTGACAAAGACGTTACACCCCATCGCCACAGCGAACTGCAATACCTGCAATGCAACACCACCACCAATACCCGTAACCAAAATATTCTGCCCGGCTTTAGCCTGCGCTTTAGTAACCAACGCCCTCCACCCCGTCAACCCGACCAATGGCAACGCCGCTCCCTCAGCAGCAGTCAGATGCTCGGGCGCCAGAACGGCCTCGGCCTCAGGAACAACGATGTACTCCTGCGCCGTGCCCGCGTCCGTCAATTGCGCAGAACCGATGACCGTCCAGGCTTGGTTCGGATCGTCGGGCCCGTCGGGGGAGGAAATCCATCCGCGGCTGGGGGTGATGAGCACGGGTTTACCGACGAGTCCCTGGGAAGCAGCGGGGGAGACTCCGGAGGGGCCAACGGATTCGACGACGCCGTAGCCGTCGGCGAGGAAGGGGTGGTCGAAGGAGATACCCGGGTAGAGGTGTTGGCGGATGAAGAGGTCGCGGTGGTTGAGGGCGCAGGAACGGAGGCGGATGAGGAGCTCGCCGGGGCCGGGGGYGGGTTTGGGGATGGTGGAGAGTTGGAGGCTGGGGAGGCCGGGGGTTAGTGAGGTGGTGTTGTTAGGGGGGTGAGGTGTGGGTAGGGAGAGGGGGGGAAAGGTGAGATGGGGAAGGAAAGGTGAGATGAACGTGAGGGGAAGGATGGGGGGAAAGAAGAAAACTTACGGGTAGTAAACCTGGCCGGGTTTACCGTCGATTTTCTTGACGGTTAGTTGGAGAGGCATCTTGGCGTTGTGTATGTGTTGTGTTTTAATGAGACCAATTCAATGAATGAATGTTGAAAAGAACATCAATGAGTGAAAGAATTGGAAGAGATATCAAACTTTAAATGAGTCGTGACATCGGAAACATTATTAATAATCGAACCCGGGGAAGCGGATGTTGTTGTCACTTTGTTCATTGAGCCTCCCCCCGCGCCCCCGGCCCTGCCACCGACGATGGCCGCCCCCACTCTCCCCCGCATTCGTTGCCGGACCCAATGATGCAACTGCCTCGGCCCGCGTACGATGCCCCTTGTTTGCGATCCGCCGGGGTGGAGCTGCCAGTTGTGGTGCAGATCGGGCTTATTCCCGATCGTCACCGGGTTTGTTTGGAGACGGAGTTCGAGATATCCACAAACATCTTCCTGAACAGACAAAACTCATGGCAATGCGCATTCCGCTTGACAAGTGTTCGACAACAAATTTGACAAATGCTTTGTGTGAATTAGCAACCAGATCACCCTTGGATCCCGAAGCAGGGGAAATCTCAATCGTCTGCTGAAGTATGTGGGTATCATGGGATTCCAGGATCCTTTCTCTTTCTCATCATCATCTTCCTCAACTCCGCCTCCACCTCCACCGCCCCCTTCTTCTTTTCGACTGCACCACCACCACCTCCACCAGCTCAATCGCTGCTCGTCTTCCTCTTCTTCGCCTTCTTGTCCGTCGACTCCTCGGGCGGCACGTACTCCTTCTCCCTCTCGCGCTTCTTCTCCTCTTTCTTCTGCTTGGCCTTCTCCGCGCGCTCCTGCTCCGCCACGCGTTGCTTGGCCTCCTTGCCGAGGAAGTACTCGCCGGACTCGATCTGGAGATCCACCTTGCTCTTCTCGGGCGCGGGGGGGAAGGGTGTGTAGTTCTTCTTGGTCTTGTCGCTGACGACGTGGGGGACGCGGCGCTTGGAGAGCGTGCGCTTCTTGAAGTTGGGGAGGTAGCGAGACCAGTCTTCTTCGGCGAGGGCGGGGTCCTTTGCGAGTTCGCGCTTGATCCTGTTTTTTCTTTGTTAGTTACTGTTGTTGGGTGTGTCGCAAGTGCGCAGGCAGGCGCAAAACTTACATCAACTCCTTGATCATGTAAATCGGGTGAACGTTGTCCATGGTGTCCTCGACAACCCTCCTGACCTCCTTCAGACCCTTGAAAGGGCCCATTACCGACACTGTGTTTCCGTGTACGAGGATGTATGTTTGTGTGAGAAGCTCGAGAGCCTTGAGTGTTGTGCCGTTCTGTCCGAGAATTCTTTGGCGCCTCTTGACGAATCGCTCCTTGTTCCGTACCATGCTGCGGATCTTGATGATGTCGCAGGCCATGCCGTCTTCGAGAATCTTGATCGCTTGGGGGGCTGGTACTGAACGGGCCAGCAACTTGATGAGATCGCGGGCGTTGAGGATGGCTGCAGGGTCGAAAGTCTGGGGCAAAGTCAGCGAGCTGCGGTAACCGAAGAGGCAGGTGCATCACCGTACCTTTCTTGTCGTCTTCACTGTCATGGAACCCTCCACCAAATCGAGAACTGCGGTAATGCCATGCTTGTCGAGGGCCTTGGTGATGAGGGGCCACGAATCTCGTAGATAACGCTCGCGGTACTTTGGGAAAAGGGTCATGAACGAAGACTCCTCGAGGAAGGCGCCGGACGATTCCTCCTTGGTGAAAGGGTCGACCTTCCACTTGTCGATGTCGTCCGTATCCCACGGCTTCTCCTTCTTGTGTGTGGACGGCATTTTGCGTGTAAATGTGTTTTCTTTGCTGTTGTGGGTTGTCGATGTTCCAGGATAATCAAAGGTCTCAATCGAGTTTGCGCGACAGTTCACGATATCAGGGCGAGTTTAGTGTGGTGGTTGGATTTGATGGATGGCTTGTTGAATGGATGGCAAGATGGGCCAGCCGAATCGCGCTGCATGGATGGAAATTTTTGGAACGCAAGCCTGCCGCAGCTGGCAAGAGTGGGGCCCGGCGCTTCTTGCAGGTTGAGTTTCGGCTGCAGAAGCGCGACAGGATCAGCAGCCAGTTGGCAAATGCAGGGGCAGCTCCTTATCAGATAACGTTGTCTTGGGAACTGGCAGTTTGCAAGTTGGAAACCGGAATTTGCGCCGACGACAACATGGGTGAAAAAACAGAACAGACAATTGGCAATACACCAGAGGAGGTGGTTTGACTCTGCTACGAACCTCTTTCCATCCATTCATCTGCGCGTACATCCAGCTCATCTACTCTTGGGCATTTCCTCCTTCGGCTTTTTGTTGATGTTTATCTTATCTGCACGCTATCTTATCACGACAGGGGAAGAAGTGCGGTACCTATGTACCAAGCACTCGCCAACAACACCAAACAAATAACATGTGCTTGCGACATCGAAAAGTCTTTTGGCGTGAAGAGCGTTTTGACTTGTTAGGGTCTCAATCGATACGATCTCCATACTCCCAGCAGGGCCATTGGTGAGACATGCGCATCGTAAACTTCAAGGTGTTCTGGTTCAATGTACATGATGGTGAAGCACCGAATCCCAGGCCAAAGCTGAGGAAACAGCTTCAAGCTCGCCGTGACAAATCGTGGTAAGGCTGGCAAAACAGTTAGGTTCGACCGTAAAACCAGGTAACTATCACAGATTTGAACCAATATAACCCTAGCTGTAAAGATCTGAGGACCCTGGCGCGTTGTGGTCATCATAATCGGGCAAGTACAATCTGCACTGTGGTACGCCACGGATTACGGCATTCCGTGCAGGAGGTTTCGAAATCCTTCACTTCGACGTTCTGCCGGAAAGGGGTAGGTTCGGTTTTGTGTCGCCAAGGTTGAGGGCTCCTTCCTTGCAACTTTTTTTTACTTCTTTTTCTTCTACTTCGGCCCCGCGACGTTTTACCCTCTTCCCTTTTTCTCTTCTCAGCCCTGACGTTTTATCCCGAACCCCAAGACTTTCAGGTGTCGCTGCTTTTTATATCACAACAAGACATTGACCTGCCCCGTTTCACACCTCAACCCGATTCACTCAGTCATTCCTCTTTGTCTTGTCAACCTTTGCGAACATTGCCAATTCTTGTTGTCTATCCTTGGGAAGGAGAGACGAGGAAAAGAAACAAGTCCGATCATCAAAAGCACGGACGTCATTTCTTAGACGTTGACTTCGACCACACGCCCGCACATCGCTCCGCCTGCGCAGTCTCGATCCCGAAGTTGGCGATCCCGGTCACGGGCCCACGGTCTCGCTCGAATCCACCACGAGTGGATCAATTGGCACCGACGCCGCCTTCAACCGCCGTCAAGCTGGCTTCCACTTCGACTCGGTCTCCGGGTCTTCCCCTTATTCAACCGCAATACCCAACATCATATACACCGCCCACCGATTTGGAGCTGCCTCCGGTCCGAGCCGTCATGATGGAGGATCCCACGACGCAACAACAGCCCGCGGCGGCATCGCCATCCTTGCCATTGCCGACCACGCTTGAACCCGAACCCATATCCCGACCGAGCTCGACGTCAACCCAGGCCTCAGCGCCAGGGCCTCAGAACATGTCGCAGATGTTGCCCGGTATCGCATCCATTGCCACCAACAACAACAACACTCCGGCCACAACAACATCACCACAGCCCAGGTTAGTTCCCAGTCAATTGGATTCACAGATGAGGATGAAGCAGGGGCAGTGGTACAAGGCGCATTGGTGGTTCTGCTGCTTGGTTTCCCTCTTCACTTTTACATCTACCCGCGATGCGCCAACTTTGCTGACATTGCAATGGTAGACCCGTTACCATGGCTGCTCCTCCCATGATCCCTTCAGGCACTTCTCCAGCTGCTAGCTCGCATCCAGGTCCAGGAGGCAATTTGGTAAGTCTACTATTTTGTTTTGTTGGTGTTGTTGTTGAGTCTCTACGTTCTGTCCTTTCCCCCCTTATCGCGTATCGCATATCCCCAATCGCGTCTTGCGACACAATCGGGCGGTTGGCAATGGATCAACGTCACGAAAAGCCATGACCACCGGTTTGCTGAGAATGGCAACGATTCCCATTGGCCAAGACGCCAGGTTTTGGTTATCTAAGCCCCTCCAAGCCTGACCAGGTTGTTATCGCAACAGCCCACTTTCTGTCGCCCGCCCACTGGGTGCAGCGCCCCAAAGCGCCCCGTCAAAAAATTTCCTTATCATTCCGTGCTTCGTTCTTATCATCATCCCTCCACGCACGTCTATCAATCCGCTGGTCGCTTCCACTTCCCGCATTTATTTATCAAGGTTGGCTTATCGCCAGCATCTAATCTTCTATCTCTCTCGATACCATTCCCATCTCTTATCCGTTTAGCCCAACATTCGCGATACCTTCTACTAGTACCACGCCGTAGCCACACTGCTGCCCAGCGCAACTGCACCACCAACAACAGCAAACATGGCGACAATGGCTAATCATGATCGCGAAACCACACAGCCCACCTGCCAGAACTGCGCGACCTCGACAACGCCGTTATGGCGCCGCGACGAGATGGGCCAGGTCCTCTGCAATGCTTGTGGTTTGTTCCTCAAGCTGCATGGCCGTCCTCGCCCAATTTCCCTGAAGACCGATGTTATCAAGAGCCGTAACCGCGTCAAGACCATGCGTCCTGATTTGGCCAAGCAGAAAAAGGTAAGTCGTTCATATCCAACCTCGCAAGTTTCATTCAACAGCTAACTGTGTCCAGCAACAGCAACAACAACAGCAGAACCTTGCCGCCACCGCTGACATGAACGGAGGAGTAGGCATGATCGATCCCAACAACCCTGCCGCAGCCGCCGCCGCCCACGCTGCCCGGAGAGCATCCCAGAAGTCCATCAATGGCCATCCCGTCGACGATAACTCGCCCGTTTCCCGCACCGGCACCCCCAACGTATACAACCCGCACATTCCCATTGATCACAACCTCGAGTACCAATTCCAAGCCCAACAGATTTCCGGATTCGGCGTCCCGACTGCATCCCCCGGTCGAGCCCCGTCGCCCATGAACGGCGAGCACATGCCACAAACCCACGAGCAGCTCCTCGCTGCCAATGCCAGCTTGAAGACCCGAGTTAGCGAGTTGGAGGTTATTCAAGAACTCTACCGCGGTCGCCTTCACCAACTCGAGACGGAGGAGAATATTCGACAAGCTTCAGAGCCCGGCAAGCTTGAAGCTCAACTTCGCGCTCAGATCGATGCCATGGGAGAAGCCCACCAGCAGCTGCAGAAGGAACTGGAGGAAAGTCACAGGAGAGAGAACATGCTTAAGAGACGTCTCGATGAGCTCGAGGTTGAGCTCAAGGACGTCAAGGAAGCTCTCGAATCTCAAGACAATGGACGCCACAAGAAGATTCGCCTGGACGAAAACGTCAAGACTGAGCCCACTGCCGAAGTTGTTGATCAACAGCAGCAGCAGCAGCAGCAGCAGCAGCAGCAGTCAGCACCTGTTGAGCAACCAGTCCCTACCCCTATGGCCATCGACGAACCCGAGCCTGCCCCTGCGCCAGCACCCGAGACAGCACCTGAGCAGGCTCCAGCGCCGGCGCCCGAACCCGCCCAGGAACAAGTCCAGGAGCCAGAGGCGGCGCCCGTTAGCGAGCCGACTGAGGCTCCAGCTCCGGCCCCAGAAGCCGAACCTGTTCCCGAGCCGACCCCCGCCGCGCCAGAGTCTGCTCCCACCGAGGAGCCTGCCGCACCAGAAGCTGTGGCCCCTGAGGTTCCCGCCACCGCCGCCGTGGAAGAAGCTCCCAAGGCGGAGTCATAGTGTCCCTGCCGCCAGTGCTCTGCTTCTTCTTCCGGTGGACCGATGGATACTACTACCTAAGAGTCCCCTGTAACATATTTGGCTTTGGATGGAGGATGGAAAGCGTGTCGTGTTAATGATTTTATACGGTCTGATTGGTCGAAAAAGAGATACGGATGGTCGGACAGGCTGACTTGGTTGGGATTGCGTTGATTGATTGTGCCAATGATTACTACTTTGGTCGGACGGGGTTAGGGAGCTACGGAGCTTTTGAGCTTTTTTTCTGTTGACGAATGGGTTTACTCAAAAATTTCTTCTTGTCTTGTCATTTTTCTTCTAGTTCAAATGTTTCTTTTAATATACCTCTGCTGGTCCATTTTGGTGACCAGATGAGGTTACCTTTTACGGTATTCCTTGACTTCTATCGTCGTTTTTACGTGGTGTTTACCGTGGGTGGAGCTTCAAAAAGGGGTCAAGGAACGAAAGATAAGAAGACACATTCCACCGATAAGGGGCACAGTTGAGGGGAACTTTGACTTTGCTTATTTCGGTTCTAAGAAAGACACTGAGAGGGAATGGAAATGAACATGATCTATGAGTTCTCAAAACAGGGTCATAAAGGAGGGCTAAGGAGGTTTACAAAAAGATGAGAGGGCAATGGACAAAAGACAGAGAGGCAACGGTTTGATAGACAATTTCTACCACGGTTCAAGTGTGTTACTTCAGAGAACGAACTTCTTCTTCAATTGATTCAAACTCGAAGATTGTCATCCCTGACATCCATGACAAGATAGCGCCGCGACCATTTTCCTCTCTCCGCGCCCCCCTCTGCTTCTCTCACATCCATTCTTCCTCTCGCTGCCTCTGCTCCAAAAACTCCCAAGGCCCACCCACCTCTCCCTCAACGACCCCTGCGATCAAACGATCTATATCTACATGTACTCCGTACACTCGGCGGAGAATTTCGCGCTTCCAGTCCAGTGTCCTCCGGATACAAACATTTTCCAGTCTAAGTCTAGCCCGCCAAAAAGCCTTCAGCTCCTTTTAAAACCCCTTCCCGAGCCAAAGCCTGCCTCTTCATCGCCCAAAGATTGCATGTGTTGGTTCCAGTTCAGTTGTAGAAAATCAGCCCAGGCCAGGGAGGGATCCTCGTGATTTTAAGTCAAGAGGGCAGCAGGGCCATCATTGTCGGAAACTGTTGCGTCGCGGTTTTGAGAGAGGCGGCGGTAGCAGTTTTGAGAGAGAGGCGGCGGGCGGTTAGCAGTTTTTGTAGCGGAGGGTTTTCGGGGTTCGGGAGGGACTGGAAGAGAAAATCGGCCAATTGGGAGGGGGAGAGAGAGAGAGGGGGGAAGTATTAATCGAAAAAGAAAGGTCAAGGCTGTAGGTAGAAATTATCGTTCCAAGAAGAAGGTTGTAAGGAAGGTAGGCCTCGTATTGGCCTTGTGGAAGTAGTGAGGAGAATTATTTGACGATTACCTAGCCGAATGGCGAACATCGAGAAAATCCGGAGAGGGAAGACGTAGGTAGCAGTGGTATTCATGGTGAGTTGGTCCCAGGGTAACGTAGCCAGGATGTTTCTATATACCTACTGAGGTAGGCGATTAAGGCTTGCCGATGTTGTGAAGGTAGTAGGTAGTGGTAAAGTTCGTAGCGACAATACTCTTGTTGAAAATCCCAGCTGTGTGCCAACTGTCGGAGA
The DNA here is from genome assembly GCA_009802275.1 of Neurospora sp. CHS-2018a. Lineage (NCBI taxonomy): Eukaryota > Fungi > Ascomycota > Sordariomycetes > Sordariales > Sordariaceae > Neurospora > Neurospora sp. CHS-2018a. The sequence continues at coordinate 38,523 of RAKG01000063.1, forward strand.
GTCAAGTCGATTAGACTACACTCTGGCCGGAAGGTACAGGTCAGGCAGCATGTGTTGGTCTAGTCGACGTCCGTCTGAGCCGGACTGACGAGGCACTGTGGAAACTAGTATTCCGTGTGCCGGCCGATTTTGGTAGCCAGCTCTGTCTGCGGCGGGGCCGGACCCGGCAAGAAACCACACAATGAACTGTTGGGGAAAGGGAGAGAAAAATGGAAGATGGTCCACTGTGAGCAAGATCTTACTGGGGCTGCTGCCGGCCACCATTCTTCTTGTCCTTTCTTCTCGCTCTTGGCAAAGTCGTCATTGGTCTGATGATGATGATGCATGAGTGTTAAAACGATGATGAAGAGAGAAAAAGGAAAACCGGCCAATTCTCGGGGGAGGGAGCTGAGCTGGCTTTATAGGAGTCTCCGAGTCCGGGACTCCGGGTGAATTATTTAGAACTCAACAACATCCATCGAGTGTTCCTTCACCTCAAAGAGGTCTTGCCAACAGCGTCCGCTGACCTATTCCATGCCATCGGACCTTTCCTCAGACCACATGTGGGGTTGCCTGACATCTGCCACAGCAACAAAGGACGTAAAGAATGCAAGTGTATAGGAAAAGGAGCGTCTCCCATAGGGGCCCAAGGAAGCCGGCTTCGCCCCGTGGGCGGAAACCGTGGTCACCAGCGCATATTCGAAGGTCTTCTTCAGAACAATAGCCGGGTGGCTCGAGGCCTTCGCCATATCGTGATTGGGGTTTAGGTCGAGGAGTACGCGCTTCTCTTCGTCGTTATAGCGCCACCATTCTCGCAGACAGGCGATGTCTCCAACTGTGAAACGAGGCATTTTGAGTGAATAAATGCGTGTGAATATGGTAATGTGCTGAAGCAGTTTGAGTAATGAGAAACGGCGACGAAGTGTGAAGAAAAGAAAGAGAAGGAGAAGGACAAGACAGTCAGGGGGCAGCCTTATATAAGGTAGGTTTGTGAAATAGAGCACTGCTCCTCTTCTCACATTGATGTCCAAATGGAACATGAGAAGAGTTGAAGCAATGGTGAAGATTATCGTCAAGATCGTCTTCTACTGCTGGAGATGCAACTGCAAATGCAGAAGCATGTGGGCAGAATTTCCTCGGTAATTACACCATCTGAGATGACAGCTTGTTCGCGGGTCTTTCGCGATAGACCGTCTCCGACGATTTGCTCCCAGACTTGATCTGCCGAAGCACGAGCCGGGGCCGAGGGGGGGTTGGGGTTGTGTTTTGGACCAACACGTGCAATGGTATCTCTACCGGGGGCGACGGAGTTGCAGTTTTGCTGCGCGTAGACGTATCCCCGTTGTCTCTCCGAGCGTCTCGTTGCACCGCCATGCACTCCTGGGTGTACATGATGATGGGCCGCTTCGTCGCCGGCTTGGGAGTCGGCACCCTCTCCGTCGGCGTGCCCATGTTCCAGTCATCCGCGGCGCCGTCGTCGCCTCCTACCAGCTGCTCATCACCTTTGGAATCCTGATCGTCAACATCAGGCATCAACTACGGCGTGCGCCACGAATTCTTCAGCGGAATCTTGAGAGCCACCAGAACGTTTTGGTCCTCGGGTGTTTCGAACCACGGTAAGAGAGGGGCGGCCCTCATTTTCGGCGCGATCCATTTCCCAGGCCACCTCTGCGTGGAATTGGACGAGCCGGCGGCTGCGTAGTTCGACGATGCAATTTTCGTAGTTGATCCGGATGACTTGTCGGGGCTGGAGAAAAAGTCAAGTCAGCAACATATTTTGGATCCTTGTCCCACGGGGAATAACCTACGTCCAACTCCGGGTCCAAATCCTCCTCTAGCAGGCCTGGGCCATTCCCCTTCCTTGTAGAGCAGCAATCAGATGGGGTATGCCTTTTGTCGTTCTAACTTTGGCTCCTTTTGAACTGCGCCTCTTTGCCTCGGACTGGAGCCGGCGAACCGAATTGACCAATATGTTAAGACGGACACGGAAGCCTTGTGGGGCATCGAACGCGATCTTGCCGTCGGACTGGGAGGGTTCCAATGTCAAAAAGTTCGATTCCCTGCTGTTCCATCACGTTGACATGGGATCTCGGCATTCTTCTTTTTTCAAGCTCCTTAACCAGTCTTGAGGACCTTCAGAGGCTCCTTGCCGGTGTTGGTGATGCTGGCCTTGACGTTGGTGTTGCCGACGACCTCGATCTTGACGTCGAGGGGACCGCCACGCTGAGTCAAGTCAACGCTCATGGCAGAAGCCACGGAGGCAATGAGGGAGAGACCGGCGAGGAACTTCATTGTTGCGAAGGTGTTGAGGTGCGAACTGAATGATTGCTTGGTGACTGGTCTCTGTTGTCTCCTCAAGAGCTTTCGCTCTTCACAAAAATGTACCCCAAGAGATAAATAGTCCACCAACACACGCCTTCGATTGGATCCACGTCTTTTGTCGGAGGCTTTCGACTTCTTGACGGCGGTAAATGGTGGACTGTCGACTCGGAGGTGGATATAAGCCATCCGATACCTCTAACCAGTCATGTTGTCGAAGTTGGGACCTTCGGAATTGAAGGTTGAAACCTCCAAGGATGTTTTGTTGGTCTTTGAAGACAATGGAGTACCCCCGAGAGAGCGCAGACTTGTCCCTTGGGCCGATGAATGCGTCAGAGAAGCAACACAGGTGAAGATGCTGGGTGGTCGAGTGCTGGGGTGTCTCTCTTTGGGCCCGTTCGGACCCTAGAGGTACAGAAAGTAAAATCCACGAGCGACATAAGAGGAGGAGTGTGCTCAAATTCTGAACGAATATGGCCAATTGGCGTATGTAGCGCCGATGTGGTTGTGGAATGGGAAATGGCGCTGCTTGACGTCCTGTTCGTTGGTTGATACTCAAGTCAGAAACCATACCGATGAACTCTGGTAGGGGTGAAAAGGAATGGGTAGAACAAAGACGTACCTCTAGTATCAACACATTCTCAATAAATATATCTCTCAACTGTTGGAACCATGGGCTGTCCTCCTAGGATGGTTGTCGGCCGCCAGCATGATTCCCTATTAGTCGTATTGCTAGCTTTTTGAGCGGTGGTAGAGCTTGGATGAACAATCTTGCCGACTGGAAGCCCAGATCATAATCGGCTTGTAGCAGCAACAGCAGAATATGAAACAAGTGTTGACGAGGTGCGGATGTTATCGAGGATGCTTGTCCAGGCAGGCTTCTGTGACCCTTCTGTGTGCCGCTGTTGGGTGACTGTAGGGCATTGTTGGTATCGTCCTGCTGTTTGCTTGCGTCTTCGAGATGTGTTTCAGGCTCTGCACTTTGACATCGTTCGTGTTGTCGAGTTGTGTTTGGCCAGGGCGGAAGCGATGGAAGATGGACTGGATGTCGAGGAACTCGAAGATGTGCTTGAAGGTGACTTTGGAGAGTGAAGAAGAAACTGAACTAGCCAAACAAAGGGCTGAGTAGGTCAAGATTTGAAGTGAAGGGTTTGTTTGCAGAAAGGGTTCGGGAAAGACTTGAAGATGTGTTTGAAGAGGATGATCTGGAGAGGAAAACAAAACCAGCCAACGGGGCGGGGAGGCCAGGTACTTATACCCCAGGAATCATCTCCATAATCCCAACGTGGCTTCCCAAGCATGAATGCCGGCCAGGTCAGTCTTCCTACCTGCATATGCATAAACAGCAACGTGTCCTTCCTAAGCTGTTGATGCTGTCCGCCATGCCAGCGGCATGAGTGTTCTATGTGGAATGAAATGTGTTCATATTTGGGTCGGAGTTAACAAACCGGAGGTCCATTCCGCACTCTTCCTTTACTGTTCCCACTGCCACCAAGATCCGCATGCGCAAAGAACCCGACGGGAACTGCCCCGACCAAATCCGCGCTTACTTCAACGAGTAAATCCAAAAACTCGAGCACAAGATCGACTCCCAGTGGGTAGGCATCATCACCTCCAGGCTTCACGCGAATCATGCGAAATGGAAGTTGCAAAAGGCCAAGGACAAGAAGGTGACGCAGAGTGTGTAGATGTTGTAGAAGATAGATCTTGCAGAACATGGGCGTGGAGGATATCGATGCTGCGTTTGAGCAGGCGAAGAAGGTCCTGAAGGCGGAGTTGGAGGGAACAGGAGAAGAGGAAGCGGGAGTGCGGTGCCTAGAGGTACTTACTGTGGTTTTGAACAATGAGACTTGCCTCTACCGAGAGATGAATGACAACAAATAAACATGGAAGCTTCCATTTATCACTTGGAGAAGGTAGGATTATTGTCTGATTACATCCATTACGTCGAGTGAAATACAGCTCTGGTATTTTTGTTGACACAATGAGTCGTTGCGAAATGCCTTCCATCCCACGTTACGAAGCAATACATTGACGACAATACCTACTCTGAGCGGATTCTTGCTCATGTGTTGCCAATTAATCGGAAGGTATTACAGAGTCATTCCCGACTTTCAGAACGTAGCAAAGGGTGCAATGGGAATAAAATAAAATAAACGTATATTTGACTCTCCATGTTCGTTTTGTTTCCGAGTCCACAGTCGCAAACTCGATAACAACTATCTCTGCCCACGTGTACTGGCAATAGCTACCATACACAAATAATAAACAGAGCACCGAATTCCGTCATGAGCTTTAAGACCTGCTTCTGAGTCGTTCAAATTAGACTGTGCTAAGTTATAGAGAAGTGACGGCCGGTGCATGTAACTGCCACGGGGCCGTCGCTTCTGCTATAACGCCGTGGTTGTTGGTTCTCGTCCCACTTCTCCTTCTCCATCTTGTTCCCCCTCTCCTTCTTCCTCTCTTTCTCCTTCTGCCACAGCATCTCGTATCAACAGCAGTCGCCAGCAGTAGACAGCAGTAGGCAGACTAGGCAGCAGTTGGAATCGATGCATGCCGAGATCAAGGGGATGAGTTTTTCTAGCAACTCGGTGCTTAGAAAAACTGTATCATCATCGTATGTCCGAGGACATCCACACGTGTACCGTTTGACGTATTCTTCAAATTCCTTTCACTTCCGCTCTTGCTTTGCTTTCTCCTTTTGTGCTCGTTTCTCCTTCCGCTTCTCCCTGCGCTTCTCCTTGAACCTTCCAAGGCGATCCTCGAGTGCCAGTGGGATCCTGGTAATCCGGGTTTGGAAGGAAGTTAGCAGCGAGAACATATCATCAGCAGTCGCCAAAAACAGCCAGCGGTAGGCAGAGTAGCTTGAGTAGACAGCAGATGAAATCGAGACATGCCGAGATGAAGGCCATAAGGTCCGGGATCGCAGTGCTGTGAAAAGATGTGTCGTCACTGTATGTCCGAGGACATCCAGATTGTGTGTGTCGTTTGACGTACTCTTCAAATTCCTTCCGCTCTTTCTTTGCTTTCTCCTTTTGTGCTCGTTTCTCCTTCCGCTTCTCCTTGAAGTTTTCAATGCGTTCTTCGAGTTCAAGTGGGATCCTAGTAACCCGGGTCCGGAAAGAACTTAGCGGCGAGAAGGACGGGGCGTGTATGCGTGAGAGCATGTTTCGTAGCTTGTTCTTGTTGTCCTCGTGGTTGTTCTCGTGGCTGTCGTCCTTGGTCTTGTCCCGCCTACCCCTTGCCCTTGAACACGAGAATGATTCCCACTCTGGATATGCCGGAAATACCGGGTGGAGGAACGTGCTGACCATCCTTCGTTTGTGGCTGCAAGTAGTACAGGAATCGGACTCGGAAATAACGCTCGTGGAAGAAACAGAAGAGAGGACCCTTGAGACAGAGGCGTCTACGTCGTTGTTTGCTTCCATGTTCTCGGTGACGACTGCCGCATGGCGTGATGGTGGTGCCTGCATGTGAGACTGGTCGCTGTGTGGTCTCGCATCATTATGCTCGTTGTTCTCGGTGGTATTTCGAGTCTCCGTGTTGGAGTTTGTGGCTTCTGTAGGCTGTTGAGACTCTGTCTCGGTAGCGGCAGTAGAACGGTCAGGTTGAGGGTCATCCTCTTCAGGCGCGTCTTCTACGGTGGCGTGGAAACGGCGCGGGTCATTCTCAGGCGTGATCTGACGATCCTGTGTTAGTGGTGTTGTCCTGGTATCCATGGAAGTTGTTGGCGGGGTCTGGTTACTAACAATTTCCGTGCTGCACTCGAGGGTTCCGCCCTGGCACTTGCACTGGTGATTTGAGGTTGGTTGTACCTTCTTCTGCTTCTTCTGTAGCTTGTTCCTCTCTCGTGCCTCCTTGGTGTTGGCGTTGTGCCCCAGTCGGGACCGGGTTGCTTTGGGTAGACCACAGAACATGACGAATGATTCGTGGGTAAGGTAGCTCGTGAAGGTTGGTGCTTGAAGAAGTTGATTGTCGAGACTTGCTACCGGAAGGAGATGGTTGAAAAGTGGAAGAAGAGGCAAGGACACTCGAGTTGCAACTTTATATTCACCAGAAAGCTGAGAGGGCAGTGGTCCGTGGCGTTTGACTCACCCTCGCAGGAAAAAAAGAAGGCATCATCGGAGGCCGGAGAGGCAAAAAGGTAAAAAGATAAGGTATGCAGGTACGGGCCTCGATTTAAGCATGCAAGACTTCCATGCATTGTATATGCCCGCAGCACTACCAGCACTGCCCGCGCAACGAGAGTATCGCACGCGGTGCATACTGCATTAATCCCACAACTTCTTTTGACTCTCGGAGAAGGTTTCGGAGACGTCAAAGATATCGCTCATAATCCCGAAGGAGTCATACCTTTGAGACACAACACCAAAGGAGGTCAACCTACCGGTTTGAAGTCGGAGGACACTCGAAGAATGCCGGCTTTGCGTCACGGCTTGCATAATAAGAAGTAGGTGTCTATCTCAAAAGTAATATTCAGTATCAATTGACTCGTTCAACTGGCAGAACGACTTTCCAGTGTCAAGAACTACTCTTGGGCCATCCTCAAGACATGACTGCGGCGCACCACAACATTAGGAACAAATGAACAGCAACACAAACAGGAGGTAGCGTCGGGGCTCGAGGTAGAGAGTAATATAAACTGTAAGCTTGCACCTATTTGACACATACGGCCATAGATGGTGGAAAACTCGGGATCCCGTCCGCTCTCCCATAGATAAGCCACCAATCGCCTGACTAGTAGTTGGGTCGGTGACGACCAGCGAATCCCAGGTGCTGTATGTTTTTTGCAGTTTTTCTCTTTTTCTTATCCCCTCACTGGTGTTCGTTTTGCTTCTTGTGCGGTTGTGCCATTTTTTTTTTGTCATGAATCGATTTTCACGCTGAACCTAGAGCCATTTTTACCCTCCTGTCCTAGTCAGACTCCAATGCCACAGTGGCCGGTTTTAACCTTTTCCAAAAATTTGGGTTGGCCACCGCGCTATCAGCGAGTGATAKCGCCTTGTTCCTATTATCACCACCATTTCCTCCTCCTCCCCTCCCTCCCGGATGTCCTCCTGAACCCACTCCAGTATCCTCATCGCATATATGCGCCCCTGGCTCGACAACATCACTCTCACGGTGCTCCACACACTTCTTCGGCGTAGTCCTGCCCTGCGACTCAAAGAAGAACCGGGACACCTCAAACTCGTGATACTTGCCAGGCCCAGTGCACATTTGCCTCACCTTGGACGTTTCCAATTGCGGCAAACATTCATCGCACCAGTGATAGCCCGGACAGTGCTCCGACTGGTTCTTCTTGGTCCGGCGTAAGATCCTGCCGCATAGCTTATTCGAGCAGCACACGGTGTCTGGCATGGCCGGCCAGTCCTCCCGGAAGACCAGGCTTCCTACTCCGTCCATCTCCTCAACTAGGCCCTCGCCGTTGCTTTTCAGGCCCAGCTTGTGGCACAGCGAGTTGCACTCGTGGAGAGCGAAGAAGAACATGAACCCTTGGGACCCAAGGTTCGTTTCGGATAGCTTGAACCGCTCCGGGTCCAGCGTGTGGATGGCCGGGTCCGTCATCATCTCCCCGACCCCTTGCAGATCGCACACGAGGAAGCGGCCCCGTGAGCGCTCAAACGTAAAGTGCGAAAACGCCTGCGCCGCCAGATGCGACGGGTTGGTGCCTAGGTCCTCGTTGACGTAGCCTGCATTGTTGTTGTACTTGACAAACTTGCCGTCGAGGTACGGCTCGATGGACATGCACCCGTCTCTCGAACAGCTATCACCGCCCTTGAAGCACGCCGTCACGACAAAGTCGATCGAGTGCTCGTGGCAGTCATCCAGCAGCGCGTTGAACTCGAGTGCAAACGCCTTGCACAGCGCCTGACACCGCATGTCCTCAGCCAAATAGGCAAGGCGCGAGTGGTGGCTGTCCTTGAACGTCTTGACGACGTAGCGGTTGGTGGACGCCTCGGTGCGGGCGTACGAGGCCACGCGCAACGCGCCCTGAGCGAACGGGGCTTTGCGCTTACGCAGCGTGAGCTCGAGAACACTGACGGTGATGTTGCTGTCGCGGTCCATCATGGCGTTGAGAGCATTGGAGCCCTGCGCCATGACGTCGAGCGAGAAGCCCTCGACCGTGAATGTCTCTTCGAACCAGTCGGGGTTGGACCACTGGGCTGGACCTTCTTCCAGCGGCACGGTCACGCCGGCGTCATCGGGCTCTTCTTCGTGTCCCTCGCCGATCGGAGGGAGGGTCGTGCCACCACCACCGCCAGGCCGTGGACATTTGGTGCCCTTACGGGAGCCACAGATCCGCGTAGCGGTGCGGGACGCGGAAGCTGTGACGGCCCTGACGACAAGGTGCTGCAGCGCGTGGTAAGAAATGCCGATCTCGGTTTCGCGGAAGAGAAGCCCGCCCGAGGCACTGTTATTGTACAGCCCGTTGACCTTGCTGAAGTACCTGTTTGTCTCTGACAACTTGCAATCGCCGTACGCTCTCGCATACTCCTCGAGAAATGCGAAGGCCATCCGATCTGTGTGCTGGGTAATACGGAGCAGGATGTAGTTGATCTTGAGACCTATCATCTGCTCGATGAGCGGAGGATACGTCAACCTGTGCGGCTCACTACCGGGGTTGGCATACCTATCCATAGTATCGCTCAGGTCGTGCATCGTGCGGCCGTGGGCTGGCGCGTCGGCGATATGGATGATACATCGTGTTTGGTGCTTCCATGATGCATCAAGAGCCCGTCGGATGCCACCGAGCACGTCTTCAGGCATATCGCCTCCGCCATCAGCGGTCAAGTTATTGATGAATTGGCGAACCTCCTCCGTCGATTCTGTGAAATCCAGAAACTGGAGATGTCCCGCATCAAAATGGTCCTTGTAGCCTACTATAGCGATGCGAACACTGGCTCGGTTGAGGAAGGCCTTTCCGATGCTATCCACAATGCTCTTCATTTGGTTCTTTGCTGCCTCAATATAGGGACCCATCGAACCAGTTGTATCAATGAGAAACAACAGGTCAGTAGAGCAGACGGCCTTGAAAAGACCGTTTGTGGATCTCCGCGGTGCGGTGGCGGCTGCCTCCCGCTCGTGTTGTCGGAGTTCTTCGGCGCGCCTGCGACGCTGTTCATCCGCGGAACTCCTCCCACTTGTTGGCTTCTTCTTGTCGGATTCGAGCCTGAGTTCCTCCAGTTCAAGACGCAACCGTTCGTTTTCCTGCTTTAGCATTTGCTCGCGGGAAAGTGTGTCGGGGCCAGGACCAGGACCACCAGGCAACGCAGTATGACCGTGGACATTGTGGACATGAATGGGCATGGGATCATGATGCTCATGATGGGCAAAAGCCATAATGAAAGGGCTGCTAGATGTGTGTCCGTGTGCATGTGAAACGACCGTTGATGAGGTTGAGAAGGTCGATGATGTCGACCCGGTTGGCGAAGGAGGTTCGGGAGACATGGAACTGAGCGGCTGAGGTGACGACCGAGGTTGACAGTTCTTCTTTGCCTGCAACTTGGCGCGTAGCAGCGCTGCTGCATCTGGCATGCCTCCTTTCTGGTTGTTGCGATACACGGTGCCAGACGGCGGCCGGCCCACGTTCGAGGGTGTCATGTTTATGTTGCAACAAGGTAGACCGTGAACAAGAATGGGGTGTTGAGTCTTTTGGTAAACGACGGTCAGCAAATCAGTTGCCACAAACGACGAAGCCCACGGATAGGAAATACATACCTTATCCGAAGGAGGCTATCTGACAATGGAACGTAGTCGAAACTGTCGTTGACAAAGTTCGTGAACGAGAGCCTACACTACCTAACAATGGTAGGTAGAAAGGTGAAAAGATCAGTTTGTGTCCAACACCCTACTGTACCGTACTTGATTTCGAGCTCCCCTCGCCATTATTATATCACAGAGGTTCTTCCACCACTACATCCGCACCATAGGCCGTGGTGAATCGCAGAGCCTCATTGCGAGTTTTTACGCGGCTTACAGGCACTCCGTGTCTTGAGTTGGACCCAGTGACGTGGCCGCCGGCGACGCTTATCGACGGTCTGCTTAACTGCCCAACACAAACCTGATAGCAAAGAAAAAGATTCAGATATCATGATCCATTGGTGTCTTTCAATTGAACAGAGCCCACCGCCCGCATATCGCGTTCTCGGCGTAAGGCTGCTAGATGTATGGCCAAGACTTGACATGATACGACCAACATTCATGTTGATGCCCAAAGGAGTGAGCGTGGGGATGGGGACAAGTTCGTCGGCAGCGATATCCGACTACTCTGGGGGATTGCAAAGCTCGAAGTGAACACGCCAAGTCTAGAGTCAGATAACTGGCCTCTTTGGAACCATTGGAAGGCGAGTGTTTGAGCTCAGGGACTTCGAGTCTGATCCGTTTCCGATTTAGGAAGCTTTCCTGTGGCCCTCAGCTGAATGGCCCTCGGATCATCTAACACGAAACCACCCCAGATTTGGTGATGGTGGGTTGTTCACGAGCCATTGGCTGCGTATATGCAACACCTCCTCTCGATAAGAAGATAGATAGGGCCTCGTTGGATGTGACGACGTTCATGCTGGTGCCCGGTCGTCACAAGATCGATGCTATTGGTGTTGAGGGATGCCCGTCTTTGTTTGAGAATGAGGCTCTGCTCGACAACGTAACATTTTTTTGCGGGGAATGTCGGATTTTGTCGGTTCTCTTTTCCTCGAATGGGTTGGGGCTGCAGTGAAGAAGCATCATGAACACCGAAAAGCTGAGGTGATTGGATTATCAGATACCTCTCAAGCCGCGCCTACCACCGAGAAAACATTTTGATGCGGTGCAGGTAAGGTAGGTAACCTCGTTGGGCATCCGCGGATGCTGTTGTCCACGCTTTCATGTTGGCGTGTAGAGGCACGTTTTCCTGCCCAAAAGCAAGAGTGGTTGAACGTGGCCCCAGAGGTATGAATCTAGATCTCCACATGCCAATAGATCCGTTTGGTCGCATCGGGAATGCTAACCTTTCTGGACAGATGCATTCTTTCAGGCCCCCAAAGAGCTTTGAAGGCGACAAGTCGTCAGCTGAATGGTGGGAACGTCGGAGGCAAGGGTTTCATCGACAGTAGGAGCTGAAAAAGTGTAAAGCCAATCCGGTCCATCATGGGTGCCAGAGGTGTCCAATCAGCCATGACGAGGCTGAAGGACATGTGCGCCAGCATAGCGGCCTGATGATCTGATATCCCCAGAAATGGCCTAGAGTGATCGTGTAAGCCAGTGTTCTCGGCGTGGACAGATTTTATTGATAAGGATCTTGGATGTAAGGACACACAAATCCAAAGACAGAAGTTGTTGTGTTGGAGCTTGCGCAGAACGGACAGTGACAATCCCAGAACCTAAAGAAGTGTGAGTTGTCAAGTCCAGTTCACACCTCTTACCCCTGCGGCCGCTGACATGCGAGCATCCAGGACATCGTCAGTATATCGGACAAAAATGGCGAGCAACATACGGAAGATGGCCGAAAACGCCATCATCGCAGACTTAATCTCCCAAGGAATCCCCACCTTCACGCCCTCCGGCCCCAAAGCCGCCGAGTACGAACGCTCCGTCGCCAACGCCAACCTGCTCTACCGCTTCACGCGTCCGGCCTGCGTAGTCCAGCCACAGACCAAGGAGCAGGTGGTGCAGGTGATCAAAGAAGCCAAGAAGTTCAGCGAGCCCATGCGCGTGACCATCAAATGCGGCGGCCACTCGTACGCCGGCTTCTCCACCACCAACGAGGGCATCCTGCTCGACCTTGTGCGGATGAACAAGGTCGATCTCGACGTCGACAACAACGTCGTCACGATGCAGGGCGGTGCCCTATGGGGCCATGCCTACAAGACGCTGGTCAACGGCCGGCACAACGGCATCATTATCAACGGCGGGCGCTGCCCTACCGTGGGCGTCGGCGGCTTTTTGCTGGGCGGCGGACTCGGTCCGTTCACGAGGAGCTTCGGGATGGGCTGCGACACTCTGAAGGAGGCGACGCTTGTGACTGCGGACGGGCGTATCGTCACCGTTAGCGACGAAGACAAGACGGATTCGGACGAGGGCAGGCTCTTCTGGGCGCTGCGCGGCGCCGGCGGTGGTAACTTTGGTGTCGTCGTCGAGTTCAAGATGTACCTCAACAAGCTGAAGAACGAAGAAGGACTGGTGGTGGCCGGCAGATACACCTGGCTTCCCAGCCCGGCGGCCAAAGCCATGGACGAGTTCATGAGGACGATGAAGCGGTTCTACACGACCGACTGGCCGGACCAGATCACGATCGACAGCTCGTGGCTTTGTGACCTCAAACAGACCGGCGGTAGCGAGCTCGGCGTCCGGTTCCTGGTCTACTACGACGGCACCAAGGAGGAGTTCGACAAGCTGATTGAGGACAAAGTGAAGCAAAAGGACCTGGCGAAGCAGCTCAAGCGTCGCTCCCTGGCCGAGAAGTCGACCCGTTTTCTGCACGAGACACTAGCGTCGCAGTGGTCCGAGGAAACCATCAAGGCCTTTCCCTCCGAGACCTCGCACAAGCTGTACTCCTCCTTCGTGTTCAAGAACGACGCCTCGACAATCAAGGGCGTCATCGCCATCATCCGGCAAGAGATGGCCGCCTTCCGCCGCGAGTTCACCGGCGAAAGCGGCCTGCTGCAAGTCACCTGGATCCACTCGGGCGGGAAGGCAACCACAAAAAAGCGGTCGGAGACGGCGTTCCGCTGGCGCGACTGCACGTACCACGCGTACATCATGCTGGAGTGGCAGGAGAAGTGGCTGGAGATGGACATGCGAGGGTTTATGCAAAAGTTCAAGGAGAAGCTGAAGCCGTTTTCCATGATGGGCCGTGCTGCGTTCATCAACTTTCCTGATGCCGCCCTCAAGTCGAACGCCAGCGAGAGAGTGTACTATGGCAATAACCGTCAGGAGCTGCAGCGCATCAAACAGATCTGGGACAAGGACAATTTCTTCCGGTGGAACCAGGGGGTTCGTCTTCCGCAGCCGGAAGGGAAGACTGCCAATTCTGCAAAGGCACCGATGTTCAACTTGAAGGCAGCGTCGAGGTCTCTTCCAGCCGAAGAGTTACTTACGACATTCAGCTTTGCGAGCATGTCGGCATCGGCACCAGCATCGCCACCTTCTTCCCGTGGTGATGACGGCGAGGATGGTTCTCTGGGCGATGAGGGTGAGATCGTGGACAGCGATGAGCAACTGCTTACAGATGTGTATGCATCGGAACAGTGGGACAACTTTGATCACCCAGCGGCGAGCGGGCAGATCAACTACAGTGCGCTTGGCAGAGGTATTATCGACTTGAGTAACTTGGGATTCTAGTGTCGTCCGGGTAAAGAAAGAATTAGTACACTCTTGTGAACTTAGGAGGGGGTGTGACAGTACGTACATACAGTAGGCATAGCAGACTGTGGCTAGCTGATACCAACGGAACATGGAGTTGATGGCCTCGCTGAGCTCGGACAAGTCGCTCTTATCGATGCAGCAGGTGTCGATCCAGATGTATTCCCATCCTCGGGAAGCAGCATGTGCGCATGCCTTTGTGATTTTATCCCATCCTTTCTTTTCTTTGACGTGGGGGCTGATCTGCTTGCCCTTGTTCGCTTCACGTCTATGTGCCATGTAGGGAATCGAGTCATTGCCCCAAGTCGGAGGAACAACAGCGTCCAAAGGAAGACCCCAGGTCAACGAACGGAGATCCACAGGTACGAAGAAATAGTAGCCATGCTCTTCAAAGTCCTCGTTTGTAGCGGGGAATAGCGCTGTGTCGGTAACGGTGGTGAGGTCCGTGAGGTCCTTGAAGGTCACCTCCTCCTCACCCCAGGTGTGGGAGAGAATGGAATACTGCGGAACATTCCGGATGAATGTTACCAACTGGAGAGAAGTTGTGTTAAGCAGCCTCATCTTGGGGGGTCGTGGTCGCACTCGCAATGTCCAGTCCGGGCCGGTAAAGCTTGAGGATCTGATCCTTGACTCATGAACGCTGAAGGAATATGAACTAAGAAATCAATCTGGAAGGTTGGGTGGGCGAACAGTTGAGTCTTATCTGACATGTCTTTGCCTGCTGGCGAAACTTGGTCGAACTGTCTGCGGCAATGGTTGGACGGAAAGAAACGGTTGATGTGGGCTGAAGCAGAAGGGTCTCGTGTGTACTTGCCCAATGAAGTGCATTGACGGCCCACCATCCTTGACAGAAATGCATCTCGGGCAGTGAATTCCAGGTCCAGCCACTTTTCCCCCCAGCGGTAGAGAGGGTGAAGAAAAACAAGGCGAGGCATTGGGAAGATTGTCTTATTGGATGCTTGTCAAGAAGAAAATGGGTGACGACTGCCACAGAGAGGGTGCTCAGACGGGCCATCTGAAGGTAGATTGTGAGATCGATATGAGGCAATGGAAAAGCAATGGAAAGTTGATATTTTAGTTGTTTGGTTGAAAGGAAGTCGGAAGAAGTGGCCTTGCCAAATCCACCTTGAATACCGACCCTCCAGAAGAAACTTAGGTGGGTAACGACTTGCCAATAGTACAGTAGCAGGCAGGGTATTCAGGCAGGCAGGCGTGAGACGAAAGGCGGGCAATGATTGGGAAATTGATGGATTGGCGGCTTGTTTGAGAAAAGAAAAATGGCGGACCAGGCCAGGCCTAAATACTACTAGAACGGAAAATCGGGGTGGATTGCACCTTCCACACCGTGTCTCAGGCGGGAGTGAGAACAGAGAGGTTGACCGTTGAGCAGATATTTACCAAGAGGAAGGTAGTACCTAGATAGACATAAATCGTCAGAATACTTAAACATCAAGAGTAAAATGCAGTAGATGAAATGCGAAAAGGCATTGGGCACAGGTAAGATGCGATCTCCGTGGGCGTTACAGGCAAGGATGAAAATAAACAACGCTGTGTGATACTTGGAACGAAAGGATGACGATATGAAGATGAACAATCCAAAAAACGCTTCGCTATATTCAATCGCTCACCGTACTTATCTCTGTACTCTACGTTATTTATCCCAAACCTCCCTCGCCTTCGCCGCCTCTTCAGCAGCCACTATAACCGCTGGCGATTGGAGCGGTGATGGTGATGGCGATCGGGACCGTGACCCCTCTTTTTGTGTCTCTTCTGTCGTCGTGATCGTCAACGGCGCTGGTACCGGTGCTGGTTCCTTCTTGACCTGTTCGGTAGCTGTTGCTGGGGCGTCGTCAAGCGAGACTTCCTCCATGCCCTTACCCTCCTTTTCCTCCGTGTCCTCCTTCTCAGCCTTCTCAACCTTCTCATCCTTCCCATCATCATCATCCTTCGCCGTCGTCGTAGTCTCGGTCGTATCAACCCCCCTCACCACCTCCGGCGACGCGACACTCATCAAATTCACACTCCCCACCGTCCCCGCCGTCCCCGGTCTCGATCCCGACCCACCACCACTACCCACCGGCTTCCTCGCAATACTCGCCACCCCCTCCCTCCCAGTCCCCCCGCGTACCCGCTCAGGACTTCCAAACTCACTCCCCGAGTACCCATCATCCCCATCCTCACTCCCCGCCGCATCCAACATACTCTCCCCACTCAACGCCCTCCTCCTAAACGCTCTTTGTCCAACAGTGCTACTATTTCCCGTTCTGGTGGTTCTCGTCGACTCCGGGCTGCCCGTGGCCAGCGGAAGAGCCTTATACGCCCCGTTCCGGGGAGGAGATTGGGGCATGAATGTTTCTCTTTCCTCGGAGGTGCCGCTCCCGCCGCCGCTGAGAAGGACGGAGGTGCGGTTCTTGAGGGCTTTGGACCAGCCCCATCCTTTCTTTTCCTGTTCCTTTTCCTTCTCCTTGTCTTGTTGGGGTCCGGTTTGCGAAGACGTATCGGTTGATGTAGAAGTACCGGTGGTGGGAGGGATAGGCGGCGTATTCTCGGTAATCGGTGTCGTCGGCGCCGAGGAGCGGCCCCACCCTTTGCGCTTCTCGCCTGCCCAGGCCGTCCAGCTGCTCACAAAGGCGCCGGCTTTGCTGCCTACCGTGGACACGGCGGCCGCTGGCGCCAGTCCTCCTCCTTGTCCGTTCCCTCCGTTCCCGTTCTCACTCCCACTCCCACCACTGCCGCCCTTTTCGCTACCGTGCTGTTGCCCGTTCCCACCAGTAGCTGCCGCCTCAGCCTGTCGTTGCTTCTCTGCCTCCTCCGCCGCCTTCCGCCTCTGCTCCCTCAAGGCCTCCATATCCGCATACAACTTATTGAACATCGTGCTCGCTTTCTCCTTTCCCGCCTGTAGATTCCGTCCCAGCACCTCCTTGCCGACCGCAAATCTTTCGTCAAGATGCAGATCCTGCACCTGCTGCGCTATGCGTCTCTGCACATCATCGATCGTCAGCCCGCCGGCGCAGGGGTGCTTAGGCTCGACGATGTCGAACAGGTGCGAGTCCGTGTGGCCGTCCCAGATGCGGTAGTTTTCCGTGCGCTTCCAGGCTTCGATAAAGTCGGCGTTGAAATCGAGCGAGGGGTCGCCTTCGATGTGCGGGAGCAACATCCGTGGGTTTTGGGAGTGGATGGCGAGGTGGTTGTGGTATTTGACCGAGGAGATCAGAGACAGCAGGTATTCCTCGAATTGCAGCCGGATGAACTCCTCGGAGCCGACGTAGCCCATGGTCTTGGGCATGCCCGGGTTCGCGTCGTCCCAAGTGTCGTTGACGTTTTGCGTGATGAAGTCGATCCAGCGGCGGTCGGGGGTGGACAGGGCCAGGGCGGATTTGAGGCTGGGGGAGGTGATGTTGATGGAGTCTTCGTCGAGGTTGATGAGAATGTCGGAGTAGCGGTCTTTTTGCTGGAGAAGCAGAGAGTTGGTGCTGCCGACGATGTAGGACTTGGTGCCAAAGTCCGCTAGGACGTCCAGCTGCTGGAGGGGGGTATACGGCCCGAACAAGCTGCCTTTGCCGAAGATCTGGAGCGGTAAGCCCATGTACGCCAGCAACGAGTTGCGATCACTAGTCCGCAAGCTCGTCGGCCGCTGCAGCTTCTTCTCGTAGTTATCCAGCTCCGGACCGGCCGAGTCTTGCAAGTTCCTCAACAGCCCCGGGATCAGGCTGATCAGTGAAAACTGCATCATGCACAGCCGCTCGCACCTCGACCCGAAGAACAACATCTTGGGCTGAAGCAGACAGCACTTGAGCAGCACCAGCGTCTGCCATCGGAACTCGCGCACCAGCTCCCGTAGGCTCATGCCGAGATATAAGTCCCTGTCCTCCTCCTTCTCGCCAAGCAGGGTGCCGCGCGCCTTCTCGTCCGCTAGGCTCTCCTGAAAGCGGCGGAGGATCTCGACGTCGGTGAACTCGCGCTGGGCGAACCAGGCCTTTGTGACGACGCTCAGGCGTTCGCGCAGCATGCCAAAGTACTGGGGCGAGTCGGCGATGATGACGACGGCTTTCTGCACGGTCGAGCGGGTGACTTCGGCGGGACGGTTGAGCAGCTGGGAGGCGTCCATCTGGCGGGTGCACGAGATGCCGAAGAGGGAGGTGGCTTCGGGGTCGGAGGCGGTGGCGGGGCGGAGGAGGGTGAAGTAGGAGAAGTCTTCTGTTGCGCTGTGTCGTCCAATGTGTCAATCATCATGTCTGCTTGCCCTCAAGAGTAGGAGGGGAATGGGAAGACCTACGCATGAGCACCATCGCTCAAGGCCATGAACGGCAACAGCCCCCAATCATACTCGGCAGCTGGATCGCTATCCTCAGGCACGCCGAACCACCTCTCGACCTCGGGGCCGCGCGCATGGTGGAAGTCGACGACGGCGACGAGCGGGGTGAAGCCCGGCTTTCTTTCTGTTGTCGGTGTAGGGGGGACGGACATTGTCTAGGCTGGGGATCCGGGATCCGGGAGTTGCGACTGGTACCTTATGTATGGGGTGCAGGATGGCGGCAGAAGAAGTGAATCCGATGCTTCCACCAAAAGCTACCGCGCGCTTCGCTATATGACTCTGTTTCTCTCGTGGTCGCCAATTCAAGATATCTCCATATGGTAGGTGTATATAAAAGCGGCGACAGAGAGAATGGCGGAAGTCGTTTAGTTGGGTTTGTATAGTCTTGGGTTGAGGTAAGAAATGGCGGCGTAACGGGCGGGCCAAGCAATGCCAATGCCGTATATGTCGTCGTCGTTCAGCGATCAGAAGGTAGTTGGGTATAAACAAACTTCAAACAGGAGTTGACGATAATGTGTGGTTTCTATCAACACCGAAACATTTCTACACAGTCGCCGGTCTGACCTTTGGAGGGAACCAAGGAAGTTGAAGAGGACGGGACTGGAGGATTGGAGCTTCTCTCCGACAATTCGACGAGTCGCGTTCGTGACAATGGCTGCTGGCCCCGGGCTGGGCGGCTCGTGCTTCGTTCCCACCGCCTGGAGACGGGAACCCACAGCGCTGAACAACACCTCATCAGTGGGCTGCGATATCTTGATGAGATCCTGCGGGGTGGCATCCTCCAATTGGTTGGCGTTTCACGGGTTTGCATCGCCGAGTCCAACAACTCATCTTTTTAATCTATCTCCCTGTACATGATGTTTGCTCCTTTGTCCCGTTCTCGTCTCTTTTCAAAGTCAGTGCCTCATGCAACATGCAACTGCAAGAGAGGCGACAGTAAGATGCGGCATCGTTCTTATGTAGGCATCGGAATGCACACCAAATCGCCTGACCGCGAGGCTTGGCGATCGATGAGAACGATATCGGCGGGAACGATGGTGATGGCGGTAGATCCAAAACACGCGCATTTTCCCTCCCAACCGCCAGCCGGGGCTACAGAATTTAGGTTAACGGTCAACAACAATGGGATAACTACACCTGATTACACTTATCTATTCCTCACCACCCGGCTTTGACCCTCCCTACCCGGGGCTCTTCACCCGCTCTTCACCCCCTTTTCACAACCCCTGAGCTAAAAGGGTCTGATCTTGGCGATCTCCGACTAAACATGTATAATGCAAACCCATTAATACTCCGACGTGAGCTGGTGTTACCAAAAAGTCTTATCGTATACTCGAATTGATATAGAATCTCAACTCTATCCGACCGCCTGTTTGCCCGTAGAACCAACACCAATTCCCTCAGCGGGTTCGAAGAGTAGCGGTCTCGGGGTAACACATCATTCCCTCTCCACGAACGCCATGCATGCCCAAACTTTCCATCATTGGTAAACATCAGTCGGTCCGGCAGTCAACAAGCGCAAGCACCCTCTTTCGCATCCTGGTTTCTTTTACTTCTTGTCTTATTTGATCCTAACCCCAAAGATCGCCTGTGCCTGGGTACGTGTATTTCCCATGCATGCGTCCCTCTCTCTGGACATACTCAATTGCAATGCCCTCTCCCTTTCTTTGAAACTTCCCTAGTACCCAGGACCCGGATACAGTTTTCTGATATGTATCTGCTTCCCCGCTCTTCAAACATTGTAGACAAAAACAGACTCGGAGAACCCCCAAACAGTTGACCGAAGAAAAGTGGATTATGACGGTAAGAAAACATGTGGCATGATGTCGTGGTATCATGAAGCCAGGGGACTTCTACCCCTGTATCGGAGATTCGGGGTCATATCTCGACCCTGCCGTTGCCGTCTTTTATTGCCGAATTTCTTCGGAGTACTCCATTTGCCCTGAGGCTTCGACGTTGTGGTAGTCAAGGATCTCGGAGTACCTGTGATTCGGTTAGTTGTTGGTCCTCAACCCATCATATTGATGTGGTAAACTCACATCATAATCTTCCATGTGTCGACCGGGAGATCGGCGTCATTGAAACTCCAATCGAACTTCTCCTCGGAAACAGGCTCGTCGCTGGGATCGTGGTAGGGAGCAAGGTACTCGTGGGATAGGGCCTCGGTGGCAGTTATCCGCTTCTTGGGGTCAAAGACAAGCATGCGCTCAAGAAGGTCGACAGCTAAGACAAGTCAGCACGTTGTGTATCCTACGATGGCCAGCGGCTGAGACATACCTGAAGGATCGGCGTTCTTAAACTTGTTCTTCAGAGGCTGACGCTCGCGCTTGGGAAGGGACTTGACGAATCTCAGGGTCTAACAGAGAGTTAGCAACTGTGTCGCAGAGCCTTCGGCAGAGTGGGGGTACACACGTTTTCACTGGCAATAGTGTTGATGACATCGTCTGGGGGAGTGCCGAGAAGCTCGGTGATGATGGAGAACTGGTTGACATGGTCCTTGCCGGGGAAGAGGGGCTTGCCCTCGAGCATCTCGGCGAAAATGCAGCCGGCACTCCAGATATCGACCTCGACGTCGTACTTCTGCCACGTGAGCATGATCTCGGGGGCGCGGTAGTAACGAGTAGAAACATAGCCAGTCATCTGAGGATCCTGGATACGCGCAAGACCGAAATCGCAAATCTTCAAGTCGCAGTTCTCGTTGACCAGGATATTGCTAGGCTTCAAGTCACGGTGGACAACACCGGCGGAGTGCACGTATTTGAGGCCGCGCTAAGCTTGGAGTTAGTGATTGCCGTCGTTTTCATGCGACATAGGGGTGACATACCATAATCTGGTACAGGAAGTACTGGATAAATTGCTTCTCAAGAGGCCTAGAAGTGAGAAGTCTGTGAAGATCGGTTCCAAGAAGCTCGGTAACGAAGTAGATATCCTCGAGAGGAGAGATGAAGATATCGCTCAGAGAGATGACCTGTAGCGCAGCATGTTAGTCGCATAGTTCCCCTCTGCTTGTACGATAGAATCTGGGAGACCAACGTTTTCGTGCCTCAAGTGCTTGAGAAGCTTCAGCTCACGGTACGTGCGCTTGGCGAGGACCGGTGTACTGAAGGGCTTCATGATTTTCTTGATGGCAACATTCTGGTTGGTGAGCTGGTCTTTCGCGGAGCTGCGCGGCAGGTATCGTTAGCAGGGTGTGTCTGGCGATATTTCGAGATGGCGAAGCAAAACGTACCAGACGAGACCAAAAGCTCCCATGCCAACGGGCTGGAGATCGGAGTACCTATCGCGGGATCAGACAAGAGCGCATAATGGGAGAAGGGTTCGTCGCGGGGAGGCCAACCTCGAGGTGATCTCAAAGGTAGTTCCGAAGATCTGGGCGCGGATGAATTCGGCCATTGTGACGTGTGGTGTTTATTGACTTGGAGATGTCGAGTTTGCGGTTTACAGAACAAAGGACGGTGTGAGGGTTGCTGGAAGACTAAGTAGCCCTGTCTCTGGTGGGAGCGCGAGGCAAGCTTGGCCGAGTGTCGAAAACGCAGGTCAAACGCGATGTCTGATTCAGTGGCGACAGTGAAGGGATCCGGTGATCGGGCGCTTCGTGTTTTGTGTAAGGAAGAAGAGACGACGTCGTCTGGTGGTCGGATGTTGCCTGCGTGGTGCGCACAACGAGAGGATCGGGCAAAGGCTGAGAATTCCTGAACGCGAACCCAAAACTTTGGTGTTGTCTTGGGAAGAGAATAAAGTTTAGCTTGGGCACCGAGAGCAAAAGTGGAAGTGAAAGGAGACTGAGCGAGTGGGAGCCGAATGCAAGTGAGTGGGAAAGAAGCGAGTGGACGCAATGGACAGAAAAAGGAATCCATCCCACTTCCACTCTCCAGCGCAACCTGGGCAGCTCACTGGCAGTGGGCAATTTAGTGTGCGCCAGGCAGTTGCCAGGGCGGGGAAGTGCGGAGGGAATTGGCCTTTAGTAGTGGACCTTGTTTTGGTGGGGATCCGCCCGCTTACCTGCAGTAGTTCACTAACAGAACTGGAGCTTTTACCCAAATTGAATTCGGATAGGAGGGAGGGGCAGCGACAAATGGTTGGCAGGTGCGTGCCGTGGTTCGGCTCGGATCTCGATCGATGATTGGGATTCTGGCGCCGCAACTCTTGTGTCCTACTCGATATGGAATGATCTTCCTCGTGTCGTGTATGTCACAAATTCGTTGTCGGAATGGTTGGTGAGAATTGTTGTTGTGTTGCTGTGAAAAGTCTTCTTTGCGATCCAAGGGCGATTTGAAGTTAGAACCGATGGCCCCGCACTTTCCGATGATGGACTGCTTTTCTGTAGTTGCACCTACCCGCACACTTGGCGAGTCTAGTCAAGCAGAGGTCGAAGTCGGACTCCTTTTAACCGAGGAATATCGCGATGGGGGTTTGGTTGGTGGGTTGAGGCTAGTATAGGCCAACGACAACGACAGAGGTCCGAGACTGAGAGAAAAACACGCAAAGCACAATAGGTTTGAAGAGGAGGAAAAGCAGAGGAGGGACCTGTGAGGAAGAGGAGGAGCGAAAGCGCAGGTGATAAAGAGGAGAAAAAAGAAGGATCTACGAGCAGTAAATAACAAGTCACTGCCAGTCTGAACCTGAACCTGAATCTGAACACCCGATGGGCCAGGCAAGGATGCGTGAAGATGCAGCGAGGATGGAACGGGAGGCCGGGCTCACGGGCAAGGAAGTGGGAGAAACAGCTCGAAACGGTTAAGGCGCTACCAACAGGGGCCGGCAACTTCCACTAGGGTTGGTTGAGAGAGAGCATGGAGGAGCATGGAGGACCAGCATTGGAGAGCTGGCACCACCCTACCCTACACTACATCGGCGACCGTCCTCGAGACCGGGAACACGACGCCGGGACTGGAGAACAGGATATGCTGAATTCCCGTCTTGTCCAAATTCCATGCTTTGGTTCATCCATTTTTCACTTTCTTTTTGTCGTTGGTTGGGTACCTGTACCTGCCCCCTCCTCCCCTTTGAGTCCCCCCTTGACTTCCCTACCTTACCCCTAGTATGTCTCGTGTTTTGCATGTATACCACCATGCAGGGCCGTCTGAGAAAGTGAAGATAGCCTCAATGGATGCCATGTTGATGTCTTCTCATGTGCAGCTTATGTACTTATGTATGTGCAAGTCAAGGAATCATCCCTTCCATCTGCTTGCTCATTGCAGATAAAGTGTCTTTTCATGCACACAATGGATGTGTCTTTTATAACCCCGCAACTTGACCCTCGGTTTCTCATAACGCTGGGTCTTTGTTGTGTTACTTTAAACCCTCGGTCAATACTCATCACAGCCAATTCACGGACCACATTCGGCTTCATCAACAGACACTCATCTGATAGTGAATACATGTGAAGTGACAATGGTGTGGTAGGGTTTTGGTAGGGGAACCGCAACGACATGGTGCCAAGACTGCCTGACTGGCCAGACGAGGGGAGCGAGGGATGCCCGCTCTAACAAGGAGGCTATGACGTAGTTGAGGGGTGGGGCTCAACCAGCGTTAACCAGCGCTAACCACGACCCCTTGTCGCCAAGACATGCCAAAAGGCCCACTCCCGTCCGGCCTGGGCAGGCAATCGCAAGCCATCGCAAACTGGCAAAGGGCCAATCCGGCGGGTTGCTTCGCTGAGCCCCTCCATTCCCGCGGTCCCTCTAAATCGCAAATTTGGGCGCAATCGGACTTTGATCGACAATTCAACCAATTGTCAATCTGGCGGTGACTGGTCCTAGCGCAGAGTCGACATTCCACGTTGACACCCTTCTTTCCCTTGTTTTAGAGAACCGGCCGTTCCTCCGACTGCTGTCAACGAACCGAGCATGGAACCTCAGTCACACGCGGCTTCCCCTCCCGAAGTACCACTTGAACTTTGACTGACTTCAAGAAAAGCCATGATTGTCACATCGACAAGAACTGAAGAGGAATAAACAGGTTGTCAGTGAACGTGTCTGGAAGAAAAGCTCCGGGCTGTGGAACACGAAGGGGCTACGATCTACAATGCATACACTACATTTGCCATGCCGTCTAGAGATTTTCAAAGGACAAGCTGAATATCAACGGAGACATACCCTGGCGACCTGGATCAGGATGCTTTTTCTAACCAAGTCCACCTATATAGTAAGCTCATTGCTAGCAGAGAACCGAAACCGCCAAAACGGAATGCTTTGCAGACACTCAAAGCTTGGACCATCCTCCACACACATCCCACCAGTACATCCAGCATGGGCTTTTCCCAGCGCTTAGACTCAGGCACGCAATTCTCATCCAGGATGTCTTTTGCCTTTTTTTTTTCAGCCTCCATGAGTCGGCTCGAAACACCAACCACACATGGCCACTCCACCATTAGCGATAGGCGCGTCATTAACCACGCTTCGCCTTCCCGGCAGTCGCCATATCTCAGTCTCGTCATTCTTACCTTGGGCTTTTCAAGTTGCTGGGCTTGGGTATCAACGCAAATGGCACGCATTCTATAGTGTCGTCGTGGTTGTGTGCAAGTGGAAGTCATTCACACCACTACCAACAAGACATCCACCCACTCAACATGCTGGCCATCTCGATGACACCCCAAGACCCCCCCAAGAGCCTCCAAAGACCCTAGTTGGGTCTCATCCCTCAAACCACTCACAGCCCCCCAAGACTGACAAGGCTCCATATCAGAACCCCTCGGTGGCCCTCTCTTTTCCCATTCCCCCCCTCCATGATCGGAAATCGGGAATTTCTCTCAAGTCAGTCCCAAGAAGAGACATCCGGTCATCACGCAACCCTCGGCAACCCTCCTTGTCAGGGTCTTCGCCAAGACTCCCACTTCCCACGCATTCAGGGCCCCCAACCTCCATCCATCCACATGAAGCTCATCACAATCAAATCAGCTCACCTCCTTCCCCTCGCTAGCTTGTGTCCGCTGCCCTGGCGATTATTGATTGCTGCCTCCCAAGTAGCACGTGTCGCGGACAGTCTCACCGTTGTGTACCGTACAAGTTGCACGGATCACGGATCATTCCCGTGATCATCAGGGACCAAGACTCTCCGAGAGTAAAGTATACCGTCCCGTTTCCTATCCACGGATACTGTTCTGTTTTTATTACCAACCGTGCCATCCCATCTCATCTTTCCTTCTGTTTCCCATCTCCGAGCTGTTGGGATCACGACCTTCAGATGATCTGCGTCTAAAGCAAATCCCAGATCAAATCATCTTATCTTTAACCAGACCCCAAGTCAGACGACAGAGCCCCATATCAGTCAGTATAAACATTCATCCTCCCTCAAATCAGCATACATATCTCTCACCTTCCCCTCGGTGCTGGAGCTACAATTCCAGCTTGAGCACATACAAAACCACCCCCAACAATTCTAAACCATGTACCGAGAAAGTGCGGAATCACAATGCCGTCATAACCAGAGACCCCCTGGTCCATTGTTCCGCTGTCCCTGCTGTCCCTGTTATCCCAAGCCGAGGGAAATTCAACCAAAAAAAAAACCCCTGGGCTGGATATCGATTGGTACCCTGCATGTTGAAACGGCGCTATTAATGACCACCCCCATCACAAATACCACGCAACTATTCCCAGTTCTTCCTAGCCTTGTCAATAACCAGCGGGGTCAGGACGGGGAAGCTTCCAGGCCCGTTTTATGCATGATGACGTCGTCGGGGTATGGCGCAGCTAGCGTAGCTACCCGCGAACCCGTTCAGGTCCAGGACGTCTTCCCTCCTTCCCGCTTGTCTTGAGTAAATTGAGAGTCCTTGACACCATTGGTGGTTGACCCCCATGGACCCTGTTGGAACCCTGGATCAGTCACACGAGACCTGAGAGGACCAGGAGGAGGATAGTCCCCTCAATTTCTGATAGGGTCCACGACACGAGACTCTTTGCTACTGTTGCTGCTACTGCTAGTGTGCAGATGCACAGCAAGAGCACGTTTTCAAGGCAGAAAGCATGTCAAAATAATGAACTATCATGTGTTGGCTCTGTTCAGTCTTTTAATATCGACCAATTATTAAGGACCTGCAAGTGTCTTGTCATCGAATTCACTGCACACGTACATTGCACACTGCGCTACACGGGAATGTCATCCATCTATGCATCGCAGCCAGGGTCCTCTATGCATACTGCAGCAGACCCAGCAGCCGGAGATGCATTCTCACATTTCCAACATGGGACAAAGTGTCCATGCCCATCGACAGCTGAGCTTCGGTGGGGACAGAAGCGTCTAAAGTCTTACGGAATGCATCTCGCATCCAGTATCTTGCAACGGAACGAGGAGCGCATCCCCGCTACCGTTGAACCATGGGCTGTGAGCCATAAATACTTACCTTGGCACAGAAACGATGCATATGGACAAGGTGATCCATCAGAAAAAAAGAAGTGAAGCTGTTCACACCCACGCTGCCGCCGGTAGTGTTACCTACAACCCTGCGCGCTGACAGCTCCAGCTCACAGCTTCCGTCCTGGACGCCAACTCCGGAAGCTACACGACATACTGTATGCTGTATGCAGTCGATCACTTCCAGCTCCCCCAGGGCAGGGTCAGTATCCTCGGCTTGAACGGGAACCAACCAGACGCTTGAGACAAGTGTGGGATATGCAACTATTCCCACACTCGTCACCCCCCGACCCCCTTTGTCCATCCTCGTCTACCCCCTCGTTTCCCGTTTTGAGCCTCCATGCCTTTATCCTCCCCCTTGCCTCTCTCCTTATCAACGCCGGTCTGCCCGGTCTAAAACAACGGCAGCAGGGATACCATGCGAAACAAATCACCCTTCCTGCCATCAACTTCCCATACTGTATCCATCCCGTCCCATCGGGGAGTCGGGCAAGGGGCCATCAAGCCATGTCCATGTCCATGGAGCAAGTCCCATCCGTCCATTATCTCCATCGATGGACCAAAGACACACATTCGTGTGACAAATAGTTCCCTGCCAAGAAGTTGTACGAGTCGACAAGCTTGACACCGATGGGGTGCGACTGTGGGACCAAGGGAAGGTGAAGCTATCGCCGACTCTGAATGGCACCTCCTGGGACGCCGACACTCTGACACGCTCGCTCGCTAGCTCGCACGCTGGCTCGTGGGTTATTTGGAGGCTCAAATTGGCTGGAGGCTCGGTGGCTGGCAGTCAATTCAATGGAGCTTCGGCGATCCGCAACGGTGATCTGCAAACTGCAATCGAGATGTCTGTTGCTCAGCATTTAGCAATATGGGATCGCCGGTTCGGGCCCCTCCGAGAACTGGACCCTTTCGGCTTGACCCCTTGATCCGGTCGACTTATCTGATTCTGAAATCCCATCATACTTACCTAACTACCAGAGTATCCCACTTACAAAATTTAGATATCCACACATCCAGCACTTCAGCTACCGACATGAGAGTCAGACTGAACACTCGATAAGGAAGCTCTACCACAAACTCCTCCCAAATCGCTGAGTGGCAACAGCCCTACCGACACTTCACATACAATCAGCATCGTAGTGACACAGCAGAGGTCAAGATGGGCCTAGAAGGTCCCTTGTACTTCCAACTTTTACTCACTCAGCTGTCACAGAGCTGTGGCTACCCATCTAACCCATTTTACCCATCACCTGTGGGTACAACATAACACGACAAGAAGCACAAAGATACATTTGATGATAACGCAACACAATGTATGGGGTACAATCCACTTAGATCATGTGCTGGGGCGGTACGGGAAGGGTAAGTTGAGTGTTTTAAGAGACACACTCAACTCTAACATCAACCCGTACACATAAGTCTTGAGCAACCGACGATCAGGTCTAGAATGTTCGTGAGCTGGCGTGTGTCATCCATCTCATTCAAAGCTCACCTATAGCCAGTTACGACTCAGGGCCTGTATTAAATACCAAAGACATTCTCGTCCTCTTCTGCATTCGCTAGAACAGCATGAACAGTTCGGATACAGTCACACGAACAGGCTTCTAGAAGCCATCTTCCCGTTCCACGAGTTTGGCTAAACCCTATCGGTCGCCGATATCCGACATGCCTCGAACACCGACCGCGCGGCTATAGCAGCGACAGATATTCCGGAATCACGGCACCACAGACCTTCAAACTCACCGGCTACAAGCCCACAAGCTCCTCAAAGGGAACAGCGAGCGAAGAGTGCCACTGGTGGTTGTCGATTGCACGAGCTATTAACGGGGACACCGACATCGAGTCTCTCTAGTCTCCTGTACTACACCAGCCGGCCTCGAGCTTACTCCCTGCAGCAGAAACATCAATAAATGCTATGTGTGAAGACACTGCTTGGTACCCAAAGAGTAAATAAATGCATTGAAAAAGTTACACGAGCAGAAGGAACATGATACAACGAAAAGAAAAAGAAAAGAAGACAAAAAGAAGGAAGAATTGAGGAGAAGAGGGAAACACAAACTGGTACTTACTATACAGACGAAAGATCCAGAAGACAGGTCAAGAAACGAGGAAGTCAAGGAGAATACAAGTAGGGAAGAGTTCGTAATGTAGGGGAACGGGGAAAAGAACAAGAAAATAAGAAAACGGAAAACCGAAGAAAACACACAAAGAAGGGGAGAGGAGTGCAGATAATATCACCCTAAAATCAAATTAAAAAAGACACAGGATTGTATCAGTTCCGACGTATCTGCTTGAAACACGGCATCACTGTTCCATGTGATAAGTAGCCGCCCTCGCCAGTGTTGATAGATTGAGTAGAGGCAGTAAACCACTCCATCAGAACCACTCGCTCTTACCACCCCCCCGCTTGAATGAACCACGCCCGAAGACTTCTATATGATTTGGGCTATAAAAACCCAAATGACAGAGATCGGTATGTAACAGTTGCCAGCAACATCAAAGTTTGCAAAGAAAGCACGCAAAAGATAACTCTAGGCAGAAGCACAGGACCAGCTGTTACGGATACGGAAAGGTAGAGCTCGCAAAAGCGATGCCGGAAATGGTGAAAGGAAAATGGAACTGGAGACTAAAGAGCCAAATCAGACAAGTCTACGACGTTCAAGGTTGATAGCATGAAGTACGGAGAGTAGGTAAGTGATCGGATGATAGAAAGCATTACGAAGAGACTCTATTAACATAATTTGTTTCTTTTCATCACTCAAAGGCAAACGTGTCTGTGGTAATTGGGAGTCCCGACATCATGAAGTTAATAGAGCCACCTATCACAGTTACAGCAAGAGACGCCACAGGAAAAGCGTTTTGTTTGGATCATCGATATTTTTATTTAAAAAACTAACTGCCATCACTCATAGGATCATGTGAATCGTAACGGCGTAATCAAGAAGCTAAGTCATCAATCCAGTCCTCCCCCTTCCTTTCTCCACCCAAAAGACTACCCAAGAATGTTATAGGTATCCAGCTGCCCCGTTTTCATCCCTCGCTCATCATTTCTGCACTCCTTTACTGATCCTTGATAGGCAAAGGCTCGATATTCCAGATACCCTCGGCGTACTCGTTGATGCAGCGATCCGAGCTGAAGAAGCCCATTCTCGCTACGCTCTCGATGCTCTTGGTGATCCAGCCCTCCTGGTCGCGGTAGGCCTTGTCGACGAGCTCCTGCGTCTCGATGTAGCTGTGGAAGTCATCCGACACGAGGTAGAAATCGCCGTGGTCGCGGACGGCAGAGATCATGCCCATGAAGTCGTTGGGCTCGCCGAAGGTGCCCTTCTCAATGGCCTCGAACACCTTGACGAGGTCGGGGTCGACCGTGTGCGATCCGTACGTGTGGTTGTGGCGGATGTCCTCGACGTCTTCGGCAAGGTTACCGAAGAGGAAGATGTTTTGTTCGCCAATTTCGCGGGTGATTTCGATCTGGGGTCGGTTAGCGAGGGATCATATGACATGGAAGAGGGTTTTGCTTACGTTGGCACCATCGCATGTTCCGATGATGAGACCACCGTTGAGGACGAACTTCATGTTACTGGTACCAGAGGCCCTATTATCGGTTAGTTTCTAGTATTCCCAACTCGAACAACGAAGAACTTACTCGGTACCGGCAGTCGAGATGTGCTCACTGATATCCGAAGCGGGAATGATTATCTCGGCCTTGCTGACATTGTAATCCTCGACAAAGATGACCTTGAGCAGATCACCAATCTCCTTGTCGTTGTTGACAACAGCGCCGACAGCGTTGATCAAGTGAATAATCTGCTTGGCCATCCAGTAGCCAGGAGCAGCCTTGCCACCAAAGATGGAGACTCTGGGTTGGAACTTCTTCCTCTCCTCAGGCGAGAGAGACTTGAGGGTAAGATAGCGGTGGATGACACCGAATATGTTCATCTGTTGGCGCTTGTACTCGTGGATACGCTTGACCTGGACGTCGAAGAGGGCAGAGGGGTTGACGTCGACACCGGTGGTCTTCTTGATATGCTTGGCCAGGCGGACCTTGTTGGCATACTTGATCTCGGCCCACTCCTTACGGAAGTTGGGATCGTCCTTGTAGTGCTCGATCTTGGCCAGCTCGGTCAGATCCTTGAGGAAGTTCTGGCTGCCGGTCTTGCTGGAGATGAGCTCAGAGAGGCGAGGGTTGGCCTGGTGGAGCCATCTGCGGGGAGTGATGCCGTTGGTGACGTTGGTGAACTTGTCGGGGCCAAATACCTCGACGAAGTCCTTGAAGATGGTGGTCTTGATGAGATCGGAGTGCAGCTCAGCAACACCGTTGACCTTGTGAGAACCGACAATAGCCAAGTGAGCCATGCGGACCATCTTGGGCTGAGACTCCTCAATGATGGAGACGCGAGCAAGCATATCGCGGTCCTTGGGGAACTTGCGCTCGACGGTCTGGAGGAAGAACAGGTTGATGTCGTAGATGAGCTGGAGGTGGCGGGGGAGGAGATGCTGGAACAAGGAAACGGACCACTTCTCGAGAGCCTCGGGAAGGACGGTGTGGTTGGTATAACCGAAAGTGTTAGTGACGATGTTCCAGGCCTCATCCCAGTCAAGACCCTCGAGATCAACGAGGATACGCTGGAGCTCAACAACAGCCAGAGTCGGGTGGGTGTCGTTCAGCTGGATGGCAACCTGTTCGGGGAACTCCTTCCACGCGCGCTTGGACTTTTTGAAACGGCGGACAATATCGTAGAGGGAAGCGGCAACCCAGAAGTATTGCTGCTTGAGACGAAGCTCCTTTCCGCGGTCGAGGTTGTCGTTGGGGTAAAGCACGGCGCTGATGGTCTCGGCACGTTGCTGTTCAGCGACCGAGTTCTCGTAGTCGCCGCTATTGAACTTTTGGAAGTCGAACTCTCCGCTGGCAGCCTTGCTGGACCACAGTCTCAGGTTGTTGGTCGAAGGAGTGGCATAACCGGGAATGGGGACATCGTAAGCGACGGCCTTGACGATCTCGCCGCCCTCCCAGGTAGCGATGGTCTTGCCATTGTCATCAGTGCGCTTGGTGACATGGCCGTAGAACTGGATATCAACAGTGACATCGTGACGAGGGAACTCCCAGGGGTTGAAGTCGAGCCAGTAGTCTGGCACCTCGACCTGGTAGCCGTCGATGATCTCCTGCTTGAAGATACCGTAGCGGTACCTGAGGCCGTAACCCCAGGCCGGGTAGTTGAGGGAAGCCAGACTGTCGAGGAAGCAGGCAGCGAGACGACCGAGACCACCGTTTCCGAGAGCAGCATCGTGCTCCTGTTCGATGACATCCTCGATTCTGAAGCCGAGCTCGGCGAGACCAGCCTTGGCCACGTCCTTTTGTCCGATGTTGAGCATGGCGTTGTCGAGGGCACGGCCCATGAGGAACTCTAGGGAGAGATAGTAGACACGCTTGCTGTCGGCGAAGGTCTGGCGCTGCTGAGTGCGGTTCCACTCGAGAATGAGACGGTCACGGAAGGCCAGACCACAGGCAGAGTAGGCGGCCTGTTCGTCGCAGTTGTACATGCTACGGGCAAGGGTGGTCTCGACATGGCGGACAACCTCCGTTTCGAAGCCGTCCTTGTCCTTGAAGCCGCTGGTCTGGTGGGCGAGCCAAGCCTTGCGCTGGGGTTCGGGGATAGAGGCTGGTTAAGAAGATTATGTTAGTGACTGTCTTGGATTTGGAGATAGTGTTGGAGTTGTAAGTCCTTACCTTCGATCGTCTTGATCTCTCCAGCACCGAAGCCGGTGAGGGTTCTCTTGTGCTTGGGACGAGAGACACCAGCGGGAGCAACGCCGCCCTGGATATCGACGAGGGGAGCGCCAACGGATGGCCTCCTCTCTCTGAGGGGGACACGCTGTGTGGTGTTGGAGGCCATTATGGGAGATGGATGGGGGGGGGTTGCTGGATAGGATCAGAACGTCAGGAAGCGTTCATAGATGGAAAGAGAGAGAACGCAGGCCCGACCCCTTGGGGATCAGGAACAGATATAGCTTGAAGAGCCATGACATGCCATGACATCCGAAACGTAGTGGTATGATTCCGAGGTTGGGCTGACAGTGGATGGAAACATGGTTGGAAACAGACGAGCAAGTGGGGCAGCACCACGTACCTTGATGGGCTAGATGCACTTAGCGGCACTACCAAGTAAATCGACCCCGCGCGAAGCTACTGGAGCTTCCCGTAGCTCTGTTGGCTTGCCGTTGGACCCAGTGAATGCTGCACCGTGACTGGTGCAGAGCTGCTGGAGGATACGCGGGTTGTGTGAGTTTTTAGGTCTAGAATCGAGATCCTTTGATTCCTCGTTCTTGTTGTCAAAAGAGTAGATAAGTGGGTCAGATTGGATGGGTTGTTGTTTCGAAAAGGGGGTGGTGAAGGGAAGAGAAAAGACTATAAAGAGAGCGGGATAGCCAAGAAGCCAAGTAGCGAAGCAGAAGTGGGGAGGAGATAGAGATATGTGATGTGATATGAATGCTGACTTATAAGGACGGGAGACAGACTCGACTCAAGGGGGGGAAGCCAGATTCAGCAGCACTTGCTTCCTTTGATTACCTCAACCCCTCACTCACAGTCAGACCAACCTCGACGCTGTGATCTGTCAGTGTCAAAGCTGAGCTCTCATGATGGGTGGTTACCAGCTGCACTTGCACGCTCTTGGATGGGTAGTAGTGTCAAGCTCGATGGGTGGTGACAATCGACCACTGATGAGCTGCCCCTCTTTTCTTGCTGCAGCTTTCGTCAGTCTTGCTCTACCCGGCTTTCTCATTGCTCTTTCCTTTCCATCACTGGTGTTTGTCAACTCCCATTGGCCTCTCCAGTTTTCTTCTTTCACTCTCTGCATGCATTTCTCTCCGCGGATGACACGCTTCAAGTCGGCCTGGTTCATCAAGCTTTCACGGACGTATCAAAGTCGAACCCGTTCCCGCTTCCGAGTTAGGTAGCGCTGGGAGCTGGAGCCCAACCGTGATACCAACCTTTTATGGTTATTATTCAAAGAGATGACCTTCAAGCGAATTACATGTCTTGGAATTGGCGTAGCATCTGTCCTTCGGAATGGTTACTGCCCAAACACTTGGACAGTGCAGCCTGTCATGGACTGTCCTGGACGTTCAGTGATGGTGATTCGAGATGCCCCTCCAAGTCGTGACATGGCACGGCACGGCAGAGGTCGGAGAAGAGTTCCATCCGGGCTGGCGTGGACGGGATTGTTTGTAGTAGTCGTGGTTCTCTTTCGATATGCAACTCGAAGAAAGAACGAGAATGCCCCGCCGTCGTGGATGGTGACAGCCTCAAGAGAGCCGCGTTCTTCACGATGGCTTCCACTTCTTCGTTCTGAAGTCAAAGTTCAGCTCACCCCTGCTAGCGCCTTCCCCGAGAAACTCCAATGTTGACCCCACTTACCACGACTGATAGTGGGGCTCAAGCCCACCAAAAGGAGGGGTTCCTTGTCCAATCAGCTGTTTTCCCCAATGGTTGACATCATCGCCTTGCAGCTCCAACGGTCCTTTGTGAAACTTCACCTCTCCCATTCGACCACAAGGGGCAGGAACGTTCACTCGGAGACTGCGACCAGTCTGCCACAGACGGAGCCAGTCCTTCCTGGCTAGTCATTTGGGGCGTGTTCCATTTTTCCGCTTGTTGATCGAGTCTGTTAATCCGAGTACAAAGCCAAATATGCAGCCTTTACAAGGGGGCCGCTCGTACCTCTTACCAAGGCCTTAGTGCAGGGGGGTAGGACTGGTGCTTGGCGCTACAGGGGGTAGAACGTCAATTCGTTTTGGTCGATTTTTGAAGGTATTCAGAAATGGAAAAAAAGAGCTGCATTCGATAGCTACGAGTTCAAACTATCGGTGTTTCAAATGGCGAAGAGGTGTAGCAAAAAATGGTGGAGATATTATCGATCAACGGCAAAAAAGCAGCCTTTTCCTGTGTTTTTGGATCAATAGATCTTGGCACGATTTCAACCTCTTTTAGGAAACTAACAGGGGTATATGCAGCCAAAACGCCACGAAAAGCCACATACTCTAGCGCGGTACAAGTTTGAATCCTGAATGCCTTCTTTGGGCCATATGCAGTGTGATCAACTGCATAATACTTGCATATCAACAACAGGGATAAATTTTGTATGGGAAACGGATCAACAAGCGGTAAAATGGAACACGCCCTTGGCTGGCCTGAAGCAGAGCGATCTCAACTTCAACCGATAACAACATCGATAAGAGCACGCCATTGCCGATGATTCGGACGCGTCGGAAACAGCTTTCCTCGAGACACTTTTTCGCCCATCACCAACCTCCCGCTTCTTCGAACTGCACCCGGCCCCGACCCCGACCCCAACACCGTGAGCTTTTCGGGTGAACATCGATCGGCCCGCACGGCGAGGGCTTTCCACGTGGCTTTTACGGTCACCTGGTGCCACTGAAGCCACTAAGCTCCTTCAACGTGGTTCGGAATGTCGATGCGAGCCTAGATGACTTCGTCGGAGCGCCTCCCTCGTCCATAACCTACCACCCACCCGCGGCTACAGCCCAAGCATCAAGTCAACTTGAGCTGTAACCCCAGGCGCCAACCAGCGTCGTCTACGAGATGCCGTGATCCCACAGTTCTGCCGTCCCCGAGGGCAAGCCAGCGAGGCCGGGAACCCGTCAAGGTTCCATCCAACGACCAGCACAACTCCGAGTGGGGGTCGCATCGTGAGAAGAGCAAGATCCGAAATCCTATTCAACCCCTTATGCTTCATTTCCAAGGACATCGATTCATTCAAAAATCATCTCGGCGGATGGCCACATTCATTCCACGGAGTTAAGTACTGGTTCATTCACAGACTTCCCAAGTGTTGGTCTGCTCACGATGATGGCTGGAGTTTCTCTGAGTGTCATGATTGTCTTTTCTCTGGCTGTTTGGATATGGTACTTCATCGCTTTCCTCTCCTTTCCACTTCGCCTTGTCTCACCACGCTCTTCCTTTCACTGTTCTCTTGTGAGCTCACAAGGTTGACCGACGGAAAGATTCACGTTTGCCCTCTATCCAACACTACAACTTTTCTGTGGCAGTTCACGTTGAACTAGAGATTGACTTCTTGGCATACATCCAGTCCTTTCAACTCGCTCTTTCCCATTCTACCCCATGGTGGCCTTCAATTGGGATTTACCTCTCACTCATCCTGCTTCAGACACCACTCAAGGAAACAGTTTAGTGGCAAAGGTGGAGGGGCGGCCTACATGCATTCGTCACATTAGGGTCTGCCTAGTTGAACTGCTGCAAAGCATATTCAGGGTACGGTTCCCGGAGGCTTGTCATGGGACTTGCCAAATCATATCAGGAGATGAGTCAATGGGTGATTCTTGATATTCCACTACACTACCGTACGGCCATGGCTACAAGTGTACGCTCTTGGAACTAGGGCCCTTTTCATATCCTCACAAGCCCTCACGAATTCTCATCACATATCGCCCCGTCTTTGCCGTTCACGTCACCATCAACAGCCCCCTTAGTTGTTGTTGCAGCCATCAGGGCGGTTAGACAGGCACTGAGTGGTGCAGGTGCTGCCGAGCAGGGTGTCATAAGACTTGCCCGACACCCATCCAGCACTTCCACGGCATGCCTTGAGGATCGCCGCCGCACCATCGTGAAGGTGAGAGTAGTGGGCACCCGTCAAGTTGTTAGCTCGGCTCATGAAGCCTTCCAATGTTGGCCATGCCCAGATATCGCCACGTTCTCATAACTGCACCCGAGATGTAGTTTCCAATCCTCCGATGGCAGGTTATCAAGGCTTCATGATCTCTAGCTCCACCGGTGAGGAGATGAGCTCGTATCATCAGACGGTATTGGAGGCTAGAGTTGATGGCATATAACAGCCATGCTGTTGCCATTGGTACTGTTGGTTAGAACATCCCATGTCTCTTCTTGCCAGTTGATTTCGTCAGTATCGTCCCGTGGCTATTTCCAGACAGGCTACCTACCTAGGAGTTCCCGAAGGCACAGACGACACTGTTGAACAGGTCAACCACATATTAACTGTCAGCTCAGCAGGTGAGTTGCCCTCCAGCCGCCTTCCCTCCCCAGTTCCATCATCCGAGTTGCTTCAAGGATCCATCTGTCACTTGTCAACTTTTAGATCGATCTATGCAGAGAGGCATGCACATCAAACTCCACCAACCCTCTTCACAACCACTTCGTTTTCGGAAACATGGGGTCGACTATCTGCCTTATTCAACAGAGCTCAACTGACTGAAAGAACCCTACATAAGTCGCTAGACCTTTTCTGAAGTGTCGTGGTAGGCTAGGCAGAGGTTGCAGGGTACGGTTTCCACCACCGCTCCTACGCTGCCGCTTCGTACCGAGGCATGCCCAGACGCTGGTCGTGTTGACAGCCAACGTCCCGTCCCGCGCATCCTATTCCTGACATGCAGGGAGTTTGACGATTGCCCCTGGTGAGATTTTGAGAAGTAAACAAATCCGAGCTTGTTCGGCCGAGAGGTTAACTAGTCAGACGGCGATTTTGTAGCCCTGACGAGTAAGTGCACAAGGTTTGTCTTTGCGGCTGTTCTTTGTTTCTTCTCTCTTACCTACCTACCTAGGCTCCCTCACAGTCGGCAACGTGGTCCTGACTAAGATTTTCATCAGTGTCTTCCAGGCAGCCCGTCTGTCTTCTCATTTCCTCCTTCATGACCATTTTATATGGGCATTCTGGCTCATCATCGCGAAGTGTGATCATAAGCCCCCCAAACGGCGCCGACTTCCAACAACAAGATCAAGGGCGTGTGGCTCAGTTGGTAGAGCGTTCGCTTAGCATGTTTCCGAGCATGCGAAAGGTCCTGGGTTCGATTCCCAGCTCGTCCAATTCTCGATCCATCTTCATTCTTCTCCACTTTCCGGGCGTGTGGCTCAGTTGGTAGAGCGTTCGCTTAGCATACCTCACGGATATGCGAAAGGTCCTGGGTTCGATTCCCAGCTCGTCCAAATTTGGGATGATAAGGTGGTTCGGGTTTCTCTTTTTGCTTCTTTTTCTTTTTCTCTCTTGTGTCTTTTGCCTTCGTGATTGCCGTCGTTGTCGTTCTGCTGCGGTTGGGCCTGAGATAGGCAAGCTCTTGGGTTGGTCCGTGACACTGACATCCTTCTTCAACGTGCACATTCGAGTTCTGTCTAGCTAGCAGAACTACAATCTTTTTTTTTGGTAGTGTCACGGAAAGACCATGTGTCGCCTTGATCCGTGGCAATATCTTTGCACGAGTGACATGGATGTGTTCTCAGATGATGCTGATGACTTGCAACCCATCGCGTTCATTTCTCTCCTAGCAGTTCAGAACAATTCCAAATTTCGCATGTCGCGACTAGCTCCGAGGTCCGTAGTCAGTCGCAGACTTGCCCGTTTTACCATATATTCCGTTCAGCTGGCGATCAAAGGACGGGGCGAGGAGTTTTTAGAGGCTCGCATATAAGTGGTGATCATCGATAAAGGACGATGGGAAAGGGCGAAAATTGTCACAGGATCTGATGCTGTGTCATTGGCATGTAGTGTGAACATCCGAATTCCGCTGGCAGGCAAAGCATGGTCTATCTCTTGGTAGTTTCTTGGGGTTGGTCATTGTGCACCGAGCCCGTGATAAAATTCCTGGGTCTTACCTTCTGCTTCCCAGGCTTTTAGATTGTAGGAAGAGGAGTGAGATCGTTTTGAGCCTCGTTTGATGTGCAGTAATTGATACTCGGATGAAGCCATTCAAGGCCTTTGCGTCAAATCAGTCATGTTCATAAGAACCAACCCATCACTTCGGAATATCACTACCACAGCGTTGTCTACCTGAGTCATGTTGTTTACGAATTGCCTCGTGAAGCTATCATCAGCTATACACAGTCAGAATACGATGAATCTGTGTGTGCGGATGGCTGAATGTAAAAAAAACAAGGAGAGGGAGAAAAAGAACAAGAAAGTGAAAAAGAAAAAAAGTTGCAAAAAAGCATACAGCACCTGGGATTCGCTGGTCGTCACCGACCCAACTACTAGTCAAGCGATTGGTGGCTTATCTATGGGAGAGCGGACGGGATCCCGAGTTTTCCACCATCTATGGCCGTATGTGCTTGTTATCACCAAATCTGTAGCTTATATTCTCTCTTTCCCACCCTACTCTAGTTCTCTCCCATGCATCTTGAAGGTAGGTGTTTAGAGGGTAAGAGTAGCTTAGCTCTCTTGCACCTCCCCACCCTCTCAGCAGTTCCCGCCCGCACACCCGATCGAGTCAACCCCTTGCAGTTAGATGGCGGTGCAACTCGGCAAAATGCGCCTCATTCTTGTTGAACACCGTCTCCTCCACCCTCTCTAGCGCCTGGGAATACTCTTCTGCCTGGAGCAGTTCCCTCGACTGCTTGCGTGCCTTGGCCACGGCCTCGGGGGCAAACTTGTCCTGGATGAGCTTTGCAAAGATGGCGTTGAATTGGGCGCTTATTTCTTGTGGAAGAGTATTCTGAATGAATCCCGTTCAGCGTACTGATTGTGCGGTATACCACAGGTTCATCATCACGGGAAAAGAAGAAATAAAGGGGCAATCCTTCCTTACCTGCAAATAGCTGCCGAGATCCAGGCTCGGCACCCACCACTTCTGTTCGAGTTTGAGATCGGCCGAGGGGTCTTGCTTTTGAAGCTCCTCCACCCGCGCGGTCATTGCGGCTAGCTGCTCCTCGCGCGAAGGCAGAGGCAGCTTTTGCTCAGAATTCGCGGCGCAGCTGGAGGGCACGTCCGCCGCCGCGCCGCTGGTTGTCGGGGCACTCATGTTGTTAAGGAGGGGAATCCGTCTTTGGCGGCGAGCGCAGGAGGAACTACGCGGATGGGATGACGTTGTTAGAATAAAGGATGGCAAGGAACTGGCGAGAAACAAAAGGGGACGATACGAGGCCAAGCGGGGAGGGTGTTGAGTATTCTATATGCTAAGAGTCACCCCTCTGGTTGCATGTGGCAGTGTGGCACAGGGCGGGTGAGTATTCTTCTACCTATTGGCCAGAAGTTCGTTTGCAAAATGCCAATAAGCTCGGGGGCACATGGTAAGGTCAAAAGCACAACCATCAACTACCTAGAGGCAGGTACCTGGACTATCGCTAAGTACATATATATCATCGTTCCTACCTACTTTGGGTACCTCCAGTGAGATGGATGGGCTCTTGGAGATGGTTGCTTATTATACGCACTTCAGCAGCTTATATCCTCTCTCTTTCTCACCCAGGTTCCCCCCCCCCCCCCCAGGTTTGTTTGATGCATCTTATAAGTATTTAGAGGGTAAGAGTAGCTTAGCTAGCTCTCTAGCATCCTATCTCACTGGAGGTACCCAAAGTAGGAACGATGACTACTCGGAGTGTTGTCTTGTTCACCTCAAGATAGTCGCGAGTCGGTAGTAGTCGGTTTAACCCTGGCTGGCGTTTGTTATTAACTCCAGTCGAGCGAGGTTCGAGTTTTCCATCACCTTCCTTGCCGTAAAGTTCGCCTTATCGGCCCCCCGCCCCGGGACGGATAACTGAGATTCGATTCTGGAAGGCATTAGAATAGACCCGACCGTACGCAATACGTAGCAGTTGAATACATAGTCATTTGGATACTATTCTTAAGGATTCATTCGCCGATATAATTCTAGCGTTTAGTTGCCTCGAGTGGACCATCCCGTCCGTCCGTCATGTACCATGCTTGTACACTACTACCACGCCCCATACATACCCCGTCAACGTCTGACGGACAAGTGCTTCACCAGTCACCAGTCACCATACGGCTAGCACGACCACCACGACTAACTTGTGACATCTGGAATATAACATAACATGGCATGGTGCTGCAGGTACACAGGATATTGTATTATCTGTTTCCGTACCACTATATCGTATCGTATCACTGTCTTGCCTGGCTGTCTGTCTGTCTGTCTCTCCATCTGTCCGTCGTCGGGCCCTTGATCTCTGCCAACTAACTGCCAGCGTTTCGTATATCTCAGATGCAACATCTATCCACTCATTACAGCAAGCTTTGCACCGAACTATTTCAATGCTGCTTTCATTCATAGTATCCTGTGACAAACAGAACAGACGGGCTCTCCCTGCTATGCCGTCTTTGCGGCCGGTTTCTCCAACTTCTCGTGACCGTTCACTACCAGAGACAGAACGAATTCGTGAACATCGTGGCTTCTTCTTCTTTGCCCTCCCTCCTCGAATGGACCTTGGACCGCATTGCAATGTCGGATCGAAACCTCACTGGGAGGCGAACAGGGCCTTTCACTTCCATCTCTAGCTTCGACGACTTCCTTTTCCATGCTTCCCCATGACAGTGATAGCGACATCTTTATCTCTCTTCCCCAGTTTTCGTTTCCTTGCGATGCGGTTGAAAAGGAATGTACAAAAAAAGCAAGGAACTGCTCAGTCGATCCAGTCGCCGTCGTGAAAAAGTGCTCCTATGCTGTTCTGCGTCGGCGCAAAACAAATGGTGTGTAAACAAGATTACAATAAAGTTCCGAGTGGTATGATATGGTTGCGATAAGATATGATGTGTGCGCACTATCACGTTGTTCATGATGTAGTGAATAATGCGCGCTGCCAGTCGCTCAGGTGAATGCATGCTGATGAAAAGAGAAAACTGATTGAAAGCAAATCAAACCTCAGATTGGCGACGTTCCAAACGCGCGTGAACCTGTGATATGATAAAAACAGCAACCGCCGCCTCCGTTGCTGTCACCGCCGTGCTTTTGCTAGCCAGCCAGCCAGACAGCTACCACCCCTTTAACGCCGAGTCATGCAGGAAGAGAGACTTGGTAATATTCTGAACGCTGTTGCGAGAGAGAAAGAGAGATGGAGGAAGGAAGAAAATGCGTGAGCGGAAAGGTCTTTCATCATAGAATACCAGAGTCTTTGAGGGCGTTGTTGAGAATGGTTTCCTTGACGGCAGCAAACACGAGACGGATGTTGGAGGTATCGGTGGCTTGTGTCAAACTGTGACAAATGTTAGCATAACAGCTCATAAACCGGGACAAGATACAAAGGACATACTGAGGATACAGGTTAAGGTGAGCTCTGTTAACCTGGTTAAACCGCCATAGTAGGTACTTGGCAGCCTTGTTGACGTCGTTGCCACCGGAATAATCCGGAAAGTAGTTCCCTAGAGGTGACCGCCCCAATTTCTGCTTGAAGATGTCGACCTTGTTGAGAAACAGGATGATACTCGTTCTCATAAACCACCGCGAATTGACGACCGAATCGAACAGCAGCAGACTTTCCATCATGCGGTTCTGTTACAAGTTAGCATCATCTTTGTACCA
The DNA here is from genome assembly GCA_009802275.1 of Neurospora sp. CHS-2018a. Taxonomy (NCBI): domain Eukaryota; kingdom Fungi; phylum Ascomycota; class Sordariomycetes; order Sordariales; family Sordariaceae; genus Neurospora; species Neurospora sp. CHS-2018a. The sequence continues at coordinate 80,128 of RAKG01000063.1, forward strand.
GGGGTGACGTGGTGGACATACCTGACTGCTCTCCTCGAGCAATACTTGGTCATACTCGCTCAAGGCAACACAGAAGATGATGGATGTGACGTTCTCGAAGCAGTGAATCCACTTCTTGCGTTCACTACGTTGCCCGCCCACATCAAACATGCTAGATCATTGTGTGAGCTGAGGGCACGAGTGTAACAGATCTCCATCAGGCACTTACTGGATACTGAGCTGCCCCATCTTGAATCTCGTTTCGTAGATACCCGTCGTCTTTGTTCTGGCGCGAAGTACATCCATTTCATTTGGCCGATAATCTTCGGCAACAATTCTCATGACCTCGGTGAAGAAACTGCGCCAAGTCAGCAAACGTGAATTCTTCACGGAAATGAATGGACACGTACTATTCTGCCGAGTCCATAAGGTAGAACTCTGTTTGCCTCTCCATGAGTAGGTCCTTTGCTGGATCGTTCCATAATGCCTGGATAGCTGTGCCGACTTTGGGATCAATGGGCTGTCCTGGTGGACAACCCTCCATATTGTAATCTTGCAAAAATTCGACATAGGGCCGTAGCGACGGATCTGTTGGCTGAATATCGAACTGGTGCATAGCATTCACCACCGCCTTTGCGCATTCCAGCAGGTTTTTGTAAACTGTTGGTCGGTAGTTTGTGAGCTCCTCATCTGAATAGCCCTTGAGATGTATGATCTTCATCTGCTTCACAATGGTCGATTTACCGCTCTCGCCGGAGCCTGTATACGCGCACGCATGTTAGTAGAAACGAAAAAGGGAAGGAAGAGAAGGGCAATAGGGATACGCACCAAGAAGTAGAATCTTGCATTCTTTCCGTAGCTTCTTGGAGTCCTCCTCTAGGTCGCGATCGATCTTCTGACTCCTCTTCTTCTGCTCCGTCTCCTCGTCATTCGTGCTCATGCACGCGCCCATCTTGATCATAAACCCCTTTCGACTGCGGTGGCTAGATGAGGCAGTCGATGATGGCCGGGAACTTGGACTTGGCGGATAAGTGGATGCTCGTCTGGTCACGGGTCTGTTCTAGAAAACCATGAAGACGACTTTTTCCGGCGAATATGGATGTGATGTGCAGTTCGGCTTCGTCGCTCTGGCAACCTTTCCTAGGCCTTCACTTTTGTCGACCAGGGGCAGATTTCGTCGTCGTCCGTCAATCGCCTGTAGCTGTGGAATCACCGAGAATGGGCGACGAGAATAATGCGGGCTCAAGATGACTTGGTCGACTGTCGCAATTGATGGGCGATGTTGGATGGTGACTTTGGCGACTTGATTTGATGGGAAGCTCTCCAGGTCGACACAGCAGGGACCACGGGTGGTTGGGTTTGGTTGTGACGTCTTGAGTGGATGCGGCGCGAATCGTGAATCGTTACCCGTCGCCTCTCTGGTTGGCAGTCTCTCTTTAGCTGGCAGTCGCCGAATCCGACAGTTGGTTGGCGTACCCGCGCGTCGTTGGTAAACGGTTTCGAAGGGTCGGCGACAAAGAAAACAGGCACCGAAAGTGATTGAAGGGCGAGATGGGTTGTTGTTTGGTTGGTGTCGGAATGATTGACGGGAGGGAAGCTAAAGGTAAGGTAAAGGTGAATGGCAGGCAGGCAGGCAGTACCTTTTGTTAATCTTGCGGGAGGAGATGGGGCCCAGGATGCCCAGGTCGTGACAAAAACGGGGGGGTGCCTCTGGGTGCTGGGGTCACTGTATCCCGAGTGTTCCAGGTTGCCCGGCCAGTGTGAAGTCGTCGTCCGGGTTCGTGGTATGGATGTGCGAGAATCAAAATGCGCAGATCCAAAGACTCGTGAATACGATGGTGAATTGCCAGGTCGCTGATTGATGCCAAACGATGACCCTCTTGCTGTCGGGTTTGGATGATTTGAAGTCGCAGACTGCAGAGTGCAAGAAGTAAGGTACCTTTGACGCCTTCTCGTTGATGTGCAGTGAAGTGCTTGAATGTGGGAGTCCCCGCGCGGGTCGGGTACAGACGAAGCAGGTGGATGCAAATGGATTGATTGAATCTTCAGATTGCAGACACGTTTGGTTGGCACGGGCAGAGTTGGACAGCAACAACAAACTCAAAGTGGAAAATTGCGAGATGATGCAGTGAAAAATGGAGGAGAGGGGAAAACACACGCAAGACACTGCAAGGAAGCTGAGACGAGGCAGTCAGTCAGCGGCAGTGAGCAAAGCGACAGACAGACACAGAGAGACTGGATTGGGAAGGCTCATTTGGTTGGAACTGCGGAAGGCTTGAAGAGGCGACTGGGCCAATAGGGAACAGTGTTTGGTGCTCCGCCCGGGTGTTGAACGGCGGATCCACTCTCCACTCGGATCCAAACTCCAAAGTCCAAACAGCAAAAAGCCAAGCCTCGCTCCCGGCACTGTTTAATGTTTATACACCAAAGTGCCTCCTGATGAGCCTAAGCCAGAATTGCACTAGCAATTTGCACGTTTGAAGTGCCGTCTGCACAGGGCTAATTAACAGAATGAAACAGCACTGTTTGGGACTTTGGTCCAAATCCTAGCTCTGTTCGGAAAGTAGAGACCAAAAGGCAGATTTCTTATTGGCCATAATTCAGAAAGGTGCCGCAGTGGGGGCAGGAGCTGCCTGCCTGGCATAAACCCCGCTAATCCTGATGCGGTATTCTTTCTGAAGAGGGGGAAAGGCGCCAATGTCTGGAAGGAGCCGCTAAAAAGTGGACGTTCAGCGACCGAAGAGCAGTGCAGGGGCCACATCTTTCGGGAGTCAGCTCCACCCGGTTATAAAAACCACCAGTCCCGTCGTTGCTCCTCATGGCTTCCGGGGTCTTTCGCTTTCACCACTGCCGATCTCACTCCACTGCCATTAATCCTTAGCGCGAACGATGACACTGACAAGTGACAACCTGTGGTCCCCCGACGACGACGACGACGACAACAGTTTACCAGCTACGAGCCGACGATATTTCAGATTTCCTGATCGATACCCGAATCTTGGGTCACGCAAGAGTGTCTACTATAGTCCTGCCAGGTCATAAGCTGTGGGCTGTGGGTTGGGGTCCGTTTGGGGGTCCTTCAGCTCTGCCACGAGGCGACATGGAAGATGGCTTGAGGTAAAGGGGGGCGCCGGTTCTTGTCCGTCTTGTCTACCTATCTCTCGCAAATGCGCCGGGTTATCATGAACTTTCTTTGCCCCCTACGCCGCCTCCGCCCAGAGAACAGACAGTCAGACAGGCCTTGCCCCTTGACAGTCCGAAGTTTAGACCTCTCAAGATCTTTGTCGGCATTGTCAACACACGACATTCGTGTCTCAACCCATTCTCCCCAAACACTCAGCAGATCGATACAGGGATCAAAAGAGAACCGGCGTCTATCATAGCTGCTTTACTCCCCTGGCGGCTGCCAGTTTTAAGGCAAAAGTAATGATTGTCAACGGTTGTCAATCTTGAAAATCTGCGTCTAGTGCCCGATCAACAGCCAAAATCGGACGACACCAAGACCTTGTCGAGCTTGTCGCGGAGTTGATGGGCAACATCCACTTTCCGGACAGCCCCAGTTCCCTTCTCTTTCTTCTCCAGTTGCCCGAACAACCATTTCCGAACCTTGTCGGCCGTCAACTCTCATCAATCATTGCTTACTACGCTGTTCTTCTGAGACCTTTTGCTCTTCAACCGAGTCAAGATTTTCCATGTTTACATCAGTCATGAGATGGTGTCCAAGCTCCCCTGATGTCAACCAAGTTGATTCAGATGGCCCGTGCACCCCGCTCCTGGAAGGAACGGTTGGCCTGGGCAGACCACTTTGAGGCCAGGAAAAGTGGATCCATTCGAGATTACTGAACTCCTCTTTTCCTTCCCAGGACGGGAGCTCATCCGTACTCGGCGGATTTCCTCCTCACTCCTCCTCACAAGTCCTCATCCTCGACTCCTCACCTCACTCTGGCGGCCTCTGGCGGGTATTCCCACCTTGCTCATTTCCACTGTCCGGGGAATCCCCTGATTGCCCTCTCACATCTCCAGATTCATTTCGCTCGCTTCAGTGGCTTCACGTTTCTGCACTTTTTACCGCCTTCACACGTGTATCCGGCGGCGTCAAGGCGTCAAGGCGTCCCGAGTACATACGCGCAACGTCGCATTTGAACGTTTTCTCAAGAGGAAACATTTCGGATTAGGTAACCTTGAGCTTTTCTCTTCCGTCCGTTCCTCTCTTTGGGCCAAAAGGCCGTTGGTTTTACAAGTGTAAAGCAACACAGTACTCGGTTCACTCAACTCACTGTCGCATCCGACCTGTAATTACCGTGCGTTTTAAGCACTGGCTTCTCACTCCACGTGTTTCCATTGTCAAGACATGTTTCTTCTTCGACACAAAGGGGGCACATAATGAGACCAAACACTGGCTGCTCAGCATCTCAAACACCCATCGTGCCCATCTCTTTATGCAGACAAGAATAGCACCAACAATACCACCGAACATCGAACTTCGGAGTTCGTGATGGCGATCTTGTTTCCAACAAAATGTCCATCCAGACAAATACATCCACTACCCATCATACCCATCAATCATCATACCCAGCAGCCTGACATCCATCTCACTTCATCACAACCCATCACTCATGGGAACCCTAGATCATCATCCAAGTCTACCAGATCCCCGACCCCAGGGACCCCCGACCCAGCCAAGCTATCACCACGTGTCTTGGAGGAACCCATTTCCCGTTTTCCATGTAAAAGCTAGGGCGACCTGGGTATTAATAGCAGGGGGGCATTATGGTGATGAATGAGCCAGGGGCTTTGGATGGAACCCTAGTGGGTAGTTCTCATCCAGGTACGTAACCCTCAGCGAACGGAATACCAGATTTCTTGACTGGAGACCTTTGGGATCTCACAAGCTGGATCCCAAGCTGGGCAGAGCAGATGATAGATTCCATTCGCAAGATCCCAGATTCATAATGCCATTGTTAAGGTCCACCAGCTTTCCCCCGGCGTTTACTACACTATGGTACTGAAATGGATGCGGCGTATCAATTTCTATCTGTGACAAACATGGTCATTTGCGGAAAGTGGTCTGGCCAACTGTCGGTTTTACCAAATTTACAAAAGAGAGTGGAAAGACGTTTCTAGCGGTTCTGCTTTACCATCTGCTGCTCTGCGTCTACGGTACCTACTTTCAAACACTCTAAAACAATCATGCGTTATTCGTACATCTGTCACAGTACATCACACATTCCATCAACTACAATACAAAGCAGCCGGACACGCTAGACTGGCTTAAGACTGGTCACGCTACAGTGTAGCTAAAATCGGTGGCTTTTGGTTCCTGACATCTCTGGTTCCTTGCATTTCCACCCCTGGGTCTTTTTACCCAAGTCCGGTAAAACGAGGCATCAAGACCCTTGCTTGCTTGCTTGCTTGGCCTGTCTAACTACATTCGGACCATCCGAAGGAGATTAAACTACATACCCTTCCGCTCTTCCGCTCTTCCGCCCTTCCGCCCTTCCGCGCCCTGCCATGCGAAAACGACTGCTTAGACTCTCAACAGTTTCAAGTCATTGATGGACTTGGGTCGTTTCCTTTCAGATATTGGTCAAAACTGATTTTATGTTTTCATTGACCGTTCCTCCTCATCGATCGGTATCAACTAGGATCTCCTTCTGAGCAAAAAACTGGCAGAACCCATACCTAGGTACACCGCAACCGCACGGCACTTGATCGTTTCTCTTCCTGCAGTTGGATGGATGTGACTGCTGTGCGTTCGGATTGTTTTCCCGATGGCTTTGTGGTCACACACATCACACGGCACGCACACACCACAGACGCGCCGCCGTTGGCGGTTCTAGACGGTTCACGGGTTGAACGGTTGGCGCCACTCAGCCTTTTTTTCCTTCGCTTTCTCTTCCGGTTCGATTCCGTGTCCTTTTTGCGGAACACATGGTCATTGCTCGGTGTACGAAAACGGGTTAAGGTTCTTTGGCTCTATTTACACTTTTGGCCGGTAGGAATCCCATTGGCAGTCAACTTGAATACAGAATTCGACATGTTATCTCGTCGACGTAGAAATCTGGGCGGTTTACGAGTATCAATCACAAGAGTACTAACAGTCAAACACTATCATCACTGCTCACACGGTACAGTCTGCAAACTCAACGTTCAAAATCTTGATCAAGCACAATCGCCTTCCTTGGAGTTACGGCCGACAAGGGGATACGAACAAGCTAGCATTCGTCTGGATACGCTTAACCAGACCGACATCATCTTTGTTACTACACCGGTGATGTTCACTACCTGTAGACAAATCAATCTACAGATCACTTATGGGGGACGACAGAACAGAAAAGAGCCAAGGGTTATTGATGAGTGATCAGTAGTAATCCGGGGTCCCGAATGTTTGGTTAATGAACAGGGATGTCTCAACTGCTTTGGATCTGTTTTCCCTTTGCTTCCCTATATAGCCTGCCTATATCCCCCGGATCTTACCACATTAGATACAGAGTTAGGAATTATTCCGTAGTCCTTTTAAAGCTGACTGAACTATACGCGCGAGGTGTCGAGGAAGGTAGCACGGCCCCTTGTCTACCTACTCTCACTCCCACACTGACGACCAGATCAGTAGGATGCTAAAACACGTCATCAATGTCTTATACCGTTCGGACAACCAAACACAGTGAACTACACAGGAGACTCGTCTTTGGCACTCTATTAGATTCAAAAAAAAAAAACATAGCTCACACCTCACTCCGAATAATTCTGAGAACGCTTCAACACTCGACCCAGGTTCTTCACACTTCTCCACGATACCTACTCTCGCTAACCCATGCCCCCAGGATCCCTCAGTGGACCAGCCTAACCATCTACCGAGACCAACGACGATCTAGTAAACGGACCTAGGAAACCGAAGACTCTACCATTCGGCACTGTGCCAGACGCACAATGACTCGCCTACAACTACTAATCGAGCCCTACTCCGACACCAACAATCTTATCGACGACCACAAAAGTGTCGGATGATCGTAGATCATTATCGGGACTCGTCAGCACTATCACATCAAATGACTGATCGAATATCGGTTGGTGCTTTTTAAGGGTGGGTGGGTGAACTCTGGAGAGGGCTAGACAGGGGGCTAAGAAGGGGCGGGCCAGAATGTTATGTCTATGTTACAGGCTAATCACCACTACCTCATTGTATACAACAAGCCCCTCACGGTCCCGACGGTCTGGTCGCGCTTCGGATTTCAACGGTTTAGTAAGCTTCAACGGTCGGGCATGGGACCGAGAACCAGGAAGAAGAGCAGAGACACCTGCTGCAAGCTTAAACTCCAGAAGGGGAAGAACTGCGCCGTAAGTAATACAGACACTGTGATATCAAGGATTTGCGGAAGATCTCAGGGGAGGGGTTGATACACCGCTGGCCACCTACCTAGTTCTCTGCAGAATGAAAAGCTCTCGACATCCGCCGCATGGGGCTTTGAACCTGGGAGTCTGGGGATACCCGTCTTTCTTGACTGATACACTCCGTTTGTTTGGTCGGACTTCATCTCGCCTCGCTGGAGAGAAAACTGCCCATGGAGAGGAAGCTGGCAGAAAGAAGGACAGAAAGATGTATACATGCCCCGCATGCCATAACATGGCAACTTCTTTTACTAACACGGCACTAAGTCGAAGGGGCAGTCAAACAGCTGGTCACAATCTACCAGGTGAGGAAATAGTTATGATCGAGTTATACAGTAACACGGTTTGCTCCGAGTTACAACCAAAGTTGAGATTTACTGCAGCGACTAGCCAGTGTTGTGACTACCTGCCTGGCCCGGTAAGGTACAGGTAGTGTTTTTTTCACTCTCCTGCGGATCCTCTGGCTTGGGATATGCCACCGGAGTACCGGGCCTGTTAAACTTTCACCTGAGTATATGATGAAATATACTGTCTAACTATCATGTTGACTGGTGCAGCAGGCGAAGATGGGAAAAAGAGGTCGACACTACTGTTATCGATGATCAGTGTGAAGTGAGACCAGTGAGATGAGTGAGTACTAAAAAAAGAAAGGAAACAATCTTTACCGTCATTAACATTATTTATTGGCTGTTACATTCGAACAACTCCCTGAATCAGTTCTAGCAAGAACGAAACACCCATCCAGGGGCTCAGGGCGGGTATAGTTCTAGTAAGTACGTGTTATGTATGGTATTCCTCATTAACTCTTCTTTTCCCTATCCTCTGCTACACACCTTTCTGCTATCCTCTATTCTTCAAGTTCCCTCCTCACCTTAACCCTCCGACCTCCGGCCTTCCTTCCGAACCGACACCCCTCCCTCCCTTGCTTATATCAATCCCATTGATACCTACCGGACCACAAACAAAGGCACGCACGCTGATTGTATCATGACTAAATTTAAGATCTTTCGCTTGTTGATTTGTTTGTTTGCTCTCAACTTTTTTCCTCTTCTTATGTTGATAAACCCCCCAGACACTCTCCCACTTATCTTTCGTGGTCTAGCTAGTACCAGAGCTACTACACTTAAGCAAGATACCCAAGCTCATCATCCTCCAACCGCTCCAGGTACTCCTTATCGAGCAAGATCTCGATGCACTTCTTGATGTCGCCAATCTTGGGCATGAACCGGGCCCTAATCTGGTTGATGGTTTCCGAGACAAGCTGCTGGTGCTTCATCTTCTTGCGGGCCTTCATGATACGGACGATGGCGGACTGTTGTTTCTTGCGTTAGCTTCCCGTTCAACATATTTACTGGGTGGGGTGGGGGGTCACCTACCTGCAACAACAACTTCCTATCCTCCTCAATCGTCTTGTTCGTCTCCGCCTCCTCCTGCTTCGTCTCACTCTTCATGCCCACATTCAAATTAATCCTATACTTCTTGTTCTTGAAGTCGTAGTTGAGCGAAAGCGTCGCTCCCGGTCCAACCTTTCCACCACCCTCTCCACCCTCCGCGGTAATGACCTTGGCCTTGACCAATATGCCCAAGGCACCATCGAGCACGTCCGCGTTGAGTTGAGTGATGCTCGCAATCTCCTCGTACGTGTGCTGGTCCTTCTCGTTGAAGAGCAGCAAAATGGCCATCTGGTACGCCGACACGTTGAAGATATAAGGCATCTTGGCACCCTTCATGTAGTTGGCCTTGACGTCGCCCTTGCACAACTGCCACAGCCAAGTAAGCTTGCGGCCTTCGTGCTTGTTCTTGTAGAAGCGGGTGAACCGATCGCAGTCGGCCGAGATCTCGGCGGGCGCAACAAAGCTGGTGTTCGGGGGGACGAGCGGCCAGAACCCGGTGCCGAGGATGGCGTACGTCGAGTCGAGCGGCTTCCCGTCCACGTTCAGGGAGGCGACGTGCTCCTTGAAGCCTGTGTTGAGATCCTTGGAGATCTGCATGTCCTGGAACATGCGTTGCAACTTGTTAGTATATTCGAAGCCGCAGGCCTCCTTGAGCTTGGAGATCATCGAGGTCTCGGCGTCGTCCGAGTTCGAGTTGCTGTGTACGAGGCGTCTAGCCAGCATCCGTGAGTAGAACTTCTGGAACACATCCTTGTCCTGGATGTACTTGAACACAGTCATGATCTGTGTCAGCGTGTTCTCGAGCTCCGCCTCCTCCACGCCGGTGCTGCTCTTGCGGAGAAGCACATCAGTGTACTTGGCGAGCAATTCCGGCGACTTGTTAGAACCCGATTTACAGACCTCGTTCCTGTTCACAAATTCCTTGCAGGCATTATCTAAGGATCTTGTGAAATCGGGCTCCTTGTTGAAAGCGCGCTCAACCAGCCCCTGGTACTGAGTGTGAATCTCCAGCAGAGCGTCGACGTAGACCTTGGGCTCCAGCTTGTCGGCGTCTGCAGCCACCTTGGCGACAGCCGCCAAACCAGCCTTGCGAACATGAGCCTCGAAACGAGACCGTAGAGGCTCAAGACCATCGGGAATACGGGACAACAGGCTGTACATGCGCCGCATATCATCCTCTCGGTTGTTGTCCAGCAGTACCTGGAACTCGTCACGCAACAGGGTAGAGTGCTCCGCGATGAGGGCCTGGTTGCAAGCCTTCTTCAGAGGCAGGGCAATGTCCGGATGGAGATACATGCGTACGCGCTCCTCCTCCTCAGCTAGGCGAGCCTCGGCCTTCTTCATGTACTCGACAACGCTGTTCTCGGCCACAAACTGTTTGCTTTCGTTTTGGTAGAAGACCTTGGTCGCCTCCAGGAATGGCTTTTCGAAGTGGTATCTGTACACTTCCAGCGTGGTCTTAGTATTGTCGCCCTCATCCATGCCGAGTGAAACGAAGCTGTCGACCACCTGTTTGATCTGGGTATACTCGATGGTTTCACCGAGGCGTTGCCTTTCCACTAGTTTGAGGACGGCGTCCATGACTTTCTTAGAGACAGCCTGGAACAACACGTCACGCCACTGGACAAGGTGGAGAGTGTACACGTCGTAGATGTTCTTCTTCCCTTCGTCCATCTCGCGCTTGACCCAGTGTCGGTTGAGGTACTTGAAGAGATGGTGGATGTACTTGGCCGCATTGGTGTAGCGTTGCCATTCGCGAATGTAGAAGGCCAACAAGGCCTCGTCCTTGTGAGCCTCCGCTTCGGAGACCAGGTCCTTAAGATGATCGGTTAGGTAAGTGGCCAGCTTCTTATACAAGTCCTCACCAAGCAGATGCGCTGGTACATGTTAGTCCTGTTGTTCATCTGTTAATCGGCAAACGCAGGGAAGACAACATACCGCCCCTTTGCGCCCCTATTCCCGGAAGGTGATTACTCGGACTGCTGCTACCGCCGCTAGCCTTCTGCGATGTGCAGAAGTTGTGAACCGCCCTATGCCGCAGTTAGTACCATGTTGAAGGGTATATAGAGATACGGCATCAGTCGAACTAACGTGTAGATTCCCATGTACTACAAACGGCGTGAGTTAGCGGGGGTAACGTAGACGGATGGGTTGGGAACAAACATACACTAGTCATGTCGAGACCTTCTTGGAGGTTCATCATGATCTTGTTGATGCTGGACTGCAAGTATGGCCAACTGATGGCAAAAGGTCAGTACGGAGCTTGGGGGCAGGGGGACATGAAGAGGGCGAAAACATACGTGCTGTCGATACCATCACTGCCAGAAGGCTGCTGCCCGTACATCCCCATCATCATGGTTGCCGGAGGCATGTTGCTATGTTTGTTTGTGTGTCGTTTGGAGAGCGATAGTTCGCCGGGAATCGAAGAAAGAATGCGATGTTGGGAGTCCAACTCTTGGCGTCGAAAATAATATGGCCGACAAGCGATGGACGAGGGGCGCAATCCGTCAGAGAACTAAAGCGGACCTAGTCGTGTCGGGTCGCGTGTGTTCTGTCCAGAGGCTGTCGGGGGAAAGGACGAGTTTGATCTTAGCGAACCGGTCGTTCGGTCGTTCTTATGGGCGGAGGCGCGTTGGCTGCGACCGGTGACGAAGGCCGTGAATGGACTGAGTGGCAGCCAGAGGAGTAGAACCTCGTCCCGAGCGATGGGGCGCGCGAAGGTCTGGAAGGTTGGATGGGTCACCGTCGGTGGGTGTTGCTGGGAGAAAGGTGGACGAGTGACGGGAGGGGACCGTGAGTAGGCGGGTTAATCGGATATTGTAAATGGACGCTCCAACGTGGTCGGGTGAAGGAAGGGTCGGAGTGTGTGAGGTCGCAGCCCCGTTGGTTGTTGGTGGCGCGTGGTGTTCTGGTTTCTGTTCTGTAATGAAATTGAAGAGTGAAGTTTCCAGTTCCAGGTTGTCCCCGAAGCTGCTGCCGTGGTCGATGATAGAGCGATGCCGTCGTAGACGGTTTTCAGGCTGCAGCGTGGCAGGCATCGATTGACACTGACAGCAGACAGACAGGCAGGCAGGCTCAGGCTGCGCTAGGCCGCTAGGCTCCAGAGCGGTGTCCCCCCGCCAGTGAAAGACCACCGCGAACCGCAAAATTGTGGGGAAACCACAAAGTGGCGGGGAACCAACGATGCGATGCGGGACGGGCGACCAATCCACATCCCGTCACTAACACTGGCGGCTAACAGATTTGGCACAGGTACGTATATTAGATTGATAAGATCCAATGTTTCTTTTGCAAGGTGAATAAAGTGTGAAAATAAGGGATGTAAATGTGTAAATGGCACATATGTACAACTGAATAGGGTCCTTCACGGGTTCAAAGAACGGGAAAGAAGGACAGTGACAACGGAGCAGCTGGTAAGCGGTTTACAACCACGTTAACCGTTTGTGTTAGATCATGCCACCACTTATGGTCATCATTTGCAAGTAAGTGCATGTATATTTCCGCGGCGAGCTCACGGCAGGCAACGTGATATCTCCCTGAACATTCACTATCCTTACCCCTTTTCGTGTCTCCTATAATCCATGATCGAGTAATGAATATTAGCATCATTATTTCTTCTATTAGGTATTCCTTGTCAATGTCAACATGAACAACACTTCTCACAACCCAACTCCCAAGAAATGCCAGCTTATTAAAGAACTAATTGGTATCGCTTTATGCTAATATGCTAAATCAAAAATCCTACCAAAAAAAATAGACAGAGACGTGCTAAGGTATCGACAAAGTATGAGAATATGCGAGTATGCCACCATGCGAGTTTGAAATGTTCGTCGTAATTCGCCTCTCCTCCATTTTCCCCCTCTCGAATTCAGTTCTCGGTCCTCAAGATGACCGTCATCACCTCCCCCTCTGATTCTCCAAATCATCTCCGCCTCCCAGCTTCACCACCAACCTAAACACATTCACCGTAAAGTTCGTCAACCAGCCAATCAGCCCGACCAGCTGAAACCCGGCCAGCGCCTGACTGAAATGGTCCCTAAAGCGATCTTGGTTGTTATTATGATAAACAAGCACTTCGAACGCCAACGCCGTGCTGGCTGCCTTGAACACAATGAAAAAGACATCCATCAGCACCAACCCGCTCTTTTGCGTCACCGGTCTTAGACCCAATGGCCGGCCGGTGTATTCGTCCCAGAGCATGTACCCAGTATAAGGAATCGCTATGGTGTCGACCACAATCGCTACTATCGCTTGGGTCCGTTCTGACGACCCGCGCGAGATCTGTCTTATCAGGGAAAGTTCTTGGTCCATGACCCTTCCGGAGCTGGAGCTGGGGGCTGCATGCAGTGCTCGTAAGCTGGCGAGGATCTGGTTCTGCAACTCTTGCTGATTGGAGCGCCGCTGGCCTTCGAGCTGGACGATGCGAATGGCGAGGGCAAGGGCGCAGATGGAGGTAACGAGGACCAACGACCGGAAGAGTAAGGGGACCAAGGGGTGGCGGAGAACGTGCTGCCATAGCCGCTTGTACAAGGCCGACCTTCTCCCCGGACGACGGTTGTTGGCGTCGTCGGCTAAGGGCAAGTTGAGGGGCGAATTAAAGTTTGGTTGTAGCTTCTCGAGTGTTTGGTAGTCGACGACCTCCGAGTGCTCATTCGGCAAGTGGCCCCACTGCGACGAGTGGATAAAGTCGGACCAGGGCGAGTTGGACGTGTAGTGCGCATATCGGTGGAGAATGACGGGTTCGGCGGTCCGGAGGTGGTCCCATTTCCGGCCGCGCTCCGTGCCGTCCCCGAGTTTTAGAACCCGCCGTAATTTGATCCTGGAATCGTTCCTCCGCTCCAGCCCGTCTGGTTCGTACACAAATCCATCTTTTGATACCCTTCGTGGTTCGGCTGGTGTGCTGTTGTGTTGTGGCTGTACTGTACGTGGGGGTGGTCGGTTCAAGATTCCACCCTGGCCGGTAGGCGGTTGTCCATACCTCTCTTCATAAGAGTCGATCCATGCTACACAACTAAAGTTAGAATTCGGCACAACAGATGACCAATTTTCTGGTTCATTTTTCTGTGGGAAAGATGGGTTTTGGAGGTTGTTATCGGGGGATCATACGAGGCAAAGTCCTTGGCTTGGGACGCAATGGAGGGAGACCTGATGTGTCACCATCATTGTTCTCGGGAGAAGGAGTGGATTCGTTCGAGCGTGGAGGAGACGGGTCCGCGGCCGTCATGCTGGCACTAGACACCAGTTTGTTTTGCTGTTTGCCGAGCCGGCGGCGCTTATGGCGGCTTGAAACAGAGTCTCGGATGTTCCAGTTGTGATGGATAGTCGTAGTAGTGTTGACGTTGTAATCGGTAGCTCGGGATGTGCAGTCGAGGTCACTCACTCCGGATCGGCCGTAGAGGTACTTGTAGGTAGTCACAGAACGGGAAGTGGAGTGGGTCGGGTTACTGCACCACAGCAGGGCACTTCAGGTGATCGAAGTGGTCGGGGAGCGGCAGCAGTAGCAGCAGCCGCGCATTAGAGGATTGGCGAGAAAGATGGTCGTCTCGGATGAGCAGAGGATCGATGTCTATCAGCTATTGGAAAGCAACGGAGACTCTAATAGGCGAGGAGGAGCTGGAGGACGATGTGTTGGCGTTGGATGAAGGCGGTAGTGCCAGTGACAGTGCATAGCGGTGTGGTTTAGCGATTGATGTTAGGTCCAGTGCTTCAATCTCCTGGGGGCTCTAGAGGCGTCGGCTACGCGTCGGCATTCGGACAAGTCCCGTCGTTGGCGATTCCAGGTCTCGTGGGTTGGGTGTTTGTCGCGGCGTCAACCTCGATGCGGTCGCGCAAGAGGTGAGAGGTCCTTATCGGTCCCAACGAGATGGGAAAAAGGGCACAGAAGAGCACGGATGAAGAAGAAATGAAGACCTTGAAAAGGTCGGGTGGAAATGGCTGGGGAATCGACGTCTCTTTACAGGTTTCCTTGTTAGCTGATCCAATCTCCCTGCCTCCCAGGGGCTGGGCTGCCCTGGTCCCTGCACTGGTCCGGCGGCTGCTGAAGGTGACGGGGTGACACCCAGGAGCCCATGGTTGCGATAAGCACGAGCCCAGTGGCTTAAACGGGGCCTTAACGCCCTTAACAAACACGGACCGGCCTGGACTGGCTTGGTTTTGTGGGCATCTGTTAGTGCAGGGCCTGCAGGAAGCGCCTCTTCCCTGCTGCCCCACTAGCGAACCGCTCAGGAACAGCAATGACGACACTGGTTCAGGGGACAAAAACCGGGGGTGGAGGGGCCCCGTTTTCCATTAGGTTTCCCGGTTATCGATCAATGTCTTAACACGTGCCTGCCGAGGGGGGACGTGTCGTGCAGTAGCAGGGCATCTAGGAATCCCCTCATGCATGAATTATCAAGGTGACCTTGGCTTTGCTACCTGTACCTTATTCCAGAGAAGCTTTAGCCAAGGGCAGTGATTGTCTGCCTGGAGATGATTTTTAACGTTTTCGTGTGACACTCGGCAAGAGACTGGGATCCCTCTTGAACAGGGACATTGCGATACACATGACAGGATTGCTGGTCAAACGGCAAGTCATTGTTCAAGGAGCTTATCAAATTGAAGCTTCTTCTCTAGCATCCAACTCCCGTTGAAACCGACCAAACAGGAAACAACAAAACAAAGTCAACACTTCGATAAGGTTGCTTGGGCTGAATCACATTCCTGACACTCGGACGGGCCGTCCTCTCGTTGTCGGGCCGGTGGGTTCTAGGCTCATCCCGCCGTCCCAAGGGAATCTGGTCCCAATCTGGAGCGGGTACCCACGGCATCTGCCGGAGCGGGACTGGGAGGCCTGAAATTCTGCCTGCCGGGCCTCCATTGCGTCACTGTTTCTTTCCCGCGCTAGCTTCACAACCATCCAACGAAAAATCATAGCTTCAAAATCCAGTGTAACCCAATCCAGGAACATGACGATAAGCACTTTTGCAGGCCGCCAACTTCTTCTCAGGAATCTCACCAGCCAACCCCTCCGGTAGTCTTTGCTTTCGCGGTTTCAACCATTAGCGCCCTCGAATTTTTGTTGGGACCAGGCAGTCACTTTATACCCACGATATCCCGGCCATTGGATCCCAGTTCACAGCCAGTTCTGCTTCAATTTGCCTTCGAAGCTGCTGCGCCCGGAAAGAGAGGCCTCACGATTGCGACGCTTGCGACTCGCGGTGGCGACAGAGTCATAATCCCAGACTACAAAACCCGCCGTCTTTGTGCATATTCGAAACCGATACAACCATCACCAACTCCGCGCCGAATACCTACTCGACCACCACCTCTCTCACCACCACCTCGCGCGCCGTAACGCGCCGTCACCACCTTCAAAATGCGCCTCTACCTCCTCCCAATCTCCACCCGGCGCACCCTCCTCTACTGCCAAAAACTCCAACCCCCATCTGCCTCGACAGCCTCCTCCATCACCTCCGGCTCTTCCTCGTCGTCTACAACAACAAAACAAAAGCAATCATGGGGCGATTACATCCAAACCAAAGCAGCCCTGACCTGGGCGTCCTGGGAAAAGAAGGAATCCGGCTGGCAGAAGTCCGTCGTCGGTTACGGCAACCACTTACTCCGCAAACTGCCGTACGAAGAATGGGCGTTGAAGAGCGTACCGCCTCTGACAAAGGCGCGGCAACGACAGCTTGAGGCGCTCTTGCAGGAACAGGCGCAGGCGCAGGGAGATTTTGAGATGGAATCATCAGCGGAGAAGGGGGGAGGCAAGAGGGGGAAACTGGAACTGGAAGGGAGCAAAGTAGAGGTGGTGTACCCGGCTGGACTGATCACGGCGGAAAAAGTGCCGAGGATATTGCACAAGCTGGCGACGGAGAGGGAGGGTCATCATAAGAAGTTGTTCTGGTGGTGTTTGGCGGGAATGCCGGTTACTATTCCTATTGGTATTTTACCTTTGTACGTTCCCCCAACCCCTAACCTTTTCCCCTTGCCCCCCCCCCCCCCCATGTTCCCCCCTCTGAACAGTTACTAACACCCCTCCCTACCAACAGAGTCCCAAACCTCCCCTTCTTCTACCTCTGCTACCGCGCCTGGTCCCACCACCGCGCCCTCTCCGGCGGCAAACACCTCTCCTACCTCCTCCAACACCCCTCCCGCCTCCTATCCTTCCACCCCTCGCCCATCCTCGACGAGATCTACTCCACCCAGCGCTTCCCGCTCCCCTTCACTCCCGAACCGACCACCGGTCCCGAAGCGGAAACGGTTAAGCACCCGGACCCCGTCAAGATTGTTAAGGCGGTTAATGGTGGAAACACCAACACTACAGAAAAGACTGGTGGGGTGAACATGGGTCACGTCCTGGAAGAAGGGGAGGTGGAAGATGGCGAAGTCCTGTTGTTAAGCCAGGAGAATGGGAAGAGGATGGTCAAGTTGTTGGATGTGCCGGAGCTGGAGGTGGAGTTGGAACGGGCGATTTGGCAGGTTGAGACGGCGGTGGAGAAGAAGAATAGGGAGATTGGGGCCGAGGTTAGGGTGAATGCGCCGACGGTGGATGATACCAAGAAGGAGAAGGAGAAGGAGAAGGTGCAGTGAGGGCGTTGTGTTGTTTTTGGGGAGTATTGAGGGATCAGGAAAGGAATGATATTAGATGGGGAAAGACGGACGTCTATGATTATGTATGATGCGAGATGGAAGATGAAGTATACCATTTGTATGACTACTATAGAGGGAGGAATGATGGCAGCATTGTTAGCGAGCGAGCGAGCGAGCGAGCGAGCCACCAATTGGAGCGAGCAACCCGGAGTCAATGGTTAGAGAACAAGGTGATGATTTATAAACAAGAGATCACGAAAACAAAAAAAAACAAGATTTGACACCATTCCAACTATTTTGTCCTCCTAGGACATCTTGTAGAGACTTCAATGTACAAGATGAACTACTAGGTACAACCTCCGAGTACATAGTCCGAAGAACAAATTGTACCGTGGAGTATGCAATATACTCTGTGATAACGACGACCACTCACCGCTTCATATCCTTCCATAGGTAGTCTCATCTCATCTCATCTCATCGACTAATCCCTCCAGCTTGACGGTTGACCAAAACAACGTGATGATCCACAAACCAAAGAAATACCTACCCAATCCTCAACCAACCTCGGCCTAACAGCTTGAACAGGTTTCGTTACCACCCTTATTTCTTTCTTTTTAACCTGCCACGGGCAATTTTTATCGTGTTTTATCCAATCTGATGACTTTTTTTGTTGTCTTTTCCCATTTCCAATTCCCACATCCCTCTCCATTTCCCATATCCAGTCTCTTTTCGAGTGTCCAAAGTTCAAAACTCCCTTCCCTTGTGTTCCAGTGAACTTTCATGTTCCTGTATCAAAAAGCACCATGACGCCAATTTCCCGAGCCGGGAGACGCATGTGCAGTGAGTACCCTCACTGTATGTAGAGGTATGCACTTCCTTTGCTTGTCTTTTGTCTCTGTCTTGAGTCCGTGCACTGGCCTTGCCATTCACCTGCACTCTTTCTGGGTATTTAGGCTGCCCTGGTTTCCGTTTCTCCTCTTCCGTTAGTACTCCAGAATTCACCACTTTTCTGTTGTCGCCTTTCCAGTCTCAACACTCTGGGTGGGGTTGGTTGACTTTTTTGCCGTTGTCGCTGTCGCCGTCGCCGCTGAAGTTAAGGTTGAGTCTCCTTGTACGTCTGCTGCTGGCAGTGGGATGGGTGGTGGTGGTCTTGGTGGTCTTGGCTCGAAATTAAGTCTGAAGTCCAGTCCGCCGGATCTGCTACAGAAGCCATTCTTCCGAGTTCCCTATATACTCCCCTACAACGAATGCTGCCCTGGTCCTCCCATCACCCGGTCACCCTGCTCACCGCCCGTGGGGTGGTTAGGCTGGCCCAGCGGGCGGCGAACTGCCCCACCACCATTTCCAATGGCGGATGATATGATCGTTTTGTTGGAGCTTCGGTCGGGCTCGGGCTCGGGCGTGGCGTGCCGACAAGAACGGAACGGCTAGGCGCAATTCGCGGCCTGGCGGAGCTTCCGTTCGCCCTTTTTCACAAAAGCGGAAGGAAGACAAGACCCTTCTTCTTCTCCTCCCGTGGCCTACTACTTCCGTCGCCCACGGCGGTCACAACACGACAACTATCGTTGGTAAGATCTGAGGATGGAAGGGGTTGAACTATTGAAAAGCGAACGACCTTCTTCTGTAATTGGATCATCTCGACCTTGGCTTCCGCAGTAGATACTTTTCGAATTTTCGGAAGATCTGGAGGAGGAGGAGGTGATGAGTTCCATACCGGCGGTGGTGAGGTTGATCTCGATCTCCGGCAGCCTCGGCATCGCGGTTCTGGATGAGGTGAAGAAGCAGGATTCGCAGAGCCACTTGGTTGGTCCTTCGGCGGCGGTAATTGGATCTCGACCTTAGTTTCCGCAGATACTTTTCGAATTTTCGGAAGATCTGGAGGAGGAGGTGATGAGTTCCATGCCGGTGGTGGTGAGGTTGATCTCGAACTCCTCCGGGCTCGGCATCGCGGTTCTGGAGGTGAAGAAGCAGGATTCGCAGAGCCACAACTTGGTTGATCCTTCGGCGGCTCCGGCGGTTTGGTTGTTGAATGACTTCCGGAATGCATACAAGCAACCATCTTTTGTAGTTGCCCTACTAATCGGGCCAACTTGATGGCGTGGGTATATGCCTTTTTCGCCTTTTCCCGAAGGAAACTCAAACGCAGAGGACGCTCCTTTCTCCCCAGTGCTGGGTTATGGTGTTTTGGTTTGCTGAAAGTTGGGTTTAACAGTGACGATGATGGGATGGGAGCATATTTTGTGTCCTTGGTGTTTCCGGGCAAGGGACGACCCTCATGGTCAAAATAACGACGTGGTCGGATATAGCCCCAGGGGTCATAGTAGAATCCCGACTCCCCGGGTGGTGAAGACATTATCAGTTTTCGTGTGGGAGAGAGAGCAATTGTTTGACTGTGGCATAGGATTGGGTCGTTGCATGGAGGGGTGAAAAGAGAATGAGAGGAAGAATCGAGGCGCAAAGCAGAATCTGAATCAGATTGGCTGCCATGATCTTTTGTCGGTTTCTTTTCTAATCAGCTGGTAGATGCAAGCGGTAGTTTTGAAAGTTGGTTTCGGCCGGTTCATGTGCAGCGATGTAGTGTTGACAGTTGGCAACTGGTGCCCTTACCGGCGCCGACATGTTGCCGACATATTCTCTCAATACTGAGTCGAATCATGGTTTAGGTATTGGTCATCCTGCCAACTCTTCAGCATCCAAGACTGAAGGTTGGTTGCTGATCGGTCGAGGTTTTGGCAAGGGACAGTGAGGGAACCTTTTGAGGTTTGCAGCTGGTAGACTTCGTGTGGATGCTTTTGGTAAGTAAGCAGACAGAAGGTCCACGGATGTTGACCGACTGCGTTCGCGGCGGAAATATGCGGACCTCCGAGGTTGGTCAGATGAGTGTTGTTGACCTAGGTGAAAGGTAGTGAGGAAGGAACTATCAGAGACACATTTCCGCAAAATTTTGCTCGTTTCAGATCTCAATGACGGATGTCGTACCGAGCTATCATGGTTTGGGAAGGAACTTGGGGAGACATGGTGCCTGGAAGTGAAATGGAAGCTTCAACTCGAGGTATGGCAAGATCAAGGGCAACATCCCACAAAGACCAATGCCAAAAGTCCCGGGTGACGACAGAGTTTTTTCCTTTGAGATCACAGATGGCGTCTGAAATGTCGAGTGTCCTCCGACACTGAAACATTTTGTAGCGCTCATCCCTATTTCGATGTTCACCATGATGACCATGGCACGTTGTCGATATTGGCCATCGTCGACCTAGTCAGTGCTAATTTGTCGGGCATTCCGATGAAATAAGGATAGCCTGGGGAGGTATATCTCGTTCTCTTTCCCTCACTGGCTCCCAAATCTTCTCGATCACAAGACCGAAAGCCCAGTCTGTTTCGACTGTGACTCTCCTGTCTTGAGTGTCTTCCCCGTATCCCATCCTTACATTAGTCCCCATCCCTGGGCCCCCATAGGTCACACATCCACGAACGAGTCTGTAATGGGGCAACCATCTTCCCCTTCCAATGCCGGCAAAGGAGGCCGTCTAAATTCCGACCGCCCAACAGCCATCTTCACCTTCTCCGACCCCGTCCATCCAAGGCCACGGCCTAAGGCGACCTCTTCCTCCCAAGAGCCACCACCAAACAACGAGATCCGCACTCTCTTCAACGGGCACATCAAACTACGCGGTAGAAATGACAATCTCCCTCAGTAATCCACTCTCCCCCCTTTTCGTCCCTTCCCGTTTTTCCCCTTCCGCACCACCCCAACTAACCTCCTCATCCACCTCACAGAAAATGGTGGCCCGCCTCGACCGCCATCCCCCTGCTCGTGGCCACCATCGGTCCGCTCTCCCACGTTTTGTCCATTGCCTCTCTGGTAACCACCTGGAAAGTGACTCTTCCCAACTCCGGCATCTTGCCCGAGGGTAAAGATGACAACGGGATCGGCATCCCGGACCCAAAGTGGGAAATCGATGCCAACATTGTTTCGCTGATTTGTGGATTTGCGGGTAATTTCTTTTTGTTGCTGAATTTCACGGGGAGGGTGAGATATGTGGTTGCTATACCAGCGGCGGTCGGGGCGTGGGTGTTTAGTTCGGGGATTGTGAGTCTTCTTCTTTCCTTGGAATGAGTGAGACGAGGCAAAGAGGTGGCTAACGGAAGCAGTTGGTTGCGATACTATTGGCGATGCATATCCATTCGCCGCCGGTTTGGCCAGAGATATACTCCCAGGGGTATTATCATGCCATCTTCTCGGCCTTCTTCTATGCTCTGGGAGCGGTTCTGTTGGCTATCAATATGTTGGGATATCTGAGGGGGTATTACCCGCAACAGTTCGACCTCGACGACGACCAAAGAACACTGATTTTGCAAACCATGCTTTTCTTCGTGTGGTTGGCGGGCGGAGGCGCGGTGTTTGCGTGGCTGGAAGACTGGCCTGGTGGCTTTTGTGATGGGTTATATTATTGTGATGTTGTAAGTCCTCCTGGCATTCTCCTATGTACCTGATTCGCCCAATCCTGTCCTCGATCTCGTCACTTTTCCCTCGTCACTTTTCCCTCGTCACCTTGAAGTTCGGTACGAGGGGGGCCTCAGGCCAACATCCGAACATCAGATGAAAGCACGTTTGCCCCCAGGCCTTCACCCGTACCTTCCTCCCGAACGCACACAAGGCACCAAGGCACCATTATCCTCCGTTCCGTCCCGCCCCATATAACCCATTCGTCCAGTCCCAGTTCCCAACACAAACCGGCTGGTTGGTCGAGCGGGAGGTGGTGTTGCGCACAGCACACCCCCTATCCTAGACCCGCTCAAAAGGCAACGGGTTCGATTCCCGTGGGCGGCAGCTTTCGACACGACATTCTGCTCAGGCTCACCTATGATCTATATGGTCATAACCTTGTTCTTCCACCTGGGCATACGAGGTCGAGCTGTGACCGAACATGAGGGGATACCTTTCAGGGATGATGACCTTGGGGTATCATGACCACCAGCAATTCTTTTTTTCCGGTTTTCATTGTTTCTTCTTTTTTTTTTTGTGGTTGCATTCTTCTTGAACTGAGCAGGGCTGTGCTTGAAGTAATGCGCTTCGACGCGACGTCTCCGGCAGTTCTTGAGGGTCTCCGTGTTCTGTTTCCCTAAAAGGCTGACAATGAAAAAGACAATCTTAACCATCGGCTTTGGCGACTTCGCACCCGCTACGACCGCCGGCAGGGCCTTCCTCGTACCTTTCCAAACCTTCGGTCTTCTGTTCCTCGGCCTCGTTATCTCTAGCATCAGCCGCTTCGCCGCCAATATCTCGGCCGACAAGATCATCAAGCGGCATCAGGAACATTCGAGAAGGTCGACGGTTGGCATGTCGGTGACGAATGAGAACGAGCTGAGAGAAAAATTGGGATTACCGCCAAAAAGAAGGGCGAGTGATGCGAAAAGGGAAAGTGAAGGGAGGCGGGCGTTTAGTGCGAGGAGGTCATCACTGGCGCAATATGGTCGGTTGGAGGTTGCGGGCAGGCTGGTTACATTCAGGAGGCATTCTCGGGCTGTGCCTGATGGTGGAAGCGAGTGCCCTCCGGTCGAGGCAGGCGTTGACGCAAGTGGAGGAGAAAATCAGAGGCAGAACAGGACCAAGGAAGAGGAGGCTAGGCAGAAGATGCTAAAGTTTGACTTTGGGAATGAGAAGGGAAAAGGGGTCGAGGGGAATCCTCAAGATGGTAGCGGCGAGAAGACTTGGGCACAAGACAAGAGAAAAGAAAGAAGACAGAAGCTGTTGCTTTTGAAAGAAGATAGGGATCGGTTCGAAGCCATGAGGCAGATCCAAGACGAGACAAAACGGTGGAAGCAGTGAGATTACCTCTTCCCTGCCCCCTCCTATTGTCTTGATCACTAACATGGCGACAGATACTGGGCCCTCGCCATGGCCTTCTTAGCCTTCTCCATTCTTTGGGGGTTCGGTGCCGTCGTCTTCATGCTCACCGAAGCGCGAATATCAAGCCTTTCCTACTTTGACTCGCTGTACTTCTGTTGGGTGTGGCTACTTACCATTGGGTTTGTCCCCCCTTTTTCTCTCTCCCATAATTGACCAAGACTAACCACCAAAAAAGGTACGGCGACATAACTCCCAAGTCCAACATCGGCAAGCCGTTCTTCATTGTCTGGTCTCTCATTGCCGTACCAATCGTCACCGTCCTCTTCCAAGAGATGTCGTCCACCGTCGTCAGCGCCGTCAACCGTGGTGCATTCAAGATAGCTGATTGGACCATCATGCCGACCTCGAAGCGTGGAGTGCTAGACAAGTACATCCAGAAACATGCCTGGTTGAAAAGAGTCATCGGTAAAAGACAGGACGCGGAAGAGCCCGCACGTCAAGCTGGCGCGGACACTGAACAGCCACCAGACCTAGTCGGGCCAGCTGAGGGTGCTGACGAACAGGAAGAAGACCTCCCCTCGCTGCTCTCCCAAACCATCAAGTCCATAGCGCATGACCTCCGCTTCTCCCCCCGCAAGCGATACTCGTACGAAGAATGGCAACTCTTCGCCAAGCTGATACAGTTCACCCAGACAGAAGAAGACATAGAAAATGAGGGACCGATGACATGGGATTGGTTGAGTGAAGATTCTCCTCTGCTGGCGGACATTACTGAAGCGGAATGGGTGTTGGATCGCTTGTGCGAATCACTTGACAGGTATACCCGTTCCAGTTCCCATCAGGAGTCTCAGCCGCGGCCAGATCATGATGGTGAGGGTGAGGGCATAGATTTAGAGCTAGATCCGCTGCGTATCGAGAGAGAGCAGGGACCGCTTGATGACATACAGGAGGAGGACGGTGAAAGAGGGAGAAGCAATCGGGACGTCTCACCAAACTGACCAATCTGAAAAGCAAGATGTTCAAGCCATGCATGTTTCAGGGTTGTTGTTGTTGTTGTTGTTGCGAGGAGCAGATGGTGTAAACAAAGACAATCATGTCATCTCACTCCCCTACATACATACGTGACTAGTCGGAATCCGGGCCCCTGCAGTTTCCCAAGTTGTGGCGTGAACTCAAAGGGGATTGTGTAACAGAGGCTGCAAGATCTCCTTGATAGAGTTGGGTTGGCAAAACGGCTGGATGCATCGAAAACTGATATTATGCTGGCATGCGGAGCGGAAGCAGGCGAGACGGGAACTACTCTGTGAGATATTGAGATAAGCGAAGGTGGTGAACTGGTGATGCTGGTGTATGTCCAAACATGTTCGGGTTAAGTAGACCGCTAGCGGGTTGCGACGTTGTCATAAAGCACTAGGCTGATATGGCTGAGAGAACCATAAACGCTTATGGCAAAGGTAGGGGTCTCCGCTACAGTACAGGCAGGGGCGCGGTTACGTACCTGATTAGCTCAGCCAAGCGCGGGTCATGTAAAGTCTTGGCGTGAAACGAATTGAGCGTGGTCTCTTTCTTGGTTGGCTTCGAGACTTCTCGGATTTCTTAGAATTCCAGAGTCCAAGCTTCACATCCTCTCTTTCCTTCTTTTTTTTACAAGTAATCAACAACACCAAACTTACCCACGACATAAAAGACGACAAGAGAAAGCCGCTCTTGCGCCACTACATACAGACTGGCCTTCGATTACAAGAAGATCAGTCGACCTTTCCTCCACACCTTTTGAATGCGGCCTGTGTTGTTTGCCCGTCACAGAGTGCCACCACGCCTTCTGCGCATCCCGACTTCAAGTTCAGCATCATCACCATCTTTGACAACCAAGACGACTACTGCTTCGACAGCACTATCTGTATTACCAACAGTATCTTCGTCTTCTGCCTTGTCGCGCTTCCGCCAATTGCGTCTCCAGTCCACGTCAACGTCCACGTCCACGTCGTCTCAACAAACATTTGCTTCGCGCCACTCTCTTCCGGTCCTTACCTGCAGGGTTCGCCAACTACCCTTCCACGCCTCGATCACGCGAACGAGAAAAGACACCTCAACGGCCAGACATTTCACCTCTACCGCAACACGCGCCTTTAGTCAAACAACCGGAAATAACTCCAGCTACGGTGACGCATCTTCCTATTCCGCAAATATGAACGGCACAAGCCCCACGGCTCGCTCCAAGCGCAAGGAGCCTCCTCAATACTCCTCAGATGGCCGCCTGGCTAAGCACCACCGAACCAACGGTGACATCGACATGTCTTCTGCCGACGGAAACACCCCTACCGAAGACTTCGACGGTCACTACGAGGAGGAGCCCCGCCACGTCTTGCCTCTCGCTCCCGGCGCCGATACGGCCGAGTGGCAAGCTACCATCGAGAATGTCGTCAGAAATGTTGTCTCGATCCGATTCTGCCAGACCTGCTCCTTCGATACCGACCCGGCCCTTACAAGCGAGGCCACCGGTTTCGTTGTAGATGCCGAGAGGGGGTTAGCTATAAATCTCCCTGTTTAAACTGTTGTCTTGCGCTGACCAATTTTGTTGTTAAAGTTATATTTTGACCAACCGTCACGTTGTCGGTTCCGGTCCCTTCTGGGGTTACTGCATCTTCGACAACCACGAAGAGGTTGATGCCTACCCCGTCTACCGCGATCCCGTCCACGATTTCGGTATCCTCAAGTTCGATCCCAAGGCCATCAAGTACATGCCCGTCGCCGCCCTACAGCTACGACCAGACCTCGCCCGTGTCGGCATAGAAATTCGCGTTGTGGGTAACGATGCCGGAGAGAAGCTCAGTATCTTGTCTGGTGTGATCAGCAGATTGGATCGTAACGCTCCCGAGTACGGAGACGGCTATAGCGATTTCAACACATGCTACTATCAGGCCAGCGCCGCCGCCAGCGGTGGTTCCTCGGGCTCTCCCGTCGTCAACAAGGATGGTTTCGCCGTGGCCCTGCAGGCTGGTGGCAGAGCCGATGGCGCCTCGACCGACTACTTCCTTCCTCTTGACAGGCCACTTCGGGCGCTCAAGTGTCTCCAGGAGGGCAAGCCCATCACCCGTGGCGATATCCAGTGCCAGTTTGTGCTGAAGCCCTTTGACGAGTGTCGCAGATTGGGTCTCACCCCCGATTGGGAGGCTCAGGTCCGCAAGGCTTTCCCCAAGGAGACCAACATGCTGGTCGCCGAGATCATTCTTCCCGAGGGTCCCTCTCACAAGAAGCTTGAGGAGGGTGATGTCTTGATCAAGGTCAACGGCAAGCTCCTTACCCAGTTCATTCCTCTCGAGGAAACTCTCGACTCTAGCGTTGGCCAGACGGTCAAGCTTATGCTTCTCCGTGGCGGCGAGGAGGTCGAGGTTGACATCGAGGTTGGCGACCTGCACCAGATCACCCCTGATCGCTTCGTGTCTGTGTCTGGCGGTAGCTTCCACAACCTCTCCTACCAGCAGGCCCGCCTTTACGGTGTCACCTGCAAGGGTGTCTTCGTCTGTGAGGCTGGTGGATCTTTCCGGTTCGACAACAACGAGAACGGCTGGATCATCCAATCCATCGATCAGAAGGAGACCCCCGACCTTGACACTTTCATCGAGGTGATGAAGGGCATTCCCGACAAGGCTAGAGTCGTTATCACGTACAAGCATCTTAGGGA
This sequence comes from Neurospora sp. CHS-2018a, assembly GCA_009802275.1. Taxonomy (NCBI): domain Eukaryota; kingdom Fungi; phylum Ascomycota; class Sordariomycetes; order Sordariales; family Sordariaceae; genus Neurospora; species Neurospora sp. CHS-2018a. Next base: position 106,997 of record RAKG01000063.1, read on the forward strand.
CATGCATACACTACACACCACCGTTATCTACATCGACCGGCACTGGGCTAAGAAGATGAAGCTGGCTGTAAGAAACGACAAGACCGGTCTGTGGGACTTTTCCGATCTCGGTGATGCCCTTCCTGCCGTCGCTCCTGAAACCAGGAAAGCTTCTTTCATCCAACTTGAGAACACTTCTCATCCGGCCGTCGCCGATCTCGTCAAGAGTTTCGTCCACGTCAGCGTCACCATGCCCGTCAAACTAGATGGTTTCCCTAAGAACAGGAAATGGGGCATGGGTTTGGTTATCGACGCTGAGAAGGGTCTGGTGATTATTTCCCGGGCCATTGTTCCCTACGACCTGTGCGACATTACCATCACCATCGCCGATTCCATCGTCGTCGAGGGTAAGGTGGTCTTCCTGCACCCGCTCCAGAACTACGCCGTCATCCAGTACGACCCCAAGCTTGTCGACGCCCCCGTTCGGTCCGCCAAGCTGTCCAGCGAGATGATCAGCCAAGGCGCGTCCACCTACTTTATTGGATACAACCGCATTGGCCGCATTGTCCATACTGCCACCACTGTCACCGAGATGTTCGCCGTCACCATTCCCGCCAACTCCGGAGCGCCTCGATACCGCGCTGTCAATGTTGACGCCATCACCGTCGACACTAACCTTTCGGGCCAGTGCGGCAGCGGCGTGCTCGTCGCCCAAGACGGCACCGTCCAGGCCCTCTGGCTCACCTACCTCGGCGAGCGCAACCCCAGCAGCCACCGCGACGAGGAATACCACCTCGGCCTGGCCACGCCCACCCTGCTCCCCGTCATCTCGCAACTCCAGCAGGGTATCACCCCCAAGCTGCGCCTGTTGAGCTGCGAGTTCCGCGCCATCCAGATGTCCCAGGCCCGTATCATGGGCGTATCCGAGGAGTGGATCCAGAAGGTCTCCCTCGCCAACACGGCCCACCACCAGCTTTTCCTGGTAACCAAGCGCACCTACGAGCGCAACGAGCCCGAAGGCGACACGCTCAAGGAAGGCGACATCCTCCTCACCCTCAACAACCAGCTCATCACCAAGATCTCGGAGCTGGACATCATGTACTCGCACGAGCACCTCGACGCCGTCCTCGTCCGCAACACCAAGGAGCTGCACATCAAGCTGCCCACCGTTGCGGCCGACGACGCCGAGACCGACCACGCCATCTCCTTCTGCGGCGCTATTTTGCATAGGCCGCATCTCGCTGTCAGGCAGCAGATTAGCAAGCTCTTCAGCGAGGTCTATGTTAGCGCCAGGACTAGGGGCAGCCCGGCGTATCAGTATGGACTTGCGCCGACGAATTTCGTGACGCATGTAAATGGCAAGCGCACGCCCGATTTGAAGAGCTTCTTGGAGGCGGTGGTGGGGATTCCTGATAATACTTGTAAGTTGTTTCTCCCTTTCTTGTTTTCTGTTGGGGGTGAACCCCCAAACCCCCCCTTTTTTTGGTCCTCGCTTCGCTCGATTTCTCCCCCTTCCCCTCTATACGTCAAGTGATTACTAACAGGTGACAAAAAACAGACTTCCGCCTAAAATGCATGACCTTCGACTCGGTCCCCTGGGTCGTCACCATGAAGAAGAACGAGCACTACTTCCCCACCACTGAGCTGATCAAGGACCCTTCCGAGCCGCTGACGGGATGGAGGAGAATCACTTACGAGGGCGGAAAGAAGATTGAGGGCGAAGGTCATGAGGGTGTTGGTGTCGCGGCGCTGGGGGAGGATGGAGGCGAGGGGGGGGAGGATCTGGATGTTGATGGTGGGTGTTGTTAGGTACGACTCAGAGAGTTTTGGGAGATGGTTTTAGGGGGGATGGAGGTGGAGGTGGTGGAGGTGAAGGTGTTGGAAGGAGGAACGACGGGGAGGAGGAGGGATTTACATATATACCAAGCCACAAGTGAATGTGGGTGTTATAGGTGTTGGAAAAAGTGAACGAAAATGGAGACAAGGCAACAAACAACGCTGGCAATGAAATGGATGGATGGATGGATGGATAGATGGATGGATGGATGATGGTGGGTGTAGAGCAGAACTGAACCTTTTTGGCGGCATACCTACAGCGAGAGATGGAAAAGTCCAGGGGTTGGTGTTGGTTCATGAGTTAAACTTATTTATGGCTATGGCCACGAATGGGGCATGGCCATGGGCATGGGCATCATCATCACTGATACAGTTGCTATTAAATATCTACATCATCAGCGCAAACAACCTTCAAAGAAAATCAGTAAAATCAAACAGAATAGAAAGCCAAGTTTTTTCCCGTGTTGACCGACACGGAAAAGGCAAAAATACATAAGTGTGCTGTGTATCTACCAGTGCCTGTAAATTGGACAGACAGGTGATGGATGATACGCACCCGACACCACTCGTGATTCTACTGTTAAGTATCCAAGTCAGCGCAAAACAACGTTCAAGGAAAATCAGTAAATCCATACACAATAGAAAGCGAAGTTTTCACGTAACGGAAAAGGACAAATACATAAGTGCTGTCTGTGTATCTACCAGTGCCTGTAAATTGGACAGACCAGCCGTACAAAGTGATGGATGACACGCACACCACCTACCTACTGTGTACTTACGTAGTTCGAACAACAGCCGGCTAGCTAGCCAGCCGTTGCGTCTAGTCTAACTGGCAAGAGGGTTTGTTACAAGTAATTATCATATTCCCCTTTAGTCCCCAGCTGTAGGCCCCCCCCCCCCCACTATTCTGTACGCAGTACGCGCTATGCCGCATCCCTACAATCATTTGTCTGCTTCGTAGGCTTCATTTCTCTTTCTTTTCTTTCTTTTCTTTCTTTTCTTTCTTTTCTTTCTTTCTTTCTTTCTTTCTTTCTTTCTTTCTTTCTTTCTTTCTTTCTTTCTTTTTTTTTTTTTTTTTTTTTTTTTTGAGAGAGAGAGAGAGAGAAGAGAGAGAGAGAGAGAGAGAAGAGAGAGAGAGAGAGACACAGTGACACAGGTGATCGCTAATTAGAGGGTACCTCGAGGTGATCAGGTCTATGGTCTGTTCGCTGCTTTTGACATCCTACCTCTTATGAATTTCATCAAGCTCTCTCTCCTCTTCGTGTTGATCAGGGCATCATAGCATGGTGGACTCGGTCTGTACATGATTTGTGAAGGATTATATCATGTCTATTCATTGTCTCATATCGTCTATAGCCCATTCGTCCATTCATTCGTCCTTTCATTCATTACCGAGAAAAAAGAAGAAAGAGCAATGTAAGTGAGTAAAGTGGTACAAACTCCCAACCAACAACCACCTACTGTAGTGCATACCTAGCTATACGTAACTGTAACCTCCAATCCGGGTATCAAGAAGAAAAAAATAAAAAATACACAACAATGCTTTCGATGCCTGCTGTCTGTCTCCCGCAAGTCCAGGTCCAGTCCAGGCCCTTCTGTCCTCGAGGGTCCCAAAGACCTCTACCTCTCACCCCTCCTCATCTCAGGGATCTATCTCAAACCCAACAGTAAAGTAGGTAGTATGTAGCCGAAGAATTGCAAGCCGAACACCTAATCCGACCCCCCCCTCCCCGACCAACTCGAGATATACCCCTCACCACCCTCTTGTCCGTATCTCGGTCCACCACTTCCACTTCCACCACCGGCACCAACTTCACCTTCACCTTCACCTTCACCTCCGTACGAATATCCAGCATCTTCACCGAGTGAGAAGCTGGATAGGTATTCAACTTCAAAGTCCAGATCTTGATGGCTCTGGCTCCGTCCTCGCGCTCGGCTACGTGATCGTTGTCGTCGGCGCGGTTGATATTCGGAGTAATCGGACTCGTATTCGTAGACATAGTCTGATGAGCCTTCGTGGTAGGGTTGTTGTTGTTCGTCTTCTTCTTCTGACGATGACGATGGTGATGATGATGATTCGGGCTCGGGTTCGGATTGCTCTTCATCGTCGGCATCTTCTTCCTCGATGTCACTCAGCCCTTGCATGCATGATTCATCATCGTCTTGGTGTTCGTGCTGGCGCTGTTGTCGTCCATGGTTATGGTCGTCGTGCTCTTCTGGTTCCTCATCCAAGAGTTCGGTTTCGTTTTCATCGTCGTCGTCGTCCATAACAAACTCGGACAAAAACCACGCCGCGGATCCCGAAATCAACACAACGACCGCTCCCATAATCAGACTCAGCACCGTCTCGCCAATCTGACTGAACAGACCAAGTCTGAGAAGAGCCTCGTATATCATGGCGGTCACGACAGCCCGGCCCATGACTTTCTTCACCACTTCCCCATACTGCTCCCAAAACACCTCCCCCTCATTCTCGATTCTCATCTTCCACTCCCTCCAACTCCCCTTCCTCACCCCTTGACTCCAAAAATCCTTGGCCCACTCCTCACTCGTCATCCGACCACTCGTACCCAAACCAGTTCTCTTGTTAAAGCGGTTGTAACGGGCACCGCCATACAGTCACGTCCCACCGCCCGTTCCATCTCCCGCCGTCACGGAAGCAGCGCCACCACCGCTCCTAACCCTCTCCTTCCACCTCGCAAACTCCATCACATTCAACTCGTGCGCATCCCTGGCTTGAGCCCACTTTTGCATCACCATCTTGTCTTCCTCCATCCACGCCAAATACTCCAACAATTCCTTGTCACCCAACTGCGTGACCCACGCAGCGCCCTTTTGTTCGTTCTTAAACTTGCGAGCAGCGAAGTGGTCTACAACGCGCGCGTTGAAGGTGTTGAACTGGTGGATGTACAACTTGAATTGTTCGGCGTACAGCGCCCACTGCGAGGGGGTCATCTGACTAGGGGTTGCCAGCGCGGGTGGTGGGCTGGGCGCCTTGGGCGGAGGGGGGAAGTTAATCTTCTGCGGCTTGATCTTTTCGCGCTCGAAGGGCGGGAGTTTAGCCGACGCCCTTGATTCGAAAGGGAGGTTAGATTTGAGGTCCGCCGAGAAGGAGTTAAGGCCTGTGCCGGGGTTAACGAGTTTGTCGACGTCGAAGTTGCCGAAGATGGGGCGAAGGTCGCTGTCCTCTGAGCCGGCGTTGGGAACGGGGATGGGTCGGTGCGTGGCGTTGGCGGCGCTGCTGCTACGGCGGGAGCTAGTGCCGTTGGAAGTCTTGACGCCGTTGTTGAGGTTGCCGGCGCGCCATTCTGGCTTAGAGGGCTCCAAGTTGACATTGCGAGCGCTGGCCCCGTTCAGGTTGATAATTGTGGGAATGCCATGAGCGGGAGTCGGAGGCGGCGCAGCAGGAGGAACAGCATGTGCCGGAGTAGGTGGCGGGGGAGGATCGTCGATATCCATAGCCATAGGGCTAGGCGCTCCATTGATACCACTTTCATCGACACCAGCTGCCGAGTTGGACCTGCTCTTTCCATCGCTGCTGCTGGTCTCCTCTTCATCAACCAAGCCAGCAGTGCCCGCAGTCATCTTTACCGGCCTCGGCTTACGGATTGGTCGCACATTTCTTGTAGGCGATGTCGAAGATTTCTTGGCAGTCGGAGGCGGAACAAAGGTATGCGGACCGAATTCCGCTTGCCATTGACCGGCGTCAAAGGCACTTGCTTTCTTACCTGCATCGTTTGTCTCGCTCGGCGGACGAGTTGCGCCGCTAACCGACTCGTTGGAAGATGTATATGTTTTTTTGAGGGGCGATTGGCGACCGCGGGGGACCGAGCGTGCTCGTTGCTTTGCGCGCGAAAAGGCGTCAGCTCCGGGAATGGTGGTCGATCCACCGGCGTTAAACTGAAATCCTGCACCAACCTTTTCCTGGTCCACAAAGCTGGCGTTGATATTATGAACGCCACTCCGGGTAAAGTCGGCTGATGCCTGCGGCTTTTGGGTGTATCCATCGTCGTCGGGGACGGTGAAACTATTGGGGTATACGCTGTTAGTCGCTCGCTGCTTTTGCACCCTGTTGTGTACGTTGGTCTTCCTGGGCGAGAGGGGGTTGTCGGTCGGCATTATATGCTGTCTCCGTGAATGCATCTTACGCCTTCCCAGGAGAAGCTGCAGCTGGTCGTGCATGTCCTTCTCAAAGGAAGACATGTCCCCGGAGGTCGACTGATCTCCACTCGGAGTTTTCCTGCCATGAGACTTCCGGTTATTTGCCGTATCTTCATGAGCTCTTCCGCGGTAACTTCCCGCGCCGGCATGACTGAAAACATGCGGCGGTCGAATCTTGCTGGGTTGACCGAAAGAAGATGTTGACTTGAAGTATTCATCGGGTTTAAAGAAAGGAGATGGAGCGTACACTTTGGGGCCATCCTGCGCCGATTCCGAGGTTCCGGGTTGAGCTGTGAGAGCGTTAGCCACTGTACGTTAAATTACAGACAAAGCTGACATACCATTCGGGTTGCTTCTCATAGATGAGCTGGACGCACGCGGCGTGGGGTTGGCTGCTGTATTGGGTGCTGACCTGGGTTCAGCTTCCTGAGCATAATATCGCGCGCTGGCTCGCGGCTCAGCTTTCGAGGTTCCAGAGGATGTGGTCCCGCCGTTGGCCGCCTTCCCGAAGCTGTTGGACTCACCGACACTAGCGCTGCGTTGTCGCGACGGGCGCGGAGGGGGCACCTCTTCCTCGGATTCCTGGGTGGGCCGGGAGGGGTCTTTCATGGACTTTGCTCGGTTGACGTTGGCTCCTTCAAATGGGTTAAACTTCTCGCCGATATGCGAGGCATAGGGTGTCCGTTGTCTGCTGTCCAAGTATGTCTCGCTAAACTTCTCGCTCAAGGGGTCAACCGGGGTGGGAGTCGATTGCGGCCGTGATTTCCTAATGTTAGCGGCGGTATCCTCAAACATGTTGGTCGTAGCCGTGTGGTGGGCGCTGGAAGTGTAATTATGCCTCGACACAGATGGCTCGTCGCCCACTGGGGAATCCGGTGAATAGCCAGCCCGTCTGGTGGTACCAAAGGCAGCATCCGCACGACGAGCCTGCCCCGTGGTCCGTGGTGGTACTGGAGGCGGCTCCCTCCTGGCACTTTCCGTGCGTTCGGTCCGTTCCGTTCGTGCTGACGCATAACCCGACGACTTGGGCGTTGACGAAGATGTCTGGCCTGTCTTGGTGCTTGACCGCATAGCATCCCATGCGCGCAAGTTGTCGGCAGCAGATGCCGTTTTAGGTGGAACCGGTCTGGAAGATGATGAAGACGATGGTGTCCCCGGCCCCCAAGCCGAATAGCGTGCATGTGCTGACGGACCTGGATCGGCACGAGACGGCATATGAGGCGTTCGTCGCGTAGGAGGAGCGCCATATCTGTCTGCCATATCGGCCGAGACGTTGGAGTAGGGGTTCCCGCGGTGGCCAGAAGCTGTTGAATACCTGCTCGCAGAAGCTCCTCCTCGTTTCCGATAGGCATCGTATTTGGCCTTCATGGACGCGTCGATAAGGACCTCATGTGCGGCTTGGATGTGGATGAACCTATCCTTGGCCTCGTCCTCTTTTCCTGGGTTGCGATCCGGGTGGTATTTGAGGGCGAGCTTCTTGAACTGCTTCTTCACCTCAGCGGTATCTGCCGTTGAGGGAAGCTCAAGGTCCGCATAGTAGTCGCGGTCGTAGTCCACCTTTACTACCATCTTGACGGTGTTGCGATGTTAAGCGAAGGTACAGAAAATCCTTGCATGCCACTCCGTAGGGTATATCGTATCGTAGATGTCGACGTGAAGAGCGATGTATCGAGCAGAGATGACGGGGGAAGGTGGTCGGTTGCGAGCGAACAAGGGTGGCTATAGTGAAAAAGGGTCGTTTGGAATGTTTTGCTTGCTAGCGAAAGGCAATGTCTGGGTGTTGGACAAGTTGATGTTGTTTCTCTGGCGCAGGGAGAGAGCCACAAGGGTGAATGGGCAGGTCGCGTGTTCGCCTAGGAGAAGTGTCGGTTGTCGGGCACGAATGACAAGTCGGGTGGGTGAAATCTCGGCGCGATCAACGAGCGAATGTGCGGTCGAGCTTGTTGTCTGGAGGAGGAGAAGAACTTGTTAGGCTGACGACTCGTTCCAGGCTGTGCAGTTAACTGGTCCAAGTTCAGTGCTGCGTCACTGGCCAGGGCTTGATGGTCAGGATGCGGGGCAGGCAAGGGCAGGCAGGGCAGGCAGGGCAAGGCATGTTTACCAGTGAAGGAGGCAAGTCCCGTCTTCCCGTCTGTCGAAGCGTGACGGATGCAGCTGCAGCGTGGAAGGATGTTGACAGATGCAAGAACAAAAGACGCGACGTTCTTGTTCAAGTTGACCGTGTTGGTGGGATAGTCTTGCAAAAGTTGTTGCTTCTGGAAGAATTAATCCAGTCAACAAACTTGGAAGGGTGACTGACTCTGTTTTAGCCGCTGGCTGGTAACGCGCGGGAACCGGCAGTCCGATAAGCTTGTGATAAGCACGCGGGCCTGAACCTCAACTCGAAGTGAGACTTGCACTGGTAGGAACAAGTGGAAGAGATGATGAATGGTGTTCAGCAGGCGTAATTTCCTGGATATGGTAAGTGAAAATACTAGACATAATACAATATGGAAGTTATGAGAGTGGTCTGGAGGCAGCCAACCGCAAACACCGACATTAAAGCACAAGGACTTGCCGATTGCAATTGCCCTCTCTAACAGCTTGCAGAAGTTGACTAGCAGAGCCAGTAGGGCTGCAGTGCAGTGCAGTGCTGTAACCCAGACCGCTTGTGGAGTTTCACAGACGACTCCTTTCCAAGTGGGATTCAAATTTAAGAGGGAAACACAACGCCGTTGTGCTTTATCGTGTAGGCATGCACTTGATCTTGTGATTCTGATGACAACTTGTTGTCGCAAGTTCGCGACAAACCTCCAGCTGATGGTGATCAAAACAAAGTGTGGAGCTTTCCCCCGCCAGTTGGCAAGGGCAGCTCCCTCGCTTTTGGATTATCTCAGCAAAACCCTGTGCCTGAAGACTGAAGACTAGCAGACAGTTTCAGGTGGGTCATCCCCGAGTTCCCAACCTCGAAGCGATGGAACCCTCTGCCCTATGACGTACTATTCCCTATCTTTAATTTGGTTGTCTCGAAATTCGTTTTTCTATTAGTAGTATGTTGTCTCTATATACGCTACGGTCTCATTGAAAACGTGAAAACAAGTAAACAACATCGCGATGACTGAACAAAGAACGAAGCCGTGTTTGTTTACTTCCAGGACCTCCACCGCAGTCGGACACGATTTCGGTGAAGCAGGGGTTCTTGGTCGCAATGTTGGTCGGGTGGCAAGGCTTGGTCGCCTCCGGGGTCTCTTCACCACAGCAACCGCCGTCATGACCACGGCCGGACCTGCTTTAGCCAGGCACCCACGATGATCCAGAGGGAAGTGTTTGACAGTTATCCACACCTCTTCGTCTTCATGTTGATCCCCCAGATTCTGGTTGTGCCGCGGGTCATATCAATACAGCCTCTTGCCCTCCATGCCCTTGGGACCACCGGCAGACCATACACTGATCGAGAGGTCACGCTTCAGACTCGGAGAGGCTCAGCCTCAACTGACAGCCGCCTGTGACTGCGCTGTTGTCTCGTAGCTCCGTTATTCCCATAGACTTCATCCAGCCAGTCTATAATGACGAGGTACTGGTTCTCTGAGGAGAAACTACCTACCAACGGAGGATTCACTATTGCCTACCTCTCGTCCAATGATCCGACCATTCTAGTGGGATTTTTTCGCTACAACAGTCCATGGAGGATTATAGGTGTCCATGGGAGAGAGCATGCAGGGGTCCAACTTGGCAGGAAGGATTCAGTTACATTGACGTTCGTTAATCGTATGATCACGGTCACAGTGGTGGTGGCCAGTTCAGTTCGCTTTCAGCAGGAGAGCGGCTACCGGTATACGACGTAAGTAAGGTATAAGTAAGCCCACCTCCCTCCCCGCCCTGCCTATATCTACGCTGGTTTCTCTCGGTTTCCAACTACTTTCAACCTACTACAACTCCGGGGACCGACCCCAAGCATCACATAAGCCCATCCATCATGGATCCAAAACAAGAAGCAAAGGCCGAACCCAAGCCCACACCCATCGGAACTGCCAAGGGAACTGCAGAAACCATGCACTACACCGACTCCAACGGCGTCTCTCACAGCATCACTCCGCAGCCCATCCGGCCCTCCGAACCCAACAAGATATTCTACACCGACGAAAGGGGAGTCGAACACAGTATCGACCTCCCGCCCATCATCCAATCTGCACAATGCAACGAGATGACCTACACCGATGATAAAGGTGTCGAACGCAGTATCTACCTCCCGCAGGGCACCATGCACACGGCGTGGGAACACTTGGAAAATAAACGGTGGGAGGAGTTGGCTAAGTTTGAGCCGTATAGTAAGTAGTACACTCCTACCTCTCTCTCATGACAGACTTGTCCTAATGTATTGTATTGTATTGTAGCGAATCAAGGATATACCGAGGATGATTTCAAGGCATATGAGAGAGTCACAAACAAGGATAAAGATGTTGTAGAGTAGGGAAAGATACATAGGTCGTCGTCATTCCAGAGAGGGACTCGTTCACCGAATAACGTCTTGGCTCTTTCCCTTCGAGTACTCAATCAACAATGAGAAATACCAATAACAAAATAAAACAATATCTTTGAGGGCATGATCTCCCACATCGTCAAGTACCATCCAAGTAAATACGACCCTGGCATCATGGTACCACTGGCTGAACTGATGCACAGCTATCACTAAGATAGGCTGTAGCACGTATAATTAAAGGCCTAGCTATTATAGTGTGCTAGTAATGTTTATATCTTGGAGAAGGATAAGTTGGGTCTAAAAGAAACGGGCAAAACGGGAGGACGAAAGGGAAACTACATCTTATCTGGATAATGCCCAAGGTACCTACTACCTTTGGTAACCGTCCTTTCCTTTCATTAAAGCTTGTCCATTATATTAGTATCGTAGGTTATAGTTGTTCTGCTGGTTTGTCGTGGCGCCAGCAGCTCACCCCAACACTAATAAAAAGCGACAACTTTGTTGCAGGACACGAAGTCGTCGCCTGCGTAGCAGTTGGAGAGACTTAGGGCCTGTTCGGTTCCGCGGTAGCCCAGTAGGGGAAAGGCTGTCTTACTGTTGCAGGATTGCAGCTGCACACCTGCAACAGTAAGGCAGCAGTAAGGCACGCCAAGACCCCCATACCAGCCGTCTTACTGCGTTGTGTTCGGTTCAATAGTATAGTATATATAATTTCATATACTGTGCATCGCACTGTGGAGCTTAGATGGTAGATTTCAGTTGGGAATAGCTTCATCCATTGTCTTTTGCGACGGCGACCACCTATATTTATAGGGGGTGAAGCACTGTGTTGCGCTGAAGAGTGTGGTTCTTACTGCGTTAATATCACCTCATCGAGCATTATGGCAGTAAGGAATTGCAATAAGGATCCCAAAGATTCTGGCCCTCTGATTGGTCAATTCGAGGATTTGGAGAAAGTGCAGGTGGTTACAGCTCATTGCAGCTCGTTGCATAAAAATAAGGTTTTTGAACCGAACGCGAGACGAGGGCAGTAAGGCAGTATACTTGAATACTGCAAAGACTACTGGGCTACCGCGCTACCGAACAGGCCCTTATAGGACTTGCTATAGAAGACAATGTTTTGCGTGCAATAAGCACATACGGCCATAGATGGTGGAAAACTCGGGATCCCGTCCGCTCTCCCATAGATAAGCCACCAATCGCCTGACTAGTAGTTGGGTCGGTGACGACCAGCGAATCCCAGGTGCTGTATGTTTTTTGCGACTTTTTTGCACCTCTCTTGACTACAGCCATTTTGGTTATGCCCGGATACCTTTTCTTCTTGTGTTTGATTCACTGTTTTTGTGATGGGTGGGTGGGTGGGTGACCTGTTTGTTTATTTGTTTGTTGTATCTTGATATTCGTATCTTGGTGTTGACGAAGTACAACATGGATATCTGTGCTATTGTGATCGTGAATAAGCATAAGCGAAAGTAAAAGCAGAAGTACGTAGTCAATACCTAAATTTCATGGCAATGCAAAACGCAGTCAAAAACTTGACAGTGAAGAACGGGGTCTCATGATCATGCTCCAGGTCCTGAATATTGGTTTCTTTGTGGTTTCTTCCTTAAGCTTGCTTCAAGCATCCCCAGCTATTGGTGGCTGCTGTTGCTGCGGCGTCTCCCACTGTCCCTTCTCTGGTGTCCCAGGAATTACTTGTTCCCCCATCATGGCGGTATCCTCTGCTATGGCATCCTTTCCAGGGGCTGCTTGCCCGTCGTGTTCTGTACCCGCGTCATCCCCCTGCTCATGCCGTGGTGGACTTGATGGCGGGACGATATCCATCGGTGTCGGCGTCGCACTGTTTTCCCCCTCTCTTGCTGGCGTTGGAAGTTCAGCTTGGGTAGTATCCTCCTTCTCCCCTCCTTCCTTCCCACTCTCACCCTTATTCTCCTCCACCTTCTCCCCATCCCCATCCAAAGTCTGCCTCTTAATCCCCCTCCTAGCCTGCTTAATCAAATCCCCAAAACTCCCTCCATACCGATTAGCCCAAGCTTTCCCATCAAACTCCTTGTCCTTGATCTGCGCGCCCGCAGCTTGCGCCCTCGCCATGAGACCGAGTCCCTGCTGCCCTCCTGCTGCTGCTGTGCCGGGATTTCCTACTGTCCGTTCCCATTCGTCTAGATCCCGTAACAGTTCGGACCTCTTTTTGGGCCGCGAGGAATCGCAGTTGGCGTTCCAAAGCGTGATCCACTCCTTGTGTCGCTTCTCCAAGAGCTGCCGAGAACCGTGGGTGGAGAGACCGAGTTCGGAGAGTTTCTTGCGCAGGGCGGTGTCGCGGAGCATGGAGTAGGCTAGGGCGGGGAGACGTTCGGGTGGTTTTTGGTTTTGCGTAGTGGTCTGAGAAGTGAGGCGGGTGTTGAAGGAGGGAAACGTCGGTTGTGGTGTTTGAGCTGGGGGTGGGCGTCGTTTGGATGCTGCCTGGGGAGAACCGGGGCAGGAGGTGTCGAGGTGGCGGTCGACTTGCACCTCTTTCATGCGGGTGAGGCAGATGGGGCAGGCTACTAGGCCGTCGTCTGGTGGGGGTTAGTGATGACGATGAAAACGGGAGAGGGAGAGGAGGGAAACGAACCGGGTGGTTGGTCGACGTAATCTGGGTCGGCTGATGGTGTGGTGTCTTCCTCTTCCTGTAGTATTGCCGCTGTTAATTCGGCAGCTCGGGTCTTTGTTGATCTGGTTGACCTCCTAGGCCTCTTGGTTTCTTGGTCCTCCTCTTTCGTCCCATCCATTTCAGTCGCCTTTCGTTTTGATGGTGAACTGGGGCCTGCTTGGCCTGTGGGTGCTGCTTCAACGGTCGGTGGTGCCCTGGCAAACTGGAGAAGGGCTTGGCGAGAGTTTTTGAAAGCCTCTACGGCTTCGCGCAAAGCCCAGTTGCCTCTGAGCTTGGATTCCTGGTCGGTAGCTCGACATAACGGGCACTTGCTGTCAACGGACAGACATCTTCGTATGCATAGCGAGCAAAAAGTATGATTGCAGGATGTGAGCATGGGAGAGTCGTAGAAGTCCTTGCATACGTGACAGCGGAATGCCTGTTCGACGGGCATCAGGCATGCGAGGGGAGTGCCCAGCCAGTCGGTCGAATCGGGGACGTTGAAGGCTTCATCGCCGAAGACTTCCATGATGGTTCTCTAGAGTGTGGTGATGCTCGTCGTTTTCAATTGCTGAATATGGTATTGAGGTAGAAGCGATGTTAAACCTGGTGTTGAACTGAATGGTATCCAAACTGTTTGTTGGGGCTGATGGCTGCCTTCCATGTGCCTGGAGGAAATGTAAAGACGGGAAGATGTGAGACGCGATGTCTGCAAGTTGAACGTGCTGGTCGCGACTTTCTTTGAGTGGGAGAATTCTGTTACACTGTATTTACAAAGTCTGGTCCAGTCTCAGGACCAAGACCGAACAGGGACCAGTATACTCGGAAAATTCGCAAGTTCGGATTGCTCACTCTCCTTGATAATTCTTCAAATTCCAACGTAGTACTTGGAATATCCTAATTGTCATCTCTGAACTTTGCATCTCTTTGTGGCCATCTTTGCGCAGACCTTTGATCTCCATGACGGTATTTATGTTTAACACGATACTGTAATGACAGGGCCTGCACGTGAACTGGCGACGGGAAGGCGTGCAGCGGGTGTTCTGGGGCCCTTCCAAGCGCAAAAGCGCTGCAAGAGTGGGAGAAGAAGCCCCACCTCAGCTCCTCAGCCCGACCATTCCGTTTTGGGCGTCAATCAAAACAAAGACTAAAGCGGATTGGTGGAGCCATGACTTCGACAACAACTTGCTCCGGCAACAAGGCAACACAGAAACCCCATCTCCAATCCCTCGCATTTCACTTGCTTTCACTCCAGCAATCCCGTCATCCCTCCGACAACCACCACCACCACCACCACCACATCGCCAGCCTCGTCGCCCACCTCCCTTTCCTTGATCAATTATACCAATGCTTTGATTATCTTGTTGCGATTCCCTTTTTTCATTCATTGCTTGGAGTTTTTAGCTTTCCGCATCGCCCTTCCCCTCTCGAATCCGGTTTGTTGACTTTTGGCGCCAAAGTAAACAAACAGCAAAAATGGCGATGCGCAAGGCACCACGTCTGCCCGTCGGCTCGGCAGCATGGGTTGCAGAAGAGCGCGCATCTGCGCTCAAGGTCGCAGAAGAGGAAGTCGAAGAGTTCTCGTATGCTGCGCGCAATGAGATGGATTGGCTGAATGAGCACATGGAGGACATCTTCTCGGGCGAGAACCAAATGTGCGTGTCTTTTGCGCGCGACGACGATTTTTGTCTAGCTGACCAAGAATAGGAACATCGCCGAAATCTTCAAAACCCCAGCGCGGCCACGAGGAAAGACGCCGCGAACAATTCGCAAAGCACCAAATACCGAAGTTCGAGTGGTAAGCATCCAGACAGCGCCTTTCTGCGACGAGCGACAAAGATTGATCTCTTCTAACCCACAGCAGCCCTTGGCCAGCATCTTCTCAGCTACGCCTCAGGGAACACCGAATCCCTTCGTGCTCGCCCCGCCCGCGAATAACTCGTCATGGACGCCCAAAATCAGGCCCGATACGCCAGAAGCCGATGCCGAAGCTGATGACGAAGCCGATGTCCCCAAGAATCCCACGACTCCCTCGACGCGCCGTATGAGCCCCCGAAAATCAATTGTTGCCTCAGCTGCAAAGTCGCCAAGCCCAGTCAAGAGCGTCGCCGCGCCATCACGACAACCGAGCCCAGTCAAGCCGAACAACACGCTTATGCAACCACCCGCGAGTCCAGCAAAGCCAGTCACTGCTACCCCGTCGAAAGTCAGAAGCCCGATCAAACATCTCAATGGCTCGCCCTTACCAATTCTTTCCAAGTCGCCTACCCCGGTCAAGGCCACCGATTCTGGATACTATGGCAGTCAGAATCTGGATATCATGGATGTTGATGAGGTCGAGAAGGTTGCCGATGCCGATGTCGATATGGGAGAACCAGCTCACGAGCCGACGGTGGAATTCACTCAGCAGTCAACACAGGAGCTGTCACAACAACCATCGCAAGAGCCCACACAGGAGCAAACAGAGGATTTAATACGACCGTCACAGGAGCTTAACCAGGAACCGACGCAGGAGGAACCAGAGCAGGAGATTGAGTCACATAATATTGGACTTCAACCAGCCCCCACTGAACCGGAGGAGCACGCCAATACCGTACCGCAGGAGACAGTCGAACTACCGGAAACGACCCAGCCTTCAAAAGAGACTGTTGAACCCGCCATTCAATATCCTCGTCTGCCCTCACCCGAGCTTGATGTTGCTAGGTCTAGTAGCCCAGTCCATATGCTCGTTCCGTCGCCCACCAAGTCTATCCATGCGCCTTCGCCGATGAAGGCTGCCTCCCCGGTTAAGGCACCCTCGCCCCAAAAGCTTGCATCACCAGAAAAGCGTCTTTCCCCCGAGAAAAGGATTTCCCCGGCCAAGATGGCGTCCCCTCAGAAGGCTCCTTCGCCAGAAAAGATTCCCTCCCCTATGAAGGCCATGGAGATCGAAGAGGAGGAATTGCCTGTGGATAGGGCTTCCCCGGAAAAAGCGGCTTCTCCGACAAAGATTGCGCCCCCTCTCGTCCTGTCAGCCAAGAAGACATCGCCGGAGAAGGCGCCAGTTGTTGAACAGCAACCTAAGACTCCGGCGCCCTTTGTACACCAAGCCCAGCCCGAAGAGGATAATGGGGACGACCAAGCGGACGACAAGGTGGACGATGACGCCAACTCATCCATGGAAGCCTCTAGCCCTATTAGCCCGGTTAAGCGCCTGAGCAGTCTGAACTTTGCCTCGCTTCCCGCACGCGAGCCGATGACCTCTAAGAAGAGCCTCGGTAATAGGATGTCGAGGACCAGCCATGTGGATGTAACGCGAACTTCCTTTTACCACCGTCAAACTGGAGGAAAGAGTCTTGGCCATACTACCCGACAGGATTTCGATGATGACGACGATGAGATGGACATCGATGATGATCACACTCAGGAACCCAGGACTGCTAAATCATACACCCAGCGATTGCAGGATCAGATCAGCATGTTGGGCAAGGGACAGTCAATGGGACCGAGACCATCGAAATCGATAGCTCACCTCTTGCCGGCACAACAACCCGCATCTACTTCACAGGCACCAACGACACAGCCCGTTCCGGAGCCCACCAAATCCTCACCCAAGAAGCCACCTGTGGTTACTCCAAGGGCATTTCCCACACCTGGAGCATTCCCGCTGGACGACGATGATGACTGGATTGGACCTCCTAGCAAGGGAGCGGATATGTCCACCCCCATGGTGTGGAACGCGCGCAAAGACACACGGTTAAGTCAGCCAATGGAAGGAATGAACCTATTCGCAAGGGAGGCATCCCCGACCCTTGGAGAATCCTTCATGGAGAACAGGCACGACTCACCAAGTAAAGCGCCCGTCATCCAGGAACCACCTGCTACTTCTTCAGCACATATCAAATCGGCTTCTGTTCCCATGCTACCGAACTTGAACGAGCTTTCCGTGCCAAACACCGCAAGCCCCAAGAAGGAGACATCTGCGTCTACTTCCAACCTCCACAAAATGCCAGCGGACGAACCTGCTTCGCCCTTCAAGTCTCCCTCCAAGGCATTCCGCGAGAACACGTTGGAGAGGGTCAAGAACAAGTTTTCCTCCCTTATGAAGTCATCCAAGGGACTCCTCCCGACCAGTGCACCTTCAAATGCTGAAGCAAAACTGACTGGGCTCTTTACAACTCCTTCAACTGCTCGACTGGAAGAGCACCCGAGTTTATCCGAAGCTTCCTTCAAGACAGCCGATAATGTCGTCTATCCTGATCTATCTCACCATGTACAGGCCGAGGCCCCCGTAGCCGCCACCCCCATCCGACCCACGAGAAAAACCCGAGCGTCGACCGAGAGGGAAAGGAAGGAGGCGGAAGAAAGAGAAAAGGAAAAGAAGAGGGAAGAGAAGGAGGCCAAGCAATATGCGAAGCAGAACGAGAAATTTGAGAAGATGCGCGAGAAGGAGGCGGAAAAGGCCCGTCTCTTCCAACAAGAGCAAGAGAGACTGGCGGAGATGGAGAGACGCGCTGCTGAACAGAGGGAGCTAGAACAACAAAAGAAGGAACAGGAAAAGCTTACCAAGGCACGACCTCAGTCCAAGCAGCTGTTCGAGACTCCCGGACCTTCGAAATCGGCACCTAAGAGCCCCAAGAAAGCTACTCGGACTAGTCTTCGCAGAGGAGCCAAGCAGGGTGATGCCGAAAAGGAGGAAGCCGATGTCGACATGGCAGACGTTACTATCTCCACGAAGCCACCACAGTCGATTCCCCGGCCTCCGTCTGCTCAAGCATCTCGTGGAACAGGCATCAAGCGGCCTGTTAGACCAACGAAGGAGGCCTTGACGAGGGCCAAGCCCGCCCCGACTCGCATCCGCGTCAACACCACCAGCTCCCAGCAGGGAGCATTCCACACTTCCACCAACAGTGTTCTCAGCACCACCAGCCAGGAGAGCCTTGGTCAGTCGCACGGAAGGCAGCAACTCGTGAGCAAGGCCAGCACGTCTTCGCTCACAAAGAAGCCTTCCCTTCAGAGTCTTAAGGGGTCTTATTCATCGACTGTCGGGCGACCTAAAGCCTTGGAGCTAGCGGCCAAGCAAAAAGAGCAAGAGGAGCGTGAGATCCAGCGCAGACGCGACCAGAAGGCGGAAAACGAGCGCAAGAGGGCTGGGATGAAGGAGGAAGAGCAGCGCAAGCAAGCTGCGGCAGCTAAGAAGGCCGCGATTGAGCAAGCCAAGCGGACCCGCGCACCGCCCCCGCCACCGAGGTCCCAGCCTAATGGTCCTCCGGATCACTTGGCGGAGAGTAGGCAACCGTCGAGACCTAATTCTCGTCTTGGGTCCACGCTGCATGATAGTCGGCCAGTTAATGCTGTCTTGGGGAAGGCGGCTTCGAAGCGCCCGTTGACGCAGGTGCAGGAGGCGCATCAGGACTCGAAGCGGATTCGTGTGTCGGAAGACTTTGATGCGGATATTGAGATGGCTGAAGGTAGCACCCAGCAGCAGAGGAGCATCACGGGGGCGCCAGTGAGGCCGTCTGCTGTCCGGCCTTCGGGTGTTAGACCTTCAGCGGCTGTTAGACAACCTTCGGTTGGGTTCAAGAAGGATTTGTCGACTACTACGACGAGCAAGTCGATTTTCGCCTCGAATTACAACAACGTCCCGCACGCTCCCCCGCCTCCTTCAAGGACTGTGGACCTCTTTAAAAAGACAACCGTCAACCAAATCAAGACCGGCCACGCCCTGGACACCGCCCAATTCCAAAAGGGCAACCACATCCCCTTCGCCACCAACCCCAACGGCGCCGGTCCTTCCGCCGCCGCTCAGGCCGGATCATCCCGCCATCCGCTCCAAACCCCAGCGCGTCCGGGTGCTACTGCCGCCCGCGCCCTCGCCCTCACATCCGCCACCAAACCCACCCGCACCTCCCCCCGCCTCGCCGCCATCGCCGCCGGCGACTCCATCGAGCTCCCCGAGATCCAGACGGACGACGAAGACGGCGTCGACACGCCTCGCCCGTCCACATCCAACCCCAACCTCCGCTCTTCTCTGAACGGTGGCAACTGGACTGACAGCCCTTACCTCAAGGCGCAGCTTTTGGCACAAGAGCAGCTCGATCCGATGGTCATCTTTGGACCGCCGGCTCCGCTGAACATGGAGGAGGTGTTTAGCAAGGATAAGAGCAGACATCATCGGTTCAGGGCCAGGACGAGCAGCGCGAATTGGGAAGGGCAGGATCGGTTGACGGAGGAGGAGGTGTGTAGGGATCGGGAGGCGAGGGAGAGGATGAGGAAGGAGGGGGGGTGGAGTTGGGGGTTGGGGAGGACGTTGGGTTGATTTGTTGTTGTTTGGGTTTGTGTGAGAAGTGGGAAGGTTTGTTTGTTTGGTACCTTAGGTTTTTGTACAGCATGTCATTCGGCGGTGTTCGGATTAGGTTATTTTACAGGCAGAGTTTACTTCCTAAGTGAAGGAACTGCGATGAAGGAAGATAAAGGTATAGCATCTTTTTTAGGTTGAGAATTGGGTTTATGTTCATTATGGAGCGGTTGAATAACGGCTCTTTGCATAGATGTTATGTTAGGACTAGGGATCTGTATCATGCATGGTATCCATGAAGGTCTAGGGTTTTACCAGGTTCAGGAAAAACTGGAGTTTAGCTTATGGTTAGAGTATGATCAATGAACCTTTTACATCACATTTTATTCCCCAAATGGACTTTGACACAACCAACCAATGTCATTAATGTACCTTACTATACGCTAGGAAATAAACAATACAAGGAAACAAAGAAACCATTTCCCCTCTCCCCCTTCCCCGCCCAGCCCCCCTTTACACCCAACAACAACTTTTACTTTCACGTCAAAGCCGGCGCATCAGGATCCTCCATACACTGATCAACCCTCATCAACTCTTTCCCACTCGCCTTCGCAAGCCTAATAAACTCCTCCAAATACCCCACCGTGCTCTCATAAAGATAATGCATCACCACCAGGTTTCCCCCCGCTTTCAAATCCCTCTTGAACGCCTCCAACTGTTTTTCGGGCGTATCCGACTCAGCCCACAACCAATCTTCCACGTCTATGCTCCACCCCACTATATACGCGTTTTTTTTGTTGGAGTCGTTCAAGTTCTCAACAAGTCGTTGACGCATCCTTGCCCCCTCGGTGCCAAAGGGGGGGCGGAAATAGGGGGATATTTTAGAGGAGGGGAAGATTTGGTGCATGGCGCCGATGGAGTTGGTATATTCCCAGTCTATGTCCTGAATAGTGGGGAGACCTTCCATTTTGGGATGGGTGTAGGAATGTAAAGCGATTTGGTGGCCCCTTGCCGCCATGTCGCGGTAGATTTTTGAGAGGTTAGTGGAGGGGTCGAGGAGGGGTAAACCGACGGTGAAGAAAGTCACTGGGATTTGGGCGGCGGTGACGATGGACATTACGCGCGAGGCGAGGAGCGGGTCGCCGTCGTCGATGGCGAAGGCGAAGGAGTTGGGGCGCGTGCAGGCGAAGACTAGGGTGCCGGAGGGGAGTTTGTGCGGGATGGAGACGGTGGAAGGGACGGAGGAGATGATTTCGAGCTTGGTGATTACTGTGGACTCGGAAGGAGAAGAAAAAAAGCCGCGCAGGTTGAAGCCGATGGAGCGGGTCAGGTTGATGTTGAAGTGGGAGATGGGGATGTAGATGTCGCTCCCCCCCGACGGGCCGGAAAAGGAGTAGCGCGCGGCTTCGAGCGAGTCCCAGGTTTCGGGGTAGGGTTTGATGGAGTCGTCGCATTGGGGATTGTGTTGTTGCAAGGCAATGCTGAACTTGTTGCTCCCCGAAAAGGCGACATGCAGGTAGGCGGTGGAATAGGGGGTCAGGTCAAAGCATTTTGCGGAAAGCTGCGTGTTCCAGCCTAGGTCAGAATCGTTGGTGCGAATGGTGATGGAGTTCTTGCCAAAGGTGACCGTCATACCGTCGTCGCCACCGTGCCACTGGCCGAGGCTGTTGGTGTCCTTGTTGGCGAAAGTGTCAATGACAAAGGGCTTTGCGTTGGAGGAAGGGGCGGGGACGGTCGGGGAGGCGCCCGTGTTGGAGGGGGCCGGGAGGGAAGGGGGGATGTATTCGGATGCGGTGGTGCTGGTGCCGCAGTAGAAGGACATGGGACCCAGGATCACGGCGGCGTTGAAGGACGTGAAGTAGATCATATCTAGCTTCGTCGTGTCAAGGCCGGTGAAGACGGAGAAGGGAAACCAGTAGAGCCGCTCGGTGCCGTCGAATGTCCACTTCAGCTGGGTGGACGTCATGGAAATGGTCTTGCGGCCGGTGCTGGAGCCGCAGGTTGCGAAATAGGACATTTGTACGGCGAAGGTGGTGCCGCGTGCGGCTCGGATGCGGAATGAGATGCCGCCGTACTTGTTGTTAGTGTTCAGGCAGCCGAACTGGCTGTAGATGTACGACTGTTGGTTCTTGGGGGTAAGCAGTACGCGGTGGTTACTGACCACGATGGAGGACATGGTGCCATCATCGCTAGAGGCTTGGTTCATGGCATTGTAGCCCAAGAAGGTCAGCCGGGATTGTGACTCCCAGTCGTCGATCAGCAAGTTCGAGCAGGCAGTAGCTGTCGGACTGGCGGATGACCTGGTGGCCGTTGTGATCACGGAGCGGGTGGTGGAGGTTATCACGGAACGGGTGGAAGAGGCTGAACTCGTTAGTGGTAATCGCCAAAAAGGGGTATGGGAGATATACGCGTAGTGGTAGGGGCAGTTGTGGTGGTCGGAGCAGCCACAGCCCCGCAAGTCAGCTTGATGTTGCCGATGGACCAGATAGAGTTGGTTTGAGAGAACTCGGACCAGACAAGTCCAACAATAGCATCATAGTTGGGGTTGTTGTCAAAGCCCAACAGTGGCAAGTCGATAGTCTGCTGGCTTCCTGTCAGGCTGCTGATGACATTGTAGGAGCTCGTGTAGTTGCCTGTATCATTGGCGTTGCAACTCGCAGATGTCTGTAGCTCGAGTGCAACAGACCCTTCAGCTGGTCCCTGAAGAGTGAATTGGATTCCGCCATAACCGCTGGTGACGGCTTGTTGGCATGAGAAGGATTCGTAAAAGTACGATCCGCCGTCTTTGGGAATGAACTGAACCTTGCCCGCCGCAGCAGCGATGGATGTCATAGATCCATCGTCTGTTTGTGTTAGTTATTGTGTTTTTGTGCTGCATGTGAGAGTGACTGACCTCCGTTGGGATAATTCAGATTGTTCGTTCCCTCAACCCATTTGGCGAAGTCATCGATGATGAGGTCAGAGGTACAGGCGGCGCTGACCGTGGTGACAGTCAACAGACCAGCCAGCACGGTTGCAAGACGACGGTCAAACAACATGGCAGTCAATTGTCCGAAGACCGGTGCTAGAGGGGGACACAGAAATCCAGTCTGGCGACACAGGCCATGACTGCGTGCAGTGAATTATATGTGTTCTCGGATCTGATGGCCGAGAAACCTGAGAATATGGCCCGGTCCTTTCCAGGGGTAACCAACCACGACAATGCAGGTATAGATTAAACAAACATCAACCGACTGGGGCGCGTGTAACTCGAGTTGCCATCGCTTCCGTGACCGTGGTATGAGATGTCGCTAAGAGAAGAATAACCATATGGGATAGTGATGAAGATTACGCAAGCCCGGTGCCAACGCCCGAGGTTGGGTAAATGGGAGTGCGGAGTGTAAGAAGGGATAAAATCCCACGATGCAGTGTGCCGACTTGGCCGTTGCCGCCTGCGGTTCGTGTGGCACTACTGCCCATGGTTAACCAGGAACTGGCAAGCTCGTGTATGCTATGTAACAACAGTAGATGAGCTGAAGAGCTTTCTGTCGTGTTGAGGTGTTTGTGTCTGCAGGTCTCAACTTGAGACCTGGATGTTGTGATCCTTCCTGATACCGATAGCGTGGTGGAATCGGAGATATTCGACCCGAAGCTCAAGCCACTCGGCCTGAGAAGCGTATTGGATCCGGAACGCGTTTTCTAGCTTCTGTCGGTCGGTGATGAGGCCGTGGTGGTGAAGGATGAGGTCCGATCCAAGGCCCGGTGAGCGGAAAGATACATGAGCACCCGAATGGAAGGGCATTGGGGAACTGTGTGATGAGATCCGAGTTGAGATGTTTAGCCTCCAGAAACGTGAAGGTATGGTATATCGGACGGGAAGAGGGTAGGATTCAATCCATATTCTGCGCGGCCGAGAGCAAAAAGGAAGAGTGATGAGGCGAGAAGAGGGTATTTTCATCTATTAAAGTGGAGATCTTTCTCGGCAGTCATCCCCAAGGACGTTTATGAGGTTGATATTGAGATGATCTTGGCTTGCACATCCGATTCGCCAAGAAGCCGGGGTAGCTTTGCGGTGTTGGGGGCTGGCGGAGATCAGATACCATGTCGACCGAGCCTCTCTTCTGGATGTAACTCGTCTTTGTTCATGAGTTAGGTAAGGTACCTTGACTTATGAAGGAGGTTGAAGAGAAGAGCCGCAGAGGAAACCGGTGCATTCTCAAGGGGCTGTGACCTTCTCAATGACGCATACCGTACCGATGATGGCAAAGTGGTGAGTTCACTGTGTCGCAAGCCATTTTGATGTTGCTTTTGCGTGTTATATGTTGCAAAGTACACCATCAACAGTTTGCCGTAAACGCCGTCCATTGTCTCCTATAACATAGTAGTTAACGTTACCTCTGGCCAGGCTGGGCCACTGACACCATAGAAAACCGGAACATTCAGCCGAGATGGCTAATGGTGAGCCGTCTGTGAATGTCCATGTTGCCACTGGAACAATCCATTTTCTGGAAGCATGTTCCCAACGGCGTCACCGTATCCCGCGAATCGGAACATAGGTGTAAGAGGGTATATGATTCCCGGTTGACTTGACGATAAACGCCGGAGCAAACGTTGGCCAGCTCACCGGAGGTCGGCAGATATCATGAAGTCGAGTTTGTGGTAGAGTTGCGCTGTTAAGACTGACAACATCGAAATCCCATGTTGTTTGATCAAGTGACGATCCCACGAAGCGCAAGTTTGTGTCTTGTTGTGCAAGAACCGGTGTTATTCGTGCTCATGTTGGAGGCCGAAGCAAGACGCCGTGTTGGAAGACAGGAAGCGATCCGTAAGAGTAAATGGCTGATGGGAGAGCCAGGGTATGTCCAGTGATGGCGAGAGCATCTCAAAAAGATTGAGCTTGCTCAGACGTTAACAGGTCAGTCGTGAGTGGGGCTGTCATTGTTTACATTGTTCAGGGGAAAGATGAAAGAGGAAAAGTCCCAGATGAGAACGTCTTGGGTGTCATCCCAAGCCCCACGTGATAGGACGTGCTGGCATAAGAGGATAAGAAAGCAAGAAGCACAGACCGCCGGACGTCAGCGGGCGGAGGACGCGGAGCCCCGAAGATTAACGTCGCTTCAGGGCCGCGGCGCCGATGGACCTCACTGTTTCCACCTTCCATCTTCCGCCGTCAGCAGTCCACCCTAGGTCCCGCTCTGCCTCCGAACGCCGTGACCTCGCTTGCGCCGATACCGTGCTCCACGCCGGAGACCGACACGACCCCGCTATCTGTCCACTAGCTTACAGCGACACGCACTGCTTTGTCTATCCCATCTTCAACTTGTCGTCACAGCATCTGCACCGTAACAGTCGCAAACATACCGTCACCAATAGTTCGTTACAGCTACCGCGTATCGATACGACAGGCCATAACCCGGCCGGTACATTGTGTATTAGTACCTTACTTGCGCCGACACCGACGTCTTCGGAAAACGCACTTCTTCATGCAGTCCGCCGACAATGCGCCCCCTAACGACCCCTTCGCGTCGCTGCCCATGGCCAACCCCACCATGAAGCCCCTACCCTCCAAGCAACGGGGACAGCCGCTTATCCTCGACTCCCGTCCTCATTCCCAGCCCGAAGCCCAACCGACCACCCCTATCCGCGAACGACGAACGAATCCCTCGGCTGCCTCCCTTTTCAGGTCAACACTTACACCACCGGGCTCCCGCTCCGGGTCACCAGCACCCATGGGCTCCCCAGCCCGCAGCCTGACCGGCTCTGTCTTCGGCAGCGGCGGCTTCAAGCAATCTCTCCTCGACACCGCGGCCGCCGAGAACCCGGGGGATCCTCTCAATCTGATCCTCAAGAGCTTCGTCCCGCACATCGCCATCCACGACTCGGAAGATGTCGAACATTTGGTCAAGGAAAAGGGCTTCAAAGGAGGACTGTTCGAGCTGCTCCGACCGTTCGGAGAGCGCGTTCAGGGGAGGGTTACCATTCGGGATAGCAACGGGGCATCGCGCACGTGGGACGACTTCTCGGTCCGGTTTACAAAATTCGGGGAAGCTGTCGAGGATCCAGATACGCTACCAGATCCACGGTCACTAAGGGGGCCTCCGCCGAACGGACAACCAACGGGACAATACAACATGCCTAGGAAGAAGACGAGCTTGGTTCAACAGGTGGAACAAGTGGTTGAGAAGCATTTGGGATTTGCAGAGGAGGCAAGCATGGGGACAGCAACACCTACGACGCCCACAAGGCAAGGTCTCGACACCGACGCTACATCACCATATTATGCCCTCTACCTCCGGCGACTACTATCCGGCATTCCCATGGCGTCACACGAAACGTTCTCCCACCCGGTAGCATGCGTAATAGCCATCAGCTCACGACACCCGGCCCCGATCGAGGCTCTGCGCCAACTTTACAGCGAAACTACACCGGCGGAGCAAAGGATACCACCCTGGGTTGATGGCGATTTTCTGCGCTACTATGTACTGGTGCACGACGAAGAACGCAGCGACATCACCAAATCCATGCAGCTCTTCGACCAAATGAAGCGCCACTTTGGCCTACACTGCCACCTGCTCCGCATCCGCTCCTCCCAATCCGCCGAGACCGACGACGACAGCATCCCTCTCCCTCGCTCCGACTGGATGTCCGCCTCCGAAGAGCTCGCCGACATCGAGCGGTCCGAGCAGCTCCAAGACTCCTTCGACGACGACCCCCACCTCTTCAACCGGTACATCTTCGAGTCCGACGCCACCGCCATCCGCACCTTCATCCGCGAAATGGTCATCCAATCGATAATCCCGACCATGGAGCGCAACGTCTCGTTATGGAACGACCAAGTCGCCTCCAGGCGTCGTGGTATTTCCGGGCGGTTCATGTCCTTGTCCAAACGCTTCACAGTTTTCGGCTCCTCTTCCTCCTCCCGTAATTCCACCAGCAGTTCATCCAACGGTTTCGACACCCTGGGTTACTACCGCCCTGACACGCCTGAAGCCATCATGCGCCGCCTGGCCGACTTTGCCTTCATGCTGCGCGACTGGAAGCTGGCCATGTCGACCTACGATTTACTCAGAACAGACTTCCAAAACGATAAAGCATGGAAATACCACGCCTCCGCTAACGAGATGGCCGCTCTGTCCCTGCTCATAATGCCGCAGAATATGTCGTCCAAAAACAGAGTGGAAATCATCAACCCCATGGTAGAACAGGCTCTTTACTCTTACCACACGCGTTGCTCCTCTCTTTACGGAGCAGTCCGCTCGACCCTCTTATCCCTCGAGCTTTTGCGTCTAAGAGGCGGGACAGGAATCGACGAGTCCGTTCGCTGGGGCACCCGCCTTCTCGAAATGCGTCTCTTCGGTCCCATCGGCGACGCCCTGCTTCGTGAACGGTTAGCAGTATGCTACGCCTCCAAGCGAGGCACCGGTTCCCAGCTCTGGGGAAGCAGGAGACGCAAGTCAGCGATGTGGAGCGTCCTTGCCGCCCAAGCGTGGGTAAGCATGGGCAAGTACTTGCAGGCGCAAAAGTGTTTGGCTGATGCAAGGAGGATGTACTCTCTGCTGCCAAGCGAGTGGGGTGTGCAAGGTTTCAACGGGGCGAGCGAGTTTCTAGCGGGGTTGAACGAGGCAGTTAGGGAGGGGTTGAGGGTTACGAGAGAGTATGCCGAAGCATTGGAGGCTGAGGGGGGCCATTCACAGGGCGGTAATAGGGAAGGAGAGGAGGGAGAGGGGTTAGGGTTGGGATTGCAGTTCGACGAAAGCAGCAACCTCACGATCCGACCCAAGGCCGCCGACCAGGCAGCAGCTACCGGCACACAGGACAACAACGCGCAGACGGAAGTGGACGTGGACGTGGAGCAAGATGGGTTTAACGGACAGTCATCAACCTCTTCACAATTACCATCACACCCGCCGCAAATACCCACACCCACCGCGTCTTCGAAATCCCCGTCACCAGAAACAGCACGAGACTCGGACCCCGCCCACCAACAACTGTCAGGAGGCTTTGAAGACGCCACTCCCACCAGTGCTGCGCCCAGTGGCGGAAATAGCCCAACCCGACCGCGAAAAGCAAGCATGGCCGTCCGAACATCCAGGGTGCTATCAGCGGCGGATCTGGAGCCTGCTCCCCTATCACCATTTAAGCCGGCGAGGTTGGCGAGCGCGAGCGGGAGTAGGGATGAAAATAAGAGTAAAGAAGGGAAGGACGGTGGGTTTGGTTAACAGGACATCACGGATCAAGTAGGCGAAGGTCTGAGAGTGGGGGTTTCAGTATAGATGGGGAGATGGGGAAGTAGGGAACCGGGGAACCGGGGAGAACAATAGACGGCAAGGCAGCAGCAGGCAGGCTTGTTTAGCAAAAGTATATGAATAGTAATGACGAATGGAATGGAATGGTGAATGGTTAGAGTAATGGATTGGTATGGATCGTTACTCGTCGTTCGTTGTCTTGTCTGGTGATCGGTTTATTGATTCTCATGCGGCAGTCCGTGGTTTGTCATTAGATTCATCCGATTCTCTGGGTATCTATCTTCCTTCACATCTCACATCTCACATCCCCTCTTCCCCTCCTCCCCTCTCTTCTAAAACGAATGCATCTTATTCGCAAACCCAATCCACTCCTCCACCCCCCTCACATACGCATCACCCCCCGCATCAGCCAGATTCTCATGGCCCCAGACAATCACCTCCTCAAACTCTGCTTGGATCTCCATCATCCCTCCTCCCACCTCTGGCTCCTCCTGTCCACTCCCACTATCCTCTGCTTCCAGATCGACTACTTCTGGCTCGTTGTCGTTGTCCATGACGAAGGACATCTGCTCCGGTAACCTCGCTTTCTTCTTCTTTTCTTCTCCTTCCTGCTTGGTGGGGGCTTTTGAAGCCACCAAGCCGCGGTAGCCAGAGGGAAGGGGGAGCGTCTTGCCGTGGAGTTTGCGGCCGCGGAAGTAGGAGACTTTTAGGTTTGGGCCATCTGTGACTTTGCGTTAGCATGGATCGTGGCGTTGAAGGGGAGAAAAGAAGGAAGGGGAGGGGATCAAGAACCTTCTTCATGACGAGGATTCCAAAACGAGTCGGTAGGTTCTACAGAGCCGGAGTGGTGGATGCGGCAGGGGAGGAGGTTGGGTGTTGTTTTTGGGGTGTTGGAAGAAGGAGGTTGTTGGAAGGCGAGGATTGGCGGCTGGGACATTTTCGCCTGGCTTGTTTTGTTTTGTTTTGTACTGCTGAGATGGGGTTGTTAAAGGTTCAGGGGGTTCTTAGGGTGATTTTCGTTGAGTGAATGAGGTTGATGGTTGGTGATGATAAAGTCGAGTGAGGCGAGTGAGACGCGAATGTCAAGTGAAAGACGCGAAGATGCGTGACAAGCAGGGAACGCACGGATCACTTGGTTGAGTGCTTGCGTTCGGTGACAGGGAAGATACCCGTGCACTGAAATAGCCAAGATCGAGCCCGTTAAAATGACTGTGTCCCATAAGGTATTAAACGACTGTGCCTGACCACCCAAATCCATCGGACTTGGCGCGGCCCACCATGCTGAACTGCTAAGCTTGGCGTCCGTGGTACATGTCTCGCCGCTCACTATCACCACCAAAGTCTTGACCAGAATCATCATTCAACACCACGACATCCAGAGCTCAAAACCACGTCTTTCTCAACGCCAAATTCCCATTCACACGCGGGAGCCTCTCGCCGGCATCTGCACCCCGGATCTAACCCTTACTGACCTTAAACGCTAACCCTAATACTAACTGCCCTGACCCTAACCTAACCCCCTCCGCAGTAGGCGGCTTATGGTACGTTAGGTACACAGTCGATTTAAATATGGGACATAGTTACTTTAACAGACTCGGCCAAGATCACCATTCAACCAACACCAGCAGACTATCGATCGCGATGCAGTCTTTCATTAAGAAAGCAAGCGTCAAGTCTAGCGGCGTGTTCAAACTCACAGCCATCAGGATTCACATCGCGGGGTTGTCAACAGCAAAAACCCGACCGGTCCCAAGGTGAGTTTCATTTCAGATCTCGAGTCGCATCATCACTTACATCATCAACACAATACAATTTAATACTGGCTTATTTGTTAGTTTGGTTCTTTGATCATGTGTTGAACAGGGGAGTTCTGGAGCTCTTATTGGCCCTTAAAGAGAGGAACTGTCCTCCGTTTGAAGCGACATGGGACAATTGCAAGGGCTTAGGACGCGACAGAAGCCTCTTATAGGTGTCCCATTATACCTCTCTCCGTCTCCCTCAAGGCCTTTAAGACTGGACGATATTAGTTTTACGGCGTTTACCCGATAGAAAGCCGAACGCTTTCCTATATCCAGTAAAGCTTTAGCTCTTTTGTACCACACTGACAAACAAAGCAGGGCTGGATTGTACAATAAACACCAAACTAACCATGGCTTCCTATCGCACAACTCCCCTCTCAACTCCCCAAACAAGCCAGGATCCAGAGCCCATATCAGAAATCCCTGGCCTCTTTCAGAGCAACAGAAGAAGATCATTGCAGAACATCCGCTCGGTGGTACTCTTGACAGCGTTCGAGACAAATTGCGCGACTCCAACGAAGCCGACGAGGCGCATCGAAGATATATCGAAGACCTTTTACTGGCGCTTATCGGTTCTCCCGCAGCCCGTCAAATTCCCTTTCCCGACGACGCAGAATACGAGGTGGAAGACAAACTATTTGCCCTTCGACGGGATGTTGGACGCGGGAAGATAGCAAATCTCAACCTATTTCGCCCTCTCGTCCGCCATATTGTCGACAACTCCGACAACAACGCCATTTGGGCTGCCGTCTTTAGCCTCGTCGACACCTTGGCTCCCCGCATCCCACCTACGTTTAAAGGAACGCCTGTCGAGACCAGTTCGAGTTGGCTCGACGATAGTGTAATGCGCGAGAATGTGGAAAGGGAACTGTTCGTGGGGATCAAAGACTGCACCTCCCGCAAGGTAGGGGGGTTTATGGACAAGTTCTTCAACCCTGAGAGCTGGCACGACGAGCAGAAAGCGATGCTGGAGAAGCTCATGACAGAGCATAACGGAGCGGAATGGACGGGCTTCCCGGCCACTCCTGACGAAAAACCGGTCTGGGACTGGCTTCGCTCCCTGGAAGAGCGCTTCCTGGCCGACGCGCCATACAAACTCCATACCACCGCATCTGCCAACCGGCTTGGGGAACGGAAAGGCCAGATGGATATTTTCATACAAACGCCAAGTACGGAAGCGACCACCACCACTTTTGAGTATAAGCACGTTCTTGTTGTCGGAGAGCACAAGAAATCATACGATCCAAGCAGGTTCAAATGGGATTTCCTGCAACTCGTCCGCCATGTACGAAGTGTCTTCACTGACCAGCCGACCCGTCGATTCGTTCACGCCTTCTCCCTCTGCGCTTCCAAGATGGAGCTCTGGATCTTCGATCGGGCTGGCGCGTATAGTTCAGGCCCTTTCGACATTCACGATAAGCCGGACATGTTTGCGCGCGCTTTGCTCGGCTATGTTACAATGGACAATGATGCGATGGGCTTGGATACTTTTATTGAGCGAGAAGACCAACAACGCTACATCAAGTTGAATGACACATGCAGCGGCAAGGAAATGAGGATCAGGCTAAATAAGGCCATCTACAGGCCGAAGGCCATCGTATGTCGCGGAACTACCTGTTATGAGAGCGAAAACAACACCGTCGCCAAATTTGCTTGGGTACCTCTATTGGGTGAACGGACGGCGGAGGTAGAGTACCTAACGCTAGCAAAGCAAAGGGGTGTTAAAGGGGTGGCTGGAATAGTAGCGCATCATCGAATCACTACTCTTGTAGAAATTCGGAAGGGACTGCAGTTTCCAACGGCTCACCGGTTCCGGAACGAGGAGGAGAATAGTCACTTTGGCGACCTTCCATCGACCACAACAAGCACTGATACATTAGGATACAAGCGCGAGGCGCCGTCCGACGCCACTACCAACACCGTATCTGGATCTACGCCTAGCAAGGACCCGTGGGAAGAGAAAATCTATTCCTGCCTCGTCATCTCACCAGCCGGGCACGTCATCAGCAGGTTTGGCACGATCAAGCAACTTCTGGAATCGATGCGAGATGCGATCAAGGCGCACCAATCTCTCTACGTCACTGGCAACATTCTCCACCGCGATATCTCTCCAAACAACATCATCATCACGGACCCCGAAATCGCAGATGGCTTCAATGGCATGCTGATCGACCTTGATATGGCCAAGGTTCGAGGTGACGGCCCGAGCGGAGCGCGACACATAACTGGCACAGTCCCGTTTATGGCGATTGAAGTGATGCGCAGCAAGGTCGACCACACATACCGCCACGACCTCGAATCGTTCTTCTACGTCCTGCTTTGGATGTGTGCGCGCCAATCATGGCATAACGGATTTTCCGACGGCAAGGACGACGAGCAAGCACCTGAGTGGAGCTTTCTTGAACGATGGGAGAATAGTGGCGATTTCGAGAGAAATTCTTGGGATAAGGAAGCCGACATGGCGGTAATGCTTCAACGGATGATGCGTCAATTCCCAAAGTCGTTGGACCCTGTTAAACCGCTCTGTCTCGGTATCAGGAACATTCTTTTTCGTCCCGACAAAGATGGAGATCTAGTCTTGGGAACCCCTGCAGGAGACCCGGACCAACTCTACAGGCCCATCATAGAAGCTTATGATGAGGCCATCGGCAAGCTGTAGAGATTACATAGTGGTTGGGGGAGGAGGGGGGGAAGGCGATAGAAAGGGTGGTTGATTTTCTGTTATTTTAGTTGTGGAAGGGAAGAAGGAACCAGAAAGAACGGAAGGGCAGTGTACGCATCCAAGCGTCGTTATCATACATTTGAACCTAATCTCTAGGCAGTTCCTGAATGAAAAAAACCCTAAGCGACTCTGGCCGATGTGTTTTCAAGTTATTGTAACCCCTATCGCAGTTTTGTAACGGCCTTTTCTAGCCAAAGCGAGCCGTACCATGTTCGGTCTATGTTTACGACCACTTGGATTGCTTGCAGAATTCAGTGGCTGCTAGCGCTGAATGTAGCTTCTGCATGTTCCAGGGGAACGTGCGGTTAACCTTAACCCCGGATCATATGGTCCGCGTTTGGGGTCGTCGGCGACGAGAACTGGAGGGAGACACTCAATGATTACATGATCAAAACCCGCCGCGTTGCTTCTCGCTGCTGGATGAGCGTAATAAAAAAGGCAGACAAATTAATATAAAGTCATTGTCGTCACACTACGTGGTCAGAAAACAGCTATGTACAAGGAGGCAAAAGACACAAGTCCACAACCCCAACCAACCCATGACGGATCACAGCCTTCGTTCAGTTTTCTTCCCCACGACACCACCCTCAGGCAGTCTTCGCAGTGAAAAAAAGAAGTGGAAGCCAATCAGAGCTTGACTGAGCTCAAATGAGCAACCAAAAATTATGGCCGGACCCCCGCCGAAGCAGAGATACATGACAACAGACAGCTCTCGCATGTGCACTGCACTGTTCATCGAGCTGCCGCCGCCATACTACGCAGGGATCTTGAGCTCCCACGCAGTCAGCCTTAGGTATGAGGAAGAAAAGAAGAAAAGGACTGGAAAAAGGAGAGGGGGGAGGGGGGTTATATAGACTTTGGAACGGGCTGGGGACTGGACGCCGGGGACGGCTGGACGGGCAATGGAACTGGGTTGGGGACGAGAACTCGAGAAGGAGGAGTTAGGGGAGAGGGAGAGATGGACAGGTTGTTGCCTCTCTTGAGAAGACTTTTGGCAAGTGGTCGGGTGTCATGGAGAGAGGCCGGGAAGTCTCGGTGCGCTGGACACTCGGGTTGATGAGGTGCAGTCGTGGTTGTTTCTCATTTCCTCGCCAAGTGGCACTTTGACGGCAAGCTCGACATCTCCCTCGACCCATTTCCAGTTTCTGTTTAGAAATGGAGAAGGAGCATTCAGGCAGACTGGAACTAAGGAAAGCATGAGCGCTCATGCTTTGGGAAGGACGACTCGGTGGTTACCAGACTCGGAGTGTTTGATCCGGGTTCGCCAGGCAAGTCTATCATCGGACAGACCTCGGCGGCCGGCGCTTCGACACGCAGGACACTCTTCAAGGGACGAGGAAGGAAGCGCCAATACAAGATGTGGAAGGTATGGTGAGGACTCAAGCCTTGTATTGTATTGTCGGGATAAGTCAGCGAGCGGCCGTGATCAGTGTTGCAAATCTGACGATGCTCTACTGTGCCTCACAATCTTTCCAGTCCCAATCTTTCGTTCCAGAGGCATCAGCATACAAAACAAAACCTCCAGAGATGCCAAGCATGTCCTTTCAGTCGCCGCGGGTGATGATTCTTCGCGTTTTGTGTGAGGCGCGGGATTGGTATCGTCAGGTACCTGCCTGATCTGAGAGAGGTCGTTCTTGCAGTTTCAAGTTGCTCATGAAGTCACCCCTCGGCCATAGAAGCTTGCCGCAATCGCACCTGCACTGACAGAAGTGGAAGCCATGCGGTCTCCCCAATCCATACAATTACCTTTCAAACGTGCCTTCCTTATCCGCACAAGAAAATTTTCTCAAAGAAATAAGCTCAAGTCTAGACCTTGGTTGGAGGTCCTCAC
This sequence comes from Neurospora sp. CHS-2018a, assembly GCA_009802275.1. Taxonomy (NCBI): domain Eukaryota; kingdom Fungi; phylum Ascomycota; class Sordariomycetes; order Sordariales; family Sordariaceae; genus Neurospora; species Neurospora sp. CHS-2018a. Next base: position 140,915 of record RAKG01000063.1, read on the forward strand.
CGCCGACTCGGAGACAGAACAGTAAGACTCCCGTGGGGCGACGAGAGATTGCCGATTGCCTCTCTGCCAGGCGCTACAATATTGAATATTTCAACAGCACTTTTCAACACTTCACTTGACCATTTCCCATCCTATAGTACCGTGACAGCCTTGTTCATGCTCCTACACTCGTGATTCTCGTCTACGGCCTCATCTTTGCGGGCCGACTCAGCTCCTCCTATTGCCGTTGGCCGCGCTCTATTGTTGACCTGCCAACTGAACCTGACACTCTTTCGTCCCAACTCTTTCAAACCTAGAGTCTAGACCGCCCCCTTTTCTGCTCAATACCTGCGCAAATTCACGCGTCAGACAATAGCGCGTCTGCTATTCACTCGGCCTTGCCGCCTTCGATCCGGCCAAGACCCCAACCTTTTCTGGTGACTCAGATCAGCTCCCGGCCCTTCTTCTTCCATACATATATCTGCCAACTCCCGACCTCATGTCTCCCGAGAAACAGGATCCCGAAGAGTAGGTACTTCTCATTGACTTTCTCCCCTTCTTGCACTGACGACCACTGACCCTTTTCCAGATATCAGTGGGTCCAACCTTTCGAAGTCCACAAGCGCATCTATCGTCAATTAAATCACGAAAAAGGAGAAAGTCTCATGGATCACTTCGCAAGAGTCCTGGAGTCCAGAGGGATGCACCCTAAACAACATCTTCCCAACATTGCCGAATCTCTCACGGGGATCATCTACCGCGGCACTTCGCACCTGCGCCACAAGCTAGGTAGCCTGACATGGGGTCCCGCCGTCCAGTTCGCCAAGGACATGGCCCAAACCACGTTCGCTTCCCTCGAAGTTGGCACCTTTCTTCTCGTTGACCAAGTGTCCGCGGAGGTTTTTGTGCACGGCGACACACTCGGCGCAGAGCCTGGCGAGCTCGGCAACCTTGTCCTCTCCCTCCGCCGCCCTGCCGAATCTGAGGACGAGCGCAAGGCCACCGATCTCCCTGGTGTGGAGTTGGTTGTGAAGGACGACGCGTTCTGGTTGCGACTGCTTCTGTTCACCGACATGGGTTTTGCAGAGTCGTACATGCTCGGCGAGTTCGAGTGTGATGATCTGACGTCCTTCTTCCAGATGTTCATCTTAAACCGTGAACAGCTGAACAACGGCACGACGGTGTTCTCTGGATTATTTTCCCACATCGCCGGCCTCGCTCGCTTGGCAAATACCATGGAGAATGCTCGTCTGAACATCATAAAGCATTACGACATCAGCAACGATATGTTTGCTGCTTTTCTGTCGCCGGATATGATGTATTCGTGCCCAATCTGGAAGCACTCGACCAACAGGCGCACCAAGCAGGACTACACGAAGGACGAAACTGTTCTCGACGTCTTTAACTCTGCCTTCGGTGAAGGCTTCACTCAAGAGGGAGAACTGCAGGAGGAGAGTCTGGAGGACTACACGAAGAAGGAAACTCTTCTCGACGTCTTTAACTCTACCTTCCGTGAAGGCGAACTGCAGGAGGAGAGTCTGGAGAGCGCTCAGATGAGAAAGATCGACTATTTCATTGAAGCAGCCAAGATCAAGCGAACCGACCATGTCCTGGAAATTGGAACCGGCTGGGGCACCATGGCCATTGAAGCCGTGCGCAAGACAGGCTGCCGCGTCACGACTATAACCTTGTCACAGGAGCAAAAGACCTTCGCTGAGAAGAGGATCAAGGCAGCGGGTCTTTCGGACAAGATTGCAGTGTGTCTGTTGGACTACCGAATGCTGCCTGACCCGGAGGTTCCCTACGACAAGATCATATCTTGCGAAATGATCGAGGCCGTGGGCGAGAAGTTTCTGGCCACGTATTTCTCGCGCATTGACAAGCTGCTGAAGAAGGACGGAGGGATTGCCGTGTTCCAGTGCATCACCATGCCGGAGGGACGACACAAAGGCTATTCGAAGCGTGAAGAGTAAGTCGTCGGTGTCTTGTAGGGCGTAACGTCAGCTAACGTCTGTAGCTTCATTAACCACTACATCTTCCCTGGAGGATACCTCCCATCCGTCACGCAGTTGATCAACCACATCACAACCGAGTCCAACGGAACGCTCATTGTCGAAAAGATCATGAACATCGGCCCACATTATGTCAAGGCGCTGAGGCTGTGGAGGGAGGCCTTTATGGACAAGTTTGACAGCTTGATCAAGCCGGCTTTGATGGAGGAGCATCCTAGCATGACGGAGAAGGACGTTGAAGTGTTTAAGCGGAAGTGGGAGGTGAGTTGTTCTTCCGGTTGTTGGAGGTGACAAAGCTGACAATTGCCCAGTACTACTTCTCGTATAGTGAGGCCGGTTTCCTGACCAAGACGTTGGGAGATGTGATTATCACAGTTGGCAGGGAGGGTGCGCTTGAGCTGATGGAGGGTATTCCGTTGTGATCGTTCCTGAGGATCGTAGTGCTGATGATCTCGCCCACATCTTCACGTACGGTGAAGCAATATGGTTATCGTGACCAGTAGGAAAAGGACGGATGTTGGAGATCATTAGAGATGGGTATTCAGGTAGTTTCGGGTGGGAACTGCATATAGACCATGGCATGGCATCTTGTGAGTTTTCAGGCGTCTCTCCTCCCTTTGTTTGGTTTCACTCGGATTGGGGGATCGACGTTAAGCACAAGCTAGATTTTGCTTTCTGCCGTTTGATCAGTTGCTGATGAGAAAAGCTGAAGAAAGCATGAATGGGTATACCTACACAAGAAAATCTGGGGATGCAAACATGATATCCAGGTAAAGGCAGATAGATAGATACCTTGGAACCAACAGACCTAATAGACTCCTTTCGCTCGTATTTTCTCCCCTTCCATCATCATCTCTTCCACCAATCACTTTTGCCGACTTTCCCTCGCACCTGATCCATCTCTTCACTTCTTGCCCTTCTTCTTTCCTCCTCCACCACCACCACCTTTCCCACCCTTCTTCCCCTGCCCCTCCTCATACCGATTACTATTCTCCATATCAAACCCATGCTTCTCCTTCCTGAACAACAACATAGCCACCCTTGCATCCTCCACACTACTATGCTGTCCCGTCTGGATCTCCACCCCCAACACCTCCTTCGCCACCACCTTCAAACTCGGCTTCGGCCCATGTCCATACTTTCTAAACCCCGAATACTTGGCCGTATCCCTGATATCCCTGTGAGGATGCTCGAACCCCAACACCTCCAAATCATGCTTCACGTCATGACCAACTAGTATCCGTCCCTTGAGAAGGGCGGCAACAGTAGCCTGCACAGAAGCGAATGATCTGGCAAACGCCATGTGCCGCTTGGAGATCCCCGAGACATGTGTCCGCCAGTCGGTGACGAAGGCCGTCGGTTTGACGTATGAGTCGTAGATTTGGTGCCCGTTGAAGTCGACTATGCTGCATCTGGCGAGGACACTGACGAGACCGGAGGGGCCGGTGCCGACCATTTCGCAGTCTATTGCCACATATTTCCCCAGGGTATTTTCCTTGGTTGCTTGGAGGATGAGGCCGAGGTCGGCGGTGGTGGCGCTGGTGGTTGTGGTGCCGTTGGAGAGGGCGAGGCCGGAGGGAAGGTCGGCAGGCAGGGGGAGGCCGTTGCTGCTGCTGGAGGTGCTGGGGGTTTGGTTGGGGAGGGTGAGGCCGGCGTTGGGGACGGCGGGCGGGAGGGTGGATAGGAGGGGGATGTGAGAGGTAGAGGAGCTGCGAAGGCCGAGGTTGTAGGCCTCGGCGAGGGACTCAGCAGAAATCCCTTCTTCGTCGGCCCAGAGGTGGAGGGAGGGGGAGATGGTGTTGGGGGAGTCGGAGGTTGTGGGCTTTGATTGCACGTTGCCGCCCATTTCTGTTGGTTTGCTGGATTGAGGTTTGGGGGTGAGGGTCTTTCTTGGTGGTTGGGACTGGGACTGGGACTGGGTCTTTTGCTTCTTTGACAGAGCGTTGGATTGTTCCGTCTCGGCCCTCTCAGCGGCCTTGCGCTTCAGGGTTTCGGAGGAGATGGACTTCTTGGAAGTTGCTTGTTTGAAGAGAGCTTCTTGGCTGATGGGGGCTGACTTGGTTGGTGGGGCCTTGAGCTTTTCTTGCAACTTCTTCCAGTTTGACGAGAGTTCTGGGGCCATGGTTGACAGGAGGGCCTGCCTTGGTCGGTTTGGTGGTGAAGTCTGTGGATGTTGAAGACAAGTGAGGGGTCACTGTCGTTGATGGTCGCTTGTGGTACGTCCGATTGGGGATGCTGAAAATTGGCGGTTGAGGTTCTCTGGTGAAGTCCAATTGGCACTGATTCCTTTTTTGAGTAAAAACAAACAAGAGGTTGAGATAAGATTTCCAGGTGGTGATAACTTTTGTATGAATGTGAAAGTGGATGTTGATGTTGGACCCACTTGATGTCCTGGAAAATTCAACTGGGGAATTCGGTTCCTGGCGATTGACAGGGTAGGTAAGAGGAAGCCATGTAGGGGTCTGTGTCCCACTCCCCACTGAAATGCCGGCCCAAGCACGTGTGCTCGCCACTGAACGACCCCTCCAAAAGGTTCGAGAAGCGTCCACTGAAGAGTCGCTGAACACCACCAAAAACACGTCATGACAAACATCGCGCGTCGCCCGTTAAATTGATCGCATTCAATTGCCCACAGTCAACATCCATCAGTTCTCGTCGCAAAACATCGCAGTTCATTCGACCAGATCACATACACTTGGAGAAAACAACGTCGCCATCATGAGTCCCCAAGGTGGCGATGCCACTGTCGGCTCCGACGAGAAGCGACAGAAGGGCAAGGCGACGCCTGATACCATCAAGTATGTTTCCGTCACTGTCCACGGCACCCCCCATCGTCGAGAACCAGCTACTAACCACCCCAAACAGACAGGGATGCATTGCCATGGTAATGAAAGAAGGCCAATTACGACGAGCAGAGATCCTCAGTATCAAAGACACCAAATCCGGCCGCCAATTCTACTGCAACTTTGACAACTTCAACAAGCGTCTCGACGAATGGGTGCCAGCCGCCAGAATCGATTTTGAGCAAGACGTCGAGTGGCCCAACCCGGACAAGGACAAGCAGAAGGACGCCAAGACCAAGAAAAACAACTCTACGGTATCTAAGAAACAACCGTCCAAGAAGAACAACCAGAAGAAGACCAGCAAGAGGGAGCAGTCAGTCGCATCGGACGGGCAGACACCACACCCATGGACCGAGTACGTCGAAGGCCAACCAGGAAAGAACAACAGGCAAAGGGGACAGACGGAAGATGGAACGGACGCCAACGCCAGCTTGGAGGTCGGTGGTGATAAGGGAGTCAAGAGGAAGGCGGACGAGATCGACATCGATGAGGACGAAATTCCAGCCGACGCCGCTAAGAAACAACGTCAGCCGTCTTTTTCTAGGGAACAAGAGATTGAGAAGTTGCGAACATCCGGCTCCATGACACAGAACCCTACGGAGATCTCGCGGATCCGAAATATTTCCAAGGTGGAATTCGGCCGCTACGTCCTCTTCCCGTGGTACTTCTCGCCCTACCCGCATGTCTTCGACCAAGAAGACTGCATCTACATCTGCGAGTTCTGCCTCTCCTACTACGGCGAGCAGAAATCCTTCGTCCGACACCGACAAAAGTGCACTTTACACCACCCGCCCGGAAACGAAATCTATCGAGACGACTACGTCTCCTTCTTCGAGATCGACGGGCGTCGACAACGCACCTGGTGTCGCAACCTTTGCTTGCTGTCCAAGATGTTCCTCGATCACAAAACCCTCTACTACGACGTCGACCCGTTCTTGTTCTACGTCATGACCACCCGCGACGACAGGGGGTGCCACATCATCGGCTACTTCTCCAAAGAAAAGGAGTCTACGGACGGTTACAACGTCGCCTGTATTTTGACCCTCCCGCAATACCAGCGCAAGGGATACGGCCGCCTGCTAATCCAATTCTCTTACGAACTGTCCAAGATCGAAGGCAAGCTCGGCTCGCCCGAAAAGCCGCTATCCGATCTGGGTCTGCTGTCGTACAGACAATACTGGTCAGAGAACATCATCGATATCCTGCTCGGATACAACGAGCGAAAGGAAACTTGCACGATCGAGAATATCGCTGTTGCCCTGGCCATGACGACGCAGGATGTGGAGCATACCCTGCAAGCGCTCAAGATGCAGGTGTATCATAAGGGCGAGCACAAGATTGTTGTGCCGGACAAATTGATCAAGCAGAGGGAGAAGAGCAAGGCGAAGCAGAAGAGGTTGATTGATCCGGAGAGGATCCAGTGGAAGCCACCGGTTTTCACGGCGCTTAATCGGACGTGGGGGTGGTAGTTGCTGTCTGGATGTCTGGATGTCTGGGTTGTTTTCGTTGTAAGTTCGTTATGAGAACAAAATTGCATGGCTAGCGAGCGGGTTGATTATTACGATAAGTACGGCGTTGGTGTTTGTTTTGGATGGCACTTTGGGAAAAGTGGCTTACAGGGCTTGGAGGCCCATGATATGTATCACCATAATGACCATAACATCAGAATCGGTTTTATTTATTCACAGTCATCCGGGATATAGTTGCTAGGGTGCAGAAACAAAGCACGCCGTTTTCCTATTCAAATTCAGCCAAAAGCCTGTTTGATATTGCACTAGATGTTGATCAAAGTCTGACTTAAGCCCACCGACTTTACTGTTTAAAGCATGGCTGCTCTAGGCGTCAATCGCCACTCAACCAATTCATCAGACGTGGGTTTAGACGATTTCAAACCTATTGACTTTTCTCCGGTCTTACAGACCGCTTTCGTCGATTTGAATCTTGTGATATGGTCATGTCGGCTAGTCGGATGCACCATCGGAGATCCGAGTGGGTCTCCCGGGCCGCATTCGGTAGTGAGACCCCAGACGTCACCTCATCCATTGCTTGTGCTCCGTAAACCCCGTCCAGCCCCACACCTCCGGCCGGCCGGCCCCACGGTGGAGACACGCCCTAGTCTTGACAACCAAGATTCTCCGCAAAACGACATCATTTACGACGGCGATCACGACGGTGATCACGACGCGATCACGACGGACAAATGGGTTGATATAAACTGAATGGTTTCACCACGGCATATGAGATTCACCCGCCTTTTCAGTAGCAAAGCTATGATCCCAAAACCACCAACCTTACCAAGATTCAACTCATCTCACCAACAACTCAACATTCCAACTACATCTTCACTCCAAGTCAACATCACCACATCAACAACAACAACCATCGCCAACATGTCCTCCTCCTCCTCCACCACCGCCTCAACACCCCCCGCCCTCTCCGACCCCGACGTCCCAACCCCTCTCTCCCAACCCGGAGAAAAGAAACAAATCAATCTCCTCCGCGGCTGGCCCTCCCCCCACCTGCTGCCCCCCTCTAACCTCCTCAACGCATCCCACACCCTCCTCACCTCTCCTGCGCCGGACCAACAACCCGAGGGGAAATTCAACTTCAACGTCCCCGCCCTCCAATACGGCCCGGACCCAGGCTACCAACCCCTCCGCCACTCCCTCGCCGCCTGGTTGACGCAAAACTACCACGCCAACGAGACCTACCCGCCTCATGGCTTTCCCACGTTGACGACGGCGGAACAGATTTGCGTTACGGGCGGGGCGAGCCAGAATTTGGCGAATATCCTCCAGGGGTTTACGGATCCGGCGTATACGCGGGCCGTGTGGGCGGTTAGTCCGTGCTACTTTTTGGCGGTGCCGATTTTTGAGGATGCGGGGTTTGCGGTGGGGAATGGCAAGTTGAAGGGCGTGAGGGAGGCGGAGGATGGGGAGGGGGTGGATTTGGAGGAGCTTGAGAGGGGGATTTTGGAGGTGGAGGGGGGGAAGGGATGGCCGGAGAAGCCGGTAAGTTTGTTTTTTTGGTGGATTTGTGGTGGTGGTGAAGGAGGGTGAGGGTAGGGTGGTGGTGGAACGGGGATGAAAGGGGTAATGAGAAATTGAGGAAGTGAGAGTGGACGGATGAGGTTGTGAAGCTGATGGGAAGATATGGAGTAAGCGGGAAGGAGATCGAGAAAGGGAGACTAGAAACCCTCTTCTCGGATTTCCTACCTTTACTCGATTGTTCTTCTACCTTGCTCCTCAGCCCTCGACCCCACGACTTTCAGTCTCAGTCCCACTCTCACTTTCACCTTCAACCCCAACTCCCATTCCTACTCCCCTCATCACCACCCCTTCCACCACCATCAGAACAGTAACTAACAAAACTCCCAGGTCTACAAAACCCCCGGCCCCCACCGCAAATGCTACAAACACATCATCTACCTCGTCGCCACCTCCGCCAACCCCTCCGGCATCACCACCTCGCTCTCCCGTCGTCACGCCCTCGTCCAACTAGCTCGCAAATACGACGCCCTCATCATCTCCGACGACGTCTACGACTTCCTGCAATGGCCCGTCCTCCCCTCCCCCTCTCCCACCACCACCACCCACTCCTCCTTCTCCAAGGCCACAACCCTCCCCCTAACCACCCCCCTCCCCCGCCTCTCCGACATCGACATCTCCCTCGGCCCCTCCCCCCACGACCTCGCTCTTTCAGCGCATTACACCCGCGCTCGCTCTCCCAAGGGTCCTAACGGAACCCCCAACGGAGGAAACGGCCAACACCACAACGACATGGCATTGGCAGATGACGACCAACAAGACATGCAATCTCTCCACCCCGACCACACGATCCAAGACTGCCACTTCGGCCACGCCGTCTCCAACGGCTCCTTTTCCAAGTTGTTGAGTCCCGGTTTGAGAACGGGGTGGACGCACTCCACGCCTGCTTTTGCGCACGGGTTAGCGCAGACGGGGAGCACCAGATCGGGCGGCGCACCGAGTCAGTACTGCGCCGCGCTGGTGCACGAGATTTTGGCGACGGGGGCGCTGGAAAGACATTTGACGGAGGTGGTCAGGCCGGGACTGCAGAAAAGACATGCGTTGATGTTGGAGGCGGTGAAGAAGGAGTTGGTGGGGCCGTTGGGGGTGAAAGTCCTCGAGGACAACCGTACCGGTGCCGAGAAGAAGAAGAGGGAAGAGCCGGCGTTGTTTGGGGGCTACTTTTTGTGGTTGGAATTACCTGAGACGGTACCGTTCACGGCTAAGGAGGTGGCGGAGCGGGCGCTGGAGGAGGAGAAGTTGGTGGTTAGTCCGGGGGAGAATGCGGAGGTTAGTGGGGAGGGGCAGACGGCCGGGATTAGGTTCCCGAGACACTTGAGGGTGTGTTTTAGTTGGGAGGAGGAGGAGGATTTGGTGGAGGGTATTGAGCGGTTAGGGAGGGTTTTGAGGAAGATGGTTGAGGAGGCGAAGGAGGGGGAGGGGAAGGTGAAGAAGGTTGGTGGGGAGGGGTTGAAGGCGTTTAAGTGATGGTTGGGTACCTAGCTGATAAATTGTTGGGTAGATCTTGGAAAGCGTTGCTTGGGAATACTCGACGAATATGAATGTGTTTTAATCAAATCTGAATTCCGGCCTCGGACATACATACGTACCACCATTGGAAATGACTGGAAACTGAACGTTTCCGACCGTGCAAACGGGCTTCGTCATATGACGTCCATATGGGGTATGGTTGAAAGAAGAAGTCTTCTGAGCTTCTTTGGTGAGCGCCCGATGTTCTTTTGCAATGAAAAGATCCCGGCCAGTGTCCATGTAGTTAGTTGCCTATTGGATTTGACTAGAAGTATCATACCGTGAAATGTGTGACGAGAAGTCGGATTCTATGTTCAGACGTTCGTCGTATCGACACTTTCGACTGTCGGACAAGACTCACCCACAGTAATAGCCAGCTCCCGCACACCCCGTCTTTTATCCACGCCCATCATCCTTAAGGTGATCGAGGCGAACGTCCATGTACTTCGTCGCCTTCTTGATATCTCCCAGGTTCTTGGGATGCCCAATGCTGCTTCTCGTTTCATCGTCCAAGCCGTGGTACAGGGCCCCAAATATCGACTCTTTCCAGACTCCCACTGCTGGCCTAGGTCTCAAGATGATATAGAGTAAGTAGGCTAGGCCTATAAACTCGATGCCAAACAGAACTGTCAGCCATTCCCACCTAGCAACCAGGATTGTCTCACGCAGGACATAACTCCCCGTTACCATCTCTTTGGTCTTCGCATAGTTCTGGTTGTTGAGCGCTGTAGCCAAAGTTGTCATAATGGAAGGAAGCGTTTGGCGGACAAGTCGGCCGGCAAGTTGCGTATTTCCGGTTGGGTACTGGAACCAGTCCATTTGCGGGATTATCCACCATTTCTCCCATGTCTCGTGATCAGCTTTGTTTTGTTCTGGGCCTGTCTCGTTTGTCCGCTTTACCGTGCGGTAAACTAGGGGAATGATCCAGTCTAGCATTGCGCGGTTGGATAAGAGAGTTGCGTCCCATAAGCAGAAAGCCCCTGTTGAGTTAGGATCTGCTTGATATCTGAGGCCGCGGCCGGGGTCGTCGGACCATAAATCCTGCGAAAAATATCCAGTTGGCTCCGTCATGAGCACTCGAGCCATAGTTGCGTTGTCGTTGATGAGGTCTTCTGGTGCCCAACACGAGGCATTGCCCCTCTGATCATTCTTCAAAAACTCCTCTAGAGCCACGTCCTCCCAGGCTGGCTGGAGATACTTGGTTGACTTGATGATAGAAGAAGTCGTGCCATTCACTACGCTCATCTTGCGCTCAACCTGGCAGAGAGATAGTGCCGACCACTCTGTCATGTCCACACGCAACTCGATTTTCGAGCGTTCTCGTATCTCATCATAGAGTGTATGAGCCATAAGAACCAGCGGCGGGGGTATGTGGACGCCGCTGGATCCATTGCCGTTAATGTTCGTCTTGTCCTCTGACAGATATGTGAAGGTCTCTGTTGGGTATTTGGTATACTGGAGCGGCTCATCATAGTAGTCATCGTAATCCCAGCCCCAAGTACCGTTTGGGTATTCGATTTCCTTGTACTGTCTCGTTATATCAAATCCAGTGACAACTGCGGAGTAGATCGCGGTATCGACAAACCAATTCGGCTCTCCGCCGTTAGCTTCACTTAGCCACATGTCCTCTGAACCAAAGCGCCAGCTGGGGCCAGTGAAATTCATGCTATATATCTCGTATCTTTCCTCTGTAGTAATAAGAGGATCGAACATATGGTTGCAGGACTGAACCGTAACACGATATTGACCGGTTTCGTTGTAGTGACGCCAAGCTTCATCTAGCTCGGTCTGGTTGAAGGATATGTCGCAGTATCCGGTTGGGTTCTCAACAACCCCATTGTCTACGCAGTATTCGATCGCGTAGAAGGATTCCCATTCACAGGACCCGCTGGGACAATTGACGTGCGATTGGGGCTTGTAGGCTTTTGGATCAAGCCAAATGGCCCCGTTGATGAGTTCCTGGAGAGTCTGGGCGCATTCTTGAAGTTGGTAACCGTTAGGACCAAGAATGTCTTTCATGTCGGTTCTTCCTGGCGACCAGTCATAGGTGGAGCAGAAAACCGGTGCACTCGACTGAGCTCTCCAAACATCGTCGTCGGGGACCAGTCTTTCTCGCTGCTGCAGTCTCACGACCTGCTGGGTAAATGGGTCGACAACAAGGGAAAGCAATACCACCAGTGCGCCCAGCGAGGTTGGTGAAAAGGCTGTCCGGCGACTGACCAGAATCTTGAAGGCGCCAAGTGGCCCCCTGCTTGCTTGATCGAACATCTCCATGTCCTTGAACCCTTTACTCCTTCTCCAGCTCTTGCCCGTAGTCTCTAGTCCTTCGTTCTCTCCGTATCCTTGTCGCTCCTGATGTTGTTGCTGTTCTTCTTGTTCTTGTTGACATGTTTGGTGCTCGCGAATACCTCTAGCAGTATAAGACCAATCCCATTTATCCTGTCCCAGAGCAGCACAGATGGCGTAGAGCAAGCTGGACTTGGCCACGGTGGAAAGTACCGAAACGAGGGCGTTGAGCGAGACATCCCACGGCAGCTTAGGAACGGGATCGTGGTTATAGACGCCGAGTACAATGGGAATGGCGGCGGCGCAGCCACACGACAAGATGACGGCTAGAATCTCGGTGAGCCAGCCATTGGTGTACCAATCCTTGAATATCTCGAGGAAATTCTTTTTCTTCAGAGGACCACCACCACCGTTGCTTCCACTACCATCACTGCTGGCGTTGAGCTCGTGCTCTTGGAGAAGATCAGAATTTCCGTCGTTACCGTCCTTTACCGGCCACTGGCGGATGAGCGATTGAGCCGGGTCCTCCGACTTGGCGTCTCTTCTGTCTTGGAGGTGGATGGCTTCTTCGGTAATGTGTGGAGACGAGGAGTCAAGATAAGGAGGCTCTGGGTGAAATTGAGCCATCCTTGGGATCCGAGAGAAGAATTGGGGATTGARGTCTGCCAACAACAAGGTCAGGCTGAGGCCGGATAAGCGGTAATTCGAGGTATGTACGTGATGCAGGATTGACAGGAGAGTTCTGGGGAGTAGAGACTTACTATATCATTTTTGTCACACCTGTGTCCAGGTAAGTATTCGCTCTCCAGCTTCCTAAATGCGTCTAGGATGTGTTTGTTGGTGGCAACGAGGCCCAAGCAGTACGACGCTAATGCGCTCTTCCGAACTCTAGAACTGTGAATGTTGGGTTGTTTTCGCTTTTTCGTGGGGATTCCATTCGCCCCAGTGGTATGGCCCCCAAATATCATCCCGATCAAGTGCAGCCTCAACAGTGGAGATGGGAGCAACCACTGTGCGCCGTGTGCGGAGAGCTGAGGATCAAGACGGCCGAGTTTTGTTGATGCCGACCCCGCCTGGAGATTTCTGCATTGCCCCTGGGTGAAAAGGTGCGAGACTGACATTGATCCATAGTGTAGACGGGAGGCGTGTCGGCAATGAACGAAGTTCATGAGTGAAGATAATGGTGTTCTCGAACAACACCGGAACCGCAAGTTGACTTTTCGCGCCATTGAAGGAGAAAGCAGCCGGGGACAACAGGAAATCCTTCAAGCTCGACTGTGAAATGGCAGGGCGCCATCGGAATGATCTTCAACAGCAGCCCTCAGTCCCTGCTTGAATTCACCCGAAGGAAGCATGCCGTCTGCTGCAGCTTCCCGTAGCGAGTCGAACACGCCAGACCGACCATCCGCACTGAAAATGTGAGGAAGTCGCAGCAGAGTGCTCACTTCCCGTCCGTCGTCCACTCAGTCTCCTGCACTCCTGCAACCCAAATTGACCATCGTCATGGGAGACGATCGATGACCGGTACCCGTAGGTACCCTTAACTTTCCGACGTCTCGCTCGGCGCCTTATCGCCTCATCGCTCTTGCCGTCCCAGTTCTCGACATGGTAAGTCAAGTCATCGGCTTGAACCACTGCAGTTCTCTAGGCACCTGCCCATCGCCTCGGCTGCTACGCCTCGATCGAGTCGATCACATTCCTTCTGTTCTGTTCTCGTGCCCGCGCGCCGTCCCTCCCTCCTGCCTGTGGTTCTCTTTTGTCCCCAACCGCGACCTAGACATCTCTTCGGATACTTATCCGGAAGGAACAAGGTACTCTAGTCCCTTCGGGCTCGATGCGGCGGCTGCTTGTGGTTCATGCCCCGAATTTGAGCCAACGAAGTGGCAAACGTTGCGGCCGCGTCAAGTCAAAGATGTAGCCGTCGGTCGGTGCGGCACTAACCGCGATATATCGAGTTTCTTCATAAAGGTCATGGAAAATTTCGCCAGACTCGGCAGTCGGCAGTCTCGATTATGTACCGACAGCTGAGCGCAATGGCGATTGCCTGGAGATGGCCCGGGGTCGTACGCTATCGTGAACATTTCGCGCCGGCCCGCTTCAGGATACTTCCATATAATGTGATGGGGTTGCGACTCGACTCGACGGAAAAGCGATTGCGATTGCGATTGCGCGGGATAAAAAAGCCGTTGGCGATGAAGGAAAGTGAGAAAGAAGGGAAGCAACAACTTGAAATTCAGTTGGATTGCACCGAACGAAAGAAGAGTGGGAGTTCAATGTCGGGAAAGAGCACGGACCCCACCAAAATTGATATTGCAACATGAATCTTGGACATATCTGCCTGCCACAACCACTCATCCCTCCTACTGACCGCAGCCATTCCTGCAAAAAGACCATCATCACTTGCACCATTATTGAACGCATCGCTTTTGGTCTCAATTATGCTCGAGACAAAAAAAAGAAGGAAAAGGGAAAGGGCGATAACGTTTCTCTTTCTTTTTTTTTTTCGTCGAATAACTAAAAGGAAATGGGATTCATTTTTTCTCCAGATGCAATATAGCCAGGGCTCAGTACCTTAGTTATCGCGGCACATTCGATTATGCTACTACGACGAAACTCCCAAAAATGCCATGTTATGTCTTGATCGAGAATGACGGTTCGTGACACTGCCATTTAGTCTGACGCCTAGGTACAGACCAGACCAGACCAGACCGGGAACGAAACGAACAAATGAAATTGCGAGAATCTACTTGGGACAAATTCGAACTTTGTGTACTAACTACCGTATAAACTCGGGAAATTGAGGTTGGGAAATGCAGGGTTAAAGGTGTCCGACAACCACGTACATGCTCTTCGACAACCGCCAAACGCATCTGGCAGACCTTCAACCCTGCGTCTTCTGCACGACACCGAACCTCAATTTCGCGAGATTATACGGTAGTAGAAGTAGCAGTTATGCGCTTGCATAATCTGCTTAGTAGTCCAACCCATTCATTCCATATCAACAAGAAGAAGAAACAAGAAAACTATTTCTTGAATTTGACAAAAGAGAGAAAAAAAGGCTGGTTTATAAAAGAAAAGAAAGAAAAAAGCCATAAAAGCAACAACCGCCAGTCCCCCGCATCTTGTACTCGTCAGGGCTATAAAATCGCCGTCTGACTAGCGGGCGAGCTACTAGTTAGGGATAGCGACTCGTATATGAATAGCGACTCGTACCGAGCGGGGTACTTCCCCAACCCGTATTTTAACTAGCAACTGAAAGTCGTACATCCGGAGCTAATAATTTTATTTAGTAATATATCTATATTTTTTAATCGTATGCAATATCGCTGATACGACTAGTATATGTACTAATACGTAAAATTATTGTTATTTTGCATACGTATGAATCTGATGATATGGATTATTTATACTAGAAATTATATATATTAGAAATTATATATCCCTTATTGCTATAGCGGTTCGACCTCCTTATAGTTAGAATCTTTATAATCTTCTTCTTCGTCGTCGTCGTCGTCGTTGTGAATAGTTTTATCGACGTTATTATTTTCGACTTCTTCGTCCTTATATTCCTTATATTCTTTATCTTTTTAATTTATTTATACCTATTGTTTGTCGTTAGGATATTACTAGTCTAGGTCGTTCTATATATTTATTAGTTCGTTATTTTTAATAATTTTAATTTCTTCTAATTCTTCTAATTCCTCTTTTAGCGGTATAATACCCTTGCTAATTAACTACGTTGTAATAGTATTATTTATAACCTTCTTTTTTATTTTATTAAATACCTATAGAATGTATAGTTTAGGCGGATTACTAGTAGGTTGCTAATAGAGAGGTAAAGTTACATTATTTATAGTACGTTTACCCCCTAATTTTTTAACTTCTTTATTTATAGCTTTTTGCCTTTTTATTTGAAAGTAGTACTAGCGGTTAGCTCTCTCCTTACGGTATTTGACACGGGGAAAGAGAGCCGAAGGCTCGGTATCCTGAAGAAGACCAATAATGTGGTATTCTATGTAGGATAATGATGATGATGAGAAGAAGAGGAAGCCTAGGAAGCCAGGCCAGGCCCAGGTTATATACCTGGGCAGGTACTAAGAATTCCTTAGGCGACAAAGGTCTCAAAGGACCTTTGTCCTAGTAATAAAGGCCAATCCTTCCAAGACTAAACTAGACTATTCTACAAGGCTCTAGAGGCCACCAGAGCATGCCAGGGATTTCCTGTATCAAGTGCCGCACAACAAAAGAAAAGCCATCGTCCTCGATAGTCCTAAATATCTAGGTATCCTTCGACAAGTTCCAAGTATCCTCCGAGAACATCCAAGTCTCCTCCGATAATGTCCAGGTCTCCTCCGACAATGTCCAAGTCTTCGGGATACTCCGGGACGGAACAGGATGCATTAGGTTAAGAGGGCGAAGATAAGTAAAGTCCGAAGAAGTCCGTTGAAATACGAGAGGCTCAAGCGATGCCAAGGGGGTGAGGGCATGAGCGTAAGGTATTATTATAATTGGCTAATAAAAAGAAATGCTAAAAGAAAGGGGTAAGGAAATGTGCTGTGATGAAAGTGCTACAAGTGCTGGAATATACTAAAAGTGCCGTGAGATTAGAAAAGGGGATTATTAGGTATAATAATATAAAAATACTAAAAATACTAAAAAGAAAGGGTGAAAGAGAGGGTAGCTAAAAGTACCAAAACCGTTGAGAGATCTGGAGTCTTTTATTAATACCTGTATAAATGGCAAAGACTGCCAGAGAGCTGGCACGACCTGCAAAGAGGTGGCAGGGGCTGTCAGGTGTAGATCAAACTCGAGAGAGGGACTGTCAGCTTAACAGCGAGGTCGCTATGCAGTACAGCAGTCAACCACGGAAGTAGTGATGCCGTCACTGTTGTTGTCGTAATAAGTGTAGAGAGTTGACAGGTTGTTGAGAGCCGGGGGACGAGTTGCAAGCAAAGACAAGGCCATAAGGGACTTGGAGTATTAACCACAAGGACGAGTTGCAGATTGTGATGCCGGGGCAGGCCGTGTCTCAAGGCGGCGAGTCGCAGAGGCGATGCCGGGGACACTCGGGAATTGTCAGGTATCAAAGGCCCAGAGGGCATACCCATATACCGGCAACAAAAGAAAATAGCAACGTCCTCGTTACTTACGATAGATTAAAATCATCGCCATTCCTCCTTCGTCTTATCTTCAATTATCTTGTCTCGTAGGGTAGGAGGGTGGTCTCTCGCTTAGGGAGCAACAGTTACTTAGGATCTTGGAGCTCGTAAGCTGGGGAAGCAAGTCGGTCGTTCGAGAAGGTTGTCGCGTGAAAGACGGGAGCTCAGAATCTTGTCGTAGAAGCTTAAGGGTATCTTGAAAGCGGGACGGCCGCTAGAAGCTTCTGAGCAAAGGGGAGCTCAAAGATCTCATCGTGAAAGAGGCTTGATAATGTCTTGAAAGTAGGGCGGCCACTGGAAGCTTCTAAGCAAACGGCTACTCAAGGGTATTCTTATCGTAAGAGCAAAAGTGGTTACTCAAAGAAATCTTATCGGGTAAAGCTTCGGGAGAGCGCGTAAAGCTTCTAGTAAGCGCGGGGTCACAAAGCTGTTAAAGGCGAACTTGTAAGGCGTTCGTTATTCTTATTCTTATTATTTTATTTGAGAGAAGGGTGCTGGCAATCACCTTATTCCTCGTTTGGCCTACTACGACTCAGCCAAACGGTACCGGAGAGTAATGCTGGGGGATGGAAGCTCGAGGAGGGCGGTCGAGCTAAGTATTGTTTAGGGAGCGTAAAACTCGCGATGACAACGTAAATAAGGGAGTATCGTTATCCAGCCTACTACGACTCAGCTGGGCAAAGAAAGGTTGTTAGCGACTTTGCTATCTCGCCGTAACAATCATCCTCGATCCTATCTAGACCAAGGCTCAACGCCGTGGCCAGACTCTCTCAAAAATAAAAGTTATTATTATTATTCCCCATCTTCACCATAGCGGTCATTCCTTTGCAACGTCGGCCTACACCTCAACGGATAAAGTAATTGAAGCTTGAGAATAATGATAGTATTATTTTCGAAACTACTTGGGCGGAAGCGCGTTTTAATAAGGTTGTCGATAATCTCCCATCACTTCGATCACTTCGTTCCTCAGATCTGGACCAGGGGCTCAACGCCGCGGCCAGATAGTACTAGAGAATAATATTAGTAATCCCCTCCTCCACAATGAGCCTACTACGACTCAGCGCATCACTTTAGAGGTTTAATCTAGTAGTAACTTGATGTCCAGCAACGCCACGGACAAGTTCCACGTTTGGCCTACTACGACTCAACCAGGGACAGTACTTCTAAAGGTAGTAATGATGGATAGGGGCTCCAGCAACGGCCACCGGTTCCGCGTCTAGTTCAACGGTACTGAGGTGGTAATCTAGAGGCTATCGTTCGCTACACAATCCGTAAAGACTGCACGCGCAAGTAAACGACAGGGCTCTAGAGGAACGGCGGGTCACTGCAACCGTACAGTTACAACTACCATTTGACACGGGGAAAGAGAGCCGAAGGCTCGGTATCCTGAAGAAGACCAATAATGTGGTATTCTATGTAGGATAATGATGATGATGAGAAGAAGAGGAAGCCTAGGAAGCTAGGCCAGGCCCAGGTTATATACCTGGGCAGGTGCTGAGAATTCCTTAGGCGACAAAGGTCTCAAAGGACCTTTGTCCTGGTAGTGAAGGCCAGTCCTTCCAAGACTAAGCTAGACTATTCTACAAAGCTCTGGAGGCCACCAGAGCATGCCAGGGATTTCCTGTATCAGTATTTGTTAATTAACTAATTTTTATTAGAGAGACGGGTATTGTATAGTTTAATATATTTTTAAATCTCCTTTTTAGAAGTCTTAAGAACTTTTAACCGTGACTTTTCGTTGGTTATTTATATCTTTTGAGTAGTAATAAAGCTGTTGATCTATACCCTTATTATAATCTGCTTTTATTGAAGTTCTTGAATATAAATATATTCGTCTTCTTTTTTAGTAAGAGTAATACGTTAATATTTATTTATTGTAGCGTGTAACCGATTGTCCCTAATAATAATAGTACTACTACGTTTTAATAGACGGTTAGTATTACGTAAATTATATAATATTTTTTTAATTACTTCCTCTTTATATTTGTGTTTAAATTCAACCTCCTTTATAATTACTAAATTAAGGGTATTACTAGCTTTATTTTGTTTATTTAGTATATATATAACCGTTAGTAATATAGTGTAATCTCCTTTAATTATAGACGAAAGCCGTTGTTCGATATATTTGTTATATTATTTAATAGAAGGGAGGTTGAGTGTTGGTATAATTGTATTATTCTAGTTAATTATAGTACGGGCTTTCCCCTTTAGTATAGATAGTATAGGAGGGAGCTCTTTTATTATAGGGATAGGGATATTAATTATAATAGGGGGACTATTTAGTATAGTAATATTATTAGAGGGCTTTTTTAGTATACGAAGAATTATTTTTTCCTTTTCTAGTTTAAGGTTAATAATCCCCTACTTAGTAAGACGAGTAATATATCCTTTCTTTAGTTTAATATATTTATTATTTATTAATAAGGTTAAAGGATTACGAAGGTTTGAAAGAATTAGATTAGGGTTGAAAGGTACTAAGCTAGTTCGTTTTTATACGGATAGGATATTTTTAAGTTTGAATACCTTTTAGCGGATTTGTTTAAAGCTATCTAGAAAATCTAATTTATTATAATCGACGTTGTTGAATACTATTTTCTTTTTTATATTAATTTAATAAAAGTATTTATAGATTTAAAATATCCCGACGTTGAGAGGTTGGAGGAAGTAGGTAGAATAGGGGAGTAAAAGGAATAAGGTAATATAGTTCTTTCTATACTGTTCGTGAAATTCGATAATATAGTAATTGCTATGGTTATTTAGTACTAATACCCTCTTCTCTTTTTTATTAATAGGTTATAAATACTCCTCCTAGTATTTGAATTAATCTAACGTATATTAGTTATTTATATAATTTTGTAGGGAGGCGGTAATGATTGTCCTGCTATAGAGGGAATTATTAATATACTTATATATAATATTAACGCTAGGAAGTAAGACGAAGGGAGGTATGGTCCGACTAGATGTAGAGATAGCTTTAAGGATAATAATAAGAACTCTTTGGTTAGGGTTAACGGACTATATTTCTATTATTTTATTATAAGTCTATATATAATGGGCCTTATTTAATACGCTAACCCTAAAACTAGATTTATCCCTATTCTATACGTTGTTTAATTTAACCTTATATTTAGTAATAGTATTATAGAAGAAATAAAAAACTTTTTCTATATTTATTCTAATTTATAAAGCCTTACGTACCTACGCTATAGATTTCGTACGAATATTATAGAAGTCTCCCCGCTATAAATATTAACGTGCCTAATAAATAGTAGCTTTAGGTATAGGTTCGTTACTACTATTATTATAATTAAATTTAATAATAGTAATTATTGTAGAAGCTAGCCTTCTTAGCGTAATCTCGATACTTAATATTACTAGTTAACCTAATTTATAAAGTATTTGAATAATAATAATACTAACCGACTAATATCTATATATTTACTTAAGCCTACAATACTAAATCCTCCTCTCTAGTTAATAATTTATTAAGGCCCCTATTCCCTACTACCGAACTTACTCCTTTATAGCGGTTAATAACCCGTCTATATAGAGTTCGAAATACTTTCGCTATATTTACTATAGTTTTGAATCCTTTATTTTGAAATACTTTTATAGTAGTTTAGATTTTTCCCTCTATTAGGAGCGTCTCTTAAGTATTATTAACGATATCTTAAATATTAGAAATTAGGTTAATAAGCTTAGGATTAGGGCGTAAGGAACTGCCGGCGGATTTATAAGGTTGATGAGGTATAGCGCAGTAGATAGGGGATATAATAATAAGAGGATAGACCGATAGAGAGATAGAGTAATTGAATAAAAGGGGTTGATTATAATTAAGATTGATTGTACGTAAAGATGGGTATAATTATTAATATTATCGATTTAAGTAAGCAATTTTAGGGGTAAACGGTTTGAGTGTAAATGTGTGCAAATGTGTGGTGCACTTTCAGAGTGTTGGGCAGTACGGGGAATTGGGCTGCATACATTTAAAAAAATATGCTGTTGAACAGATCTATATTGATTTGCTAGCAAAATGGCGGTGTGGAGAAGTACCCTAAGTTTTAGGTACGAGTCGCTGTTCATGTACGAGTCGCTGTCCTTGACTAGTGGCTCGCCCGCTAGTCAGACGGCGATTTTGTAGCCCTGACGAGTATTGCGACACAGTTCCTTTCTTAGCGGGTAAAGTGGTGAGCAATGAGAGAGCAACCTTAACCTTTTTTCCTCGATAATAGCTAGCCCCTTACGACCATGCCATGAGTCCATTGTATCCATCCCCCAAGACCTACGAAAAACTTGGAACAGCCATCATGAAGAAGAACGCATCGAATATATCAGATTTTTGCCTGCTTTCATTTTACACTTCGCACACGCGATTTGCTGCATACATGTATGCACTAAGCTAGCTCCATGTGGAACCTAGTTTCCCATCAACGCACGAAAGAAAGATGATGGTTTCTCTTCCCCGTCTCTTCGTTTGGTTCATTGTCAAACAAAAATCCTGTGTGAATTGTGAAACCCATTTCATCGTAGGTTTTTGTCGTTCCGTTCGTATCGTGTGATTGTATTAAACTCTTGCGCTTCTCGCCCGCTCTCCCTTATGGTTGGTAGGTAGTGAAGTGGTGGAAGCCGCTTTTGAAGCTCGTTCGCTGACTGCAGTGAAGCGTAGGCACTAAGCTTCCCTTCCTTTCTTTCCTCTTGCTATCCTCTGTGCCTCTCCGTGTTACTGTCACCCTGTTTAGCTGTTGTAGCTCCTTTCACCTGCGTTCAAGCCGTGCTGGCTTCTCCTCCTCCTCCTCCTTTTTGTTCGTAACGCCCATGTTTACTCCTTCCTCATAAACTTGGCCCATCACACGCTTTGGCTGATTCCAAAAATTCGATCTGTAACCGATCTTGAGCGTAAGCCAAGTCCAGTTGGTAAATACCATGCCCACCAAGTGCCAGACCGAGATGAGATATGCGCTCACAACGTAGCCGTCCTCGCTTTCTTGCCCTTCGGTTTCTTGCCGCTCGGACTAGCCAGAGAAACAGACATCTGCCTCGCCAGTTTCTGGACATTATCCGTCGAGGGATTCTTCTCCTTCAGACAGGCATCCGAGCCGGTCTTCTGATCCGCAACCCTGGAATCACCTGCTGACTCTCGCGATTTCTTCCTTATAAGCAACCGGACCCCATTCTAGGAAGTCTGAATAGCGGTTGGCGCACTCCTCGACCAGGCACTATCCCTCCCCCTGTAGCCACCACCTCTGCCCCTAGTCTGCTGGTGCGACCCATTAGGTCCGGTAGGAGGACCGGGAGGTCCCTGGTCATTTGGGGAAGAAGCGTCCCTACCGCTGCCGCGTCCGCCAGGCATGCCGCGCTGGCTGTGAGGCGCTGTGGGATGACGGCCACCACGCGGTGCACCGCCGCCACGACGGGGGTTGCTGCGTGTCCTGCTGAAAGGAATAGTCACTGCGGTGACGAAGGGCGGATGCCGGTCAGTCCCGGGGAAGGCAATGCGAATGACGCTGCCGATTCCGTTCGAGCTGGTGTCGATGCGGATTGGCTCGGCGCTGGTCGTCAAGGGGAAGAGTTTCCGATGGAGAGGCTTGGGTGCTGGTGCGTGGGTAGGCGACCAGGCCATCTCTGGAAGCTCAGTAGGAATCCGTACAGTAGGCAAGGAACCCATCTCCTGCTCCTCAAAGCAATCCTCATCCATGTCCTTCGTTGTAGGAGACGCTTCGGCAATCATAGCGGCGGTAAGCGACACCGTAACAGACGCCTCTGGGTGCTCATAGGCAGCGCGGCTCGTCGAGTCAACTCCCGGAGCTGGTTTCTGTTGCGAGTGGGAAGGCTTGCGAGCGCCGAGAAGGCTGTCAATCCGAGCTTGCCACGGGCTACCCGGGTTAGATGCTGGTGCACGCTCCTCGCCCTTGTACGCGACTGTGTTAGCCCACGAGAAGGAAGGGCCTTGCGGCTTAGGCGCCTCAGGATCTTGTACCTTTGGTTCCTCTCTCGCCTGAGAGGGAGGTGGTAGGCGAACCTGGGGCCTAGGCGTAGGAATGCAAACAAGGGGGTGCTTGACATCGCCGTCGAACGCGGGATGTCCCGTAGTCTCCGTATCGGGGGGAGGAGGCGAAGGGGAATGAGGGCGTTGGTATTCGGCAGCAGCAATGGTCTGTTGACGGCTGGGGAAGAACCTGGATGAGGTCCGTGGTGCCGCGCCGGCATTAGCGAGCATAGCTGTATTCGCGGCCGGAGGTTGTGCCTGTTGAGAAGCCTGAGTGGCAACCCAAGGGTTCTCTTTGCCAACCCGGACAGTTTGTCGAGGGCCAGCCTCGACTCTCATACCATTTTCGTCAAGCTTGGTCGGACGCCAAACATCCTTGACAGCAGGCTGGATGTCCTCAACCGTGAGCCCCTTCTCAGCCCGGCGACGATCCTGCTCAGCAAATCTGTCCTTGAGCATGGCCTCGAAAGCCTCGTCGTTGAGACGCGCAGCACTGACCCATTGATTGGCCTTGGCTTGTCGCTCACTTGCAGACAAAGTACCAGTGGGTGCGTTGGACTGATTAGGAGGGGCAATCGGCGGCAGCCGAGCGGGAGCACCGTCGGGGAACAGATTTGTCTTGGTGGCCATAGTGTTCCGGCTTGGGGGTGCAATTGGGCCGGGTGGCTTGTTCGAAACCGGAGGAGGTGATGTGCCTAGGTCCGGGTTAAAGGTGCCGTTTCCTAGAGTACGGTTATTGGTAGGAGGACCCCAGACGTTCTTGGTTGAGGTCTGCGAGCCCCAAGTAGCTGTGTATCGCCCTTGTTGCTTAGCGCTGCTAGACCAAAGGGGCTGTTGGGTATTGCTTCCGTGAGGTTGACGGTTTTCGAGGGGCTCAGAATCCGGCAGAATTTGTGGAGGGACTCCGTTCGGTTGCTGTTCAACTTTTTCGGGGTGAGTGGTAGTGGGGGTCTTGACCTCGGCCTGCTCGGTGGCCTTTTGTTCGTCAGTTGTGCCTGTCTGGGGTGCACCTTCCGTTGTAGAAGCGGGATGCTCCTTCGCTGCAGCCTTCTTGGCACTGTTGGATTCTGGGGCAGGACCCAGCGCCTGCAACTTGAGCCGGATACGCTCCTCGCGAGCTGCCTTCTCGCGCTCTTCTTCTTCCATGCGCCGTTTCCTGGCAGCCTCGACCTTCTCACGCATCAGCCTCTTCTGAAGCTCAATTTCTTGGTCGGTAACCAAAGGCACTTGTTCCTGAACGGGCGGCGGGCCAACTGGGGGCACCCCAACCATATCGGGAGCGTGATGATGCGGTACTGGCACTGCGTGGCCCACGGCTGGAGAAACCCGCGGTGGCCAACCCTGGTTGTGCGGGTGTGGGTGACGGGGACCGTGCTGCAAGCCAGAAGGCGAGAAGTTCCTCGGTGACCCAGGGCCATCACTACCGGCAGTCATCGACTCGCGTCTGGCGTTGAGAATTTCAGGGGGATGCAATGGTTGCTCGAAGGCCTTGGCACGGTTCAAGAAGCCGCTGCTTACACCACTAACGTTGGAGGAGGCTCGTCTACGGCCGTAGGGTACATGCTGATCGCTAGTCCTGTGTGTTTGGAATGCGGCAGAGGGTTCGGCAGGGCCGTGGTGATCGTTGTGGGCAGGGCGTTGCAAGACAGAAGGCTGTCTGCCGTACTGCGGCTCTGGGCGCATCGATCCACGGCGCTCCTGAACTGGTTCGTAGCGTCCGGAGTGTGAATTATATAGTTCTCTGTTGCCACCACCGCCTGGTCCGTCTCTCCATGGTCCTCTGCTGAAATCATCCGCCGCGATTTCCTTCGGCCCCGGAGGAGGAAAGCCGGTATATTGAGTCGGCCCATCTCTCGGGGGATATCTCGGTGCATGGTGACTCGGTGGCAGGGGTTCAACGACCATAGGAGAAACTTTATCCACCTTTGGTATCGGTGCCCAGGGTGACTTGACAGGCGCTGGCGGGGGCGGAGGCTTTGCTACGAGGGTGGGCTTCTCGGCAGCACCCTTGAGAATAAGACCCTTTCCAGACCCCAGAACTCCAGGCTTAATGACAGACGCGTGGCCTGGGGCAGGTGATTTCGGTTTCTCTGCAGCCACACTTTCCTTGACGATTTCGACAGGTTTTGGAACGGGTTCCGGTTCGGGCGCTGGCGCGGGGGGTGCCGGGGGATGCTCTTCGGTTTGTGGGATAGCAATCTGAGTACCATCCTTCCATGTGATCGTCTCCGGCGCCCAATCTTCGTCGTCATCATCAATGTCGGCCCAATTCGCCTGACCCTTGGTATCTTCGGGTTGGAGCCGGCTCGCCATGTGAATTCCGTATTTCTTTAGTTCCTCGTCGGTATACTTTTTCGGCTCGGGAGGTGGGACAGCTGACTGCTTGTTAGCTATCCACAAGTCCGTATCGTCTGGCATGGATATATGCTCACGTCTATTCTTGTTCCACACGGCATTTGGATCTGGCGCACTACCCGTTTTGCCATTAGCGCCGATGGCAGATTTGACCGACCCGCTTCCCGTCTTTGCGATGAGCCTGGGCCGAGCCGTCAGGCTTCCATGGGTAGAGCTGAGGGTCGTTGTCGCCGCAGGCTTCTCAGCGACCTTGGCAGGGGCGGCCGGTGTAGTGGCCTTTGTAGTGAGAAATTTTTGGTTGACATTGATGGCCTTGAAGGCAATGGGCTTCTTGACAGTCGAAGAACTGCGGGGCTTGTCGTCCTTGCTTTTCGCGGCTTCATTGTCTGATCCTCCGCTAACACTGACTTCGGCCGAGGTTACCACTTCATTCGCGATGTCGGATATGTGCTTGTTCTCAATCTCTTCCGTAGCAGGGGTGGCACTTTCGCCTTTTACTTGCGACTGGTCGAGGGGAGCATTTTGCGCGTCCGGGGCATCGATCTTGATAGTCTGAGGAGAGGTTGAGCGAGTCAGTGAACAGAACCGCCTGCAAGGAGTGGTTTCGGAGAGCAGTGGGCTACTCACAGGCTCGGCCTCGGAAGTTACGTGTGTTGCATCATCAGATCGGTCCTTTGCTACCTCAGCGGCCATCATACGCTGTGAGATTTCGGGTAGTGGTCGGTACGACGAGGGGGTGCTGGAATCGCAAGGGCTCGCGTAATGCGCCGGGGTATCTCGAGACTAAAGAAAGACGTGGTGGTTTCGTTTGTCGAGGGGTAAGTCGATGGTAGACTGTTTGGGTGAAGATTCCGTCAGTATTGCTGCTGAATATGTGCTGGATATTGCAGTGAGACAAAAGAGCGCGCGCCGAATATGCGATGCGACTTTTTGCGCAACAAGACAGAGCTGAGACGGAGGTGGAAGAAGGGTGCGGGGGAAAGGAATGGGGCGATGGGAGAGGAAGAGCGAGGAGGGCAGAACAGGCAGGCGAGATCCAGGTGAAGTGCAAGAAGGAGGAGCCAGTAAACCTGGGGAACTTGAAGCAGCGTGAAGGGAAGGTACAAGGAGGGTGCAGGTTCAGGTAGAAGGTGGTGTTGAGCAACCAGACTAAGGTCCCAAGTTGCAGGCGTGGTATAGAGTATGTAGGCAGGTACGTACCCCTCCCTGATGTGTCGTTTTTGGGGACAGAAAGCAGTCGAGTGCTTCTATTACAATGCAAAGTGGTGAGCCTCTGAGGTCGACTTACAATGCGAATCCTCGTTGTTGTCGTGTTGGTGGAGACGGAAAGGAAAGAAGGTAAGGAGAGGGGGGGTGAGGAAGGAAACGACAACGGACGTTGTGGTTGTTGTGAGGGTGAGGGTGAGGTGAGGGTCAGGTAGAGTTTCGGTAGGGAGGAGTGACGGGATGGGGGACTTGAAGGTCACGGTGATGGAGGTGCAGCAAGATGGAAAATGGAAGTGGATTACTGGCTCACCACACTCCGTCCCGTCACTGGGCCACTGGGCCACTGGGCTGAGGCGAGCAGAGGGACTGCCCGTGGAGCAGATAGGCAGCGAGGCAGCGATCGGATGCGGCTGGGCTGTCATTCATCAGTCGGGTCTCGGGTCCCCTCCTCCAACTGAGAATGTCGTCCTCTTTTTTTTTGAGCCTGCAGCAGGGGACTCGACCAAACAGCACTGACTGGCTGTTGTCACCTGCCGTGCTCAGAGTGAAGCAAGCAAGTGCTTGAGATGACTGACTGCCTGATGTGTCTCTGGCTCTATCTCGTCAACAAACAAAGAAAAGATTACTCACCTCAGAACTTGAGATTATTCACAGTCTCTCCGTTTGCTTCGTTCACAAAGTGACGAGGGGTGACTGCGACTTGCGACTGACTGCGGTTGTCTGTCTCTGTCACAGTGGAAAGTTGAGTTGCCGTCGAAAGGTCACTGCAGAGAGCTGTTGTTCAGGTGGCACCCATGCTTTGTTTCCGGCCTAGCGCAGACCCAGCGACCCGCACCAAACGGAGCTTGGACCTCTTCTCCAGACTGACCCAATGGCAGTGCACGGACATCATCAAACGGCAAGGCTACAAGCGAAAACCAGGGGTCCTTCTCACATCAACAATAGCCACACGCCTCGTTTACGTCCATGCGTCATAGAAAGCTCGTGAGGATGACATATCCGTGAGATACAAGTCGCCATTGCCATATCAGTAGCGGTGGAATCTTCTACGTAGCTCATGATGATTGTTATTCCAGTCACGAGTGTTCTCGCAACCCCCTCCTCTGAGTTTGTTATGTGAGTAGGTTGAACTAACGGACCGAGACTGACAAGCTCAAGACTCCGTAGACTCCCCGGATTTCTTTCGTCTGGAAGTATCAGATCATGATACACGGTGCGGTCTTGGCCTACCTGATTCAGGCTACTCCAGCCTCCACGTGGTTGATCTCCCGCTTCCATCTCCATGCTGGCCGTCAACTTATCCTTCACGTTGGTGGCTTCAAACCAAAAGATTGAATGTGGTTCGTTTCATATTAGTCCCCGTTTGGCATCACATCATCATACATCCGTATTTGGGGAGGCGCCTAGGGGAACCACTCCATCTATTGGATAGCACTTATATACACGGCTGATTTCTTTAATTGTTCATCGCCAAGTAGGGAAAAGGGATATCTCGTGAACATGTTCCGCCCGCTTAGTGAGCGTGGTTCTTGTGGTGGCCTTTTTTGTCACATGTCAGCACCTGTCCCCTTTCCTCGTCATCTCCCTCTTCAGAATGGGCTAGGTTAAACTTACGGAGGTGGAAGTAGTAGTTCTGAGCATAACCGACGATCAGGAGACCGACAATGGCGTGAACGATGGCTGTTTTCCCCCTATGTCAGTATTTCCCCTGCTCTGCCATATTCCACCCAACATTCCCTCTCCATAGGGTTTCTGCTGGTATCTCGGGTCCAAGGGTGACGTACGCTTAGCGCTAGGGTTCTTGCCAAAGTGCTTGGCCTGGTACTTGCCCCAGAAGCCGGAAGCCTTGATCTCGGGAGCGGGACCACGGGGGAGCTTCTCGTAGAAGGAGACGACGCGCTTCATGGCGACAGCATCGGGAGCACCGCCAATGGCCTGGATTTTGGGAGTTGTCGAGTTAGCCACTGGACCTCCTGGTTCTGTATCTCGCCAATCGCATCGTCTGATTTCCTTCTCTGCCCATTTCCCCCCAGTTTCTAGTCCTGCTCGTGTTGTCCTGGTTGTTGCTGGTGGTGATTGCTGGCCGTTGTTGATTCCTTTATTGTCGTGTCCGTATCATCCGGGTTGATATGCTGCTTTGCACGCATTTCCGTATTTCGCCCATTGCCGGATTTCCCACTCTTGTCCTTGCTCTTTCTTCCAGCCCATCATCTTTCGCAGCAGTTGTCGCAATTCGTAGCCCAGTCCATATCTTATCTCGTCTACCGCATCATGTCTCGTCGGAATCGCAGTTGTATCAAAATCGAACGTACCTTGGGAGAGGCGACCTAGAGCACATCCAATGTCAGCATCCAGCCCATCATCCAACATCCCCAAATTCCAACCGATTCCCAGATTGTCAAAACTCACCTTGGGGGGGATAAGGGTAGAGAGCGCACGGCGGGTGACGAAGCTCATTTTGGCGGTCGGTGGTGGTTCAGCACTTGCACAGGTGTTGTTCCGGGTTTGGCGATGTTGTCACGGATTTGAGCTGTTAAAACGCAAGGACCTTCTTTTGGCGAACTTGAACCGGGCTGCCGTCTCTGCAGTGCGGCGGAGGGGGGGAGCACGGGCCACTCACTCATTCCTCTCTCCAGTCCGCAGTGGCAGCTGCAGTGCTGCTGTCGGCAAGAAAGGTTCTTGCGCGGTTGTTTCCGGCTGGCCAATTGGAGAGGAGGTGGTGGGGGTTGGGCTTGGCATTGACGGCTTCGACTTCGAGAGCCTCAGCACAGCGTCAACGACAGCAACAGCAGCGGAAGCCAAGGTGGTCAGTGCTTCTCCCCGACTTGCTTGACTGAGGACAGGACTGGCTGGGATATCGTCAGTTCGTCACAATCAATTGCGGCTCCTCTTTTCGCGGTGGGAATTGGACGACACCAAGCTCCCCGAATCCACCGTGTACTCCTCTTCCGACTCCATCGATACGGTCGACGGTGTATAATTGATAAACCCACGATATCGCAAACCGAACTGATTCCCACGATGTCTGCACTACGAATTACCACCGCCTCGGCGGCGCGCATGTTGCGCACTCCGAATGCGATCCCCAGAGCTTCTTCTGTCATCGGTGCTCAACAGCGTCGAGCAGTCAGCAGCGGCACCCCCAACGACTCCGTCCAGTCTGCGGAATCCGCCCGCGTGCCCGAGAAGCTCGCAAAGGAGGACTCGCCTTTGAACACGCCCAAGCGGAACTCGCCCGATTACGATGTTCCTATTGATATAGCCACTTCGTATGCGCCCCCGCCGGTGTTATAAACATCATCCATAAACCACCAAGCATCAACTACACATTATCATAAACAATACGAAACCTACCTACACAGAGTCATCATGTAACGTTCAGTAATGGGTTCAGAGAGCTGCCACTGTTCTGACAAATTTGCTTTCTTCAAATCGCAGCACCTGGACCCCAGTCCCCAAGCACATCCAAAATGGTTCCGAGGAAGGCATCCTCCCCGCGGCCGTCGTCTCTGGCGCTCCCATGGAACTCCAGGCCCGCACTGTCCGGTATGTCCCCCTCTTTCTCCCGTCCTTTTCCCCTTCCTTTCTTTCTTTTCCTCGCTTCGCTCGATATTAACTTTCTGGGTGTAGGATCTTCCTCCCCTCCAAACCCGCCACCCAATCCTCCAACAGCCGCGTCTGGTGGCGCATGGACTGGGACGTTCTCGAAAAGGGCCACCGCTGGGAGAACCAGCTGATCGGCTGGCAGTCGTCCGGCGACTACATGCAAGGCACGCACCTGAACTTCCGGACCAAGGAGGAAGCCATCCACTTCGCGGAGAAGCAAGGGTACGAGTATTTCGTGCAGGAGCCGAACCAGCGCCACTTTACGCCCAAGGCGTACGCGAACAACTTTATGTATAGCCCGACGAAGTTGAAGATTGTTAGGACTAAGTAAATGTCCTGGCTGTCCTGGGGGAGGGGTAGAGGGGAGAAGAAGAGGAATAGGTGGGAAGGGAATGGGGCAGGAGCTGGCGGAGAGCTAGCTTTGTGCTTTTGGGAGAGAAGAGAGCCTGGGGATGAGGGGGGGATCGAGGAACAGATGGTGACGAAGAGATTGGGCAAGAAGAGGGATCACAGCAACCTCTGGGGCAGCGAAACGCTACAGGCTACATACAGGCACGGAAAAGAGGGAAGAACGGAAACCTCTCCAGCTGTTACCAGATACAGCTTTGTTCGTTCTGTACATATGGGATCAACGGAACCATAGAATGAACCTACAGCATTCGTTTTGCAGTTTGCACACATGACTTTTCTCTTGTGCGGACATGGGAGTCTGATGGACCTCGGGCAGCTTGGTCAACCATCTCGCGTACCCAGTGCTGAAGGGAGTGACATGCTCAATCTACTTCGATGATAAACAAGAGTGACATTCGGAAGTGCGCGGGAGGCAGGATATCATGAATGGCAAGTGTTAGTGGAGCAAAACTGGCCGAGCAAGAAAACTGGCTGAGGAGGAAGCAGGCTTTGTTGTAGAATACACAGAGAAGATTGTGAAGCAGAAACCATATCGACTTGGACTAGACGTAGGCTGATACTGGATAGCATTGGCAGGATGCGAGGAGCAACCACAGGACCGGTAGGACATATAATGGTCACAGCAGATGATATACTAGCAAAAACATCAGTGGAGCTAATTATGAATTGGAAAACCGTGACATGACAACTACAAAACAATAGGTACCATGATGATGGGAGGCGCACAATGGTTGACCGAGGCGTGGAATGCACAGGAAACATGAATCAGAGAACGAATGTTGACCATCAAATATTATTGTATTGCGTCAATAGAGCACCGAGTCCTGTGGCCTCCTCTTCTGATAACGATAATGCGATGAACAACCGCTGGCAATGTTTTATGCCTCAATAGCAACCCAAGGCGTCGTGTTCTACCGCCTGTCCCAACGCCTTCAACATGCTTCAACCCGTTGAACCACCAATTATAATGATAAAACGCCAGTCCGGTATAAAAAAAATCGAAAAGCAAAAGGCAACCCCGTCCATTACTGGATACTGCTCTTCAGGACGCTCAGTCCGAAGAAAGCTTCTGACGCTTGACCCCCCGAGGCTCCTAACTGGTGATCATGGGTTCATGCCCATTATCGTCCCCGTTGTTGAGACCCAGCTCGATACGGTCAGGAAGGTTTCTCTTCTTAGACCGGCAAGACGCCTCAGCCCAGGCACGCATGCGAACAAGTTGACGGATGGCAGCTTCACGCCGCTCCGTGTGTCGTTGCAGGACTACCTCGTTCACTTGAGCTGCCGTGTTACGGCGCAGGTCAGAGTGGAGGAGCGCGGCCAGGTCGGGCTGGAGCTTGTCAGTCGGGAAGATGAGCAAGGCCATTGTCTTCTCGAGCTCCTTTAGGAACTGCTCGTTAGAGGCAGCGCGAGGAGCGAGCTTCTCCTGGGCAAAGTTGATTGCTGCTGTGGGATCATATCCTCTGGCGTTCCGGATGAGCTCAATAAGCTGCAACCGAAGCAGGGAGAAGTGCAGGTGAGGATCACTGTCCAAGATCTGAGCAACTTTGTTAGTCAAGGTCCGTCGCAAAAGTTGGAAGCATGACAGGGAAGTTGATGTTGGTTGAGAAATCATAAAGAAGTGGTTGGTTCTCATCAAAGAGCCCGAAGACTAGCCCAAAGGTCAACCCGAAGGCCAACCCAAAGGTTCACCCGAAGGCTTATGCGTGGTGCATGATTGAAACTCGTGTTCTAATCATCTCAAGGGAGGAGGGAGTGTAGAGAGTAGAGGGGTGAACCTACACCAGGATCGAGTTCATTCAGGTCAGAAATGGCCTTCTGAATGTTTCCAACATGGATGGCATGCTGGATCTCCTGACGAGCATTGATGGTAGGGTCTTCCTGCTTGGGCTTCAAGTTTGCCTCTTTCTGGAACTTCTCGGCGGCCTTGGGATATCCCTCCATCATCAGGTAGTCGAGGATCAGAGCATTGATGTCACTGTGATGCTGTTAGCCATTGTCCGATATCAAACATGGTGTGATGGTGGTTTCGATGAAAAAGACAAAAGGGTACAGCAAAGTTCAGGGTTTTTCGAGATTAGATGCAGAGTTTCTCCTCATGGATATCAGAGAGATTCCCATTGAATGCGATCATCATGTTGCTGGGTGTAGTGTTGGGGAGGCAAGAGAAGGATGAAGCTTACCTCTTTGGCGACTTGACGTCGGCCACCCTCGTTTCGAAAGCATGTTTGGAGGGAGTTGCAGTCGAAGTTGAGGAAGTCTGTGATTGTATGCGGCGGTGAATGTCCATTATTGGTGATTGCCGATGGCGTTGGTTGTTGGTAGTGGTGGTGCGAGATATCAAAAGAGGCTCAAACCAGCCGGCCCGTGGGAGCAGTGAAGCAGACGGGTATCGACGACGACCGGGAGAGGTAGAGGTACGAAGAGGGTTGTTGTGGAATTGGGGATAAATAAGCCGCCTCCTGGTGGATGATGAGCCAGAACGCTGCTATTGAAACTGCCGCATCGGTGTTCTTTCACGTGTGCCAGCACACTGGTGAAATCACCGACTGCCGCACGCGCGAGCGGTGGAGGGGGTTGGACCGAAACCGGAAGCCCGGTTGTGGTTGGAAGAGATAGAAATAGAAGAGAAGAAAATTGGGATGACGCAGAGTTTCGGCGTAGAAATAGTTTTTTCGCAGCTGGAGGGGGGACGAGAAGAAATTGCGGATATTGACGTGGAGTGGGAGCCGAGTGGGAGCAGACGGCAGAATTGAACCAACGGAAGAGGATCAAAGATTCGGAAGCAAATGCGCAATTGTGTCCGAGCTTCCCTTCCATCTTTCAGTGTCCACTTTGGCGGGGCAACTGAAGCTTCAACTCGTCACTGCCATTGGTCGATTCAAGTGCCGCGACAAGGCCATCCATGTGGCGCAAATCAACGAATGAATGCCGCCTTCTTTAAATCTCAGCCACAGCAAGGTTGCATGCTGCACCAGGATGATTGGCTCGATAGGCAAGAGCTGAACAGAGGGGACAGCCTTGTCTTGGAATAGGGTTAGGGTTAAAGAGTACCTTACCAGCGGTACGAGAGCCTCTTCTAGGTAAGTAGCCTTCACTGCCAGACATGACGGGACCAAAATCCTCGGGGATAGTGCAGCTCTGCGAAGCATGCAGCCGAATTGACTTTAAATCCATCTTCACAAGTCACCGCCGTCCCGTTAGCGAAACCCGGCAAATCCGAGATCCAACATGCAACTGTTTTGGCGCACTCAATGCACGGGGAAGCCATGGCTGGCCAACCCCCGGCCCCGGCGACCCGACAGCGACAACGTGTGCCTTTTGCGCTTTCTACCACGAGTGTCAGATCCGCTCCAAGGACATTGAGGATATGAAAGGCCAGGATCGAATGGGCGTCTGCTTGAAGGAGTTCCACTCCTTGAAGGGCTTCCGACTGCGACATGTCGATGAAGGGGAGAAAGACTCTCCTTCAAGAGATTATGTGCACGATGTTTTGGCATTGCAAATCGTTGGGGTCCGGTGGACGGCACGGTTCGATACCCAGAGTAATGGACATGCGATTTTGCGTCTTGTCGACTATGACTATGACCACTCGTCTTCTTCGATGACGACAATGTTGACAAGAGCTAGAGAGACGGGTGGTGGGATACTGGCTAGAAAGCTCATTCCCGACAAGGTTAATTACCGCCTGATTGGAGAGTGGCTGCAACTTTGCCGGTCCGGACATGTACGGTGCGACTCTTGCGAGGCCGACGAGGGTGATGTAGTAGGAACCGGCCAGATCCCCGGGTTCCAAGTCATCGACTGCACCACGGGAAACATTGTGTCTTTTGCCTCCCTTTCCGGCGGCAGTACCTCCAGTGGAGAGCAGCAGTCACAGACACCAGAATACGTCACCCTCAGCTATGTCTGGGGCCAAGGTCCCTTTGAAGGACCAGTCAAAAGGCAACAACAACTATCCCTCCCAGGCGCCCTACCCCTAACCATCAGCGACACCATCCAAGTCGTCCAGCGCCTCGGGTACAGATACCTCTGGATCGACCGGTACTGCATCCCGCAGGACGACCTGCCAGCCAAGCAGATCCAGATCGAGAACATGGGCCGGATCTATTCCCGCTCCGTGTTAACCATCATTGCCGCCGCTGGCGAGGGACCCGAGTATGGGCTGCCGGGGGTTAGCGAGCGTCGGAGGGCTGAACAGCTTACTGTTCAAGTTGATGCTGCTGCGGAAGGGAAAGGGATCTCCCTGGTGTTATATGAAAGGCCGAGAGCCTCCATCATGGACACAAAGTGGCATACCCGCGGCTGGACGTACCAAGAGGGACTCCTGTCTAGGCGGAGGCTGGTGTTTACGGACCAGATGGTGTATTTTCAGTGTTATGAGATGCATGGGGACGAGGTTTTGTC
This sequence comes from Neurospora sp. CHS-2018a, assembly GCA_009802275.1. Classification (NCBI taxonomy): domain Eukaryota; kingdom Fungi; phylum Ascomycota; class Sordariomycetes; order Sordariales; family Sordariaceae; genus Neurospora; species Neurospora sp. CHS-2018a. The sequence continues at coordinate 175,721 of RAKG01000063.1, forward strand.
GTTGCCGATTCCTGATGGTCCTAGCGGTGGGCATGTCTCTGATGTCAAGGACAAGGACAAGTTTGACGAGATCCGCTGCCTCTCCCTTGACGACGAAGAGTCAAACTTTGGCTTCCTCTTCCCCCGTCGAATGACGGATTGGTCCAACCCCGACACCGTCTGGGATCGAATCGAGGAGTTTTGCCAGAGACAGCTTTCGTTTGATGCCGACACGCTCGATGCTGTTGCTGGTATCTTTGACATGTACACAGCGGAGAATCCAAACAAACACAAAGGGGACGACGGGACCTCCTTCTTTTACGGCATGCCCATTGCTCCTTTCCAGCCGGAGTGGAATGAATCAAACCGACAAAGGCTGTGGACTTGTGAGTTGCGCACTTTTTGGGAAACATATGAGAACGAAGTGCCCGGGAACACAGATCCGAACCCAAAACTGGAAGTGGAGGTGGAGGTGGATGTAAAGACTAGTCTCACCTACAAACTAGTCGAAAGCCTCCTCTGGACCGATTCCTGGAGCCACTTCCGCAAATTCGACAGCGACCCTTCACAGCAAATACAACAACAGCTGTCACAGTTCCGGAGACCGGTATTCCCCAGCTGGACGTGGGCGGGCTGGAAGACGTGTATAGTCGAGCGCGACAGATTGTTTTCCAAGATGTTCGATAGCCGCACCAAGATTCATGTAGAATACGAGCTTGAAGCTGCCTCCCCAGCCTCCTCGAGCCCAGGCCTCGCACACGCACAAAAGGCAACAACAAAATGGAGGCGACTAGACTGGGAGCGAGAGAACGAAGAGATCCTGGAGCTGGCACGAAGTGAGGCTTACAAGATCCCGGCACGTTTGGTTATCAGGGGAACCGTGCTGGATATGAGGCTCAAGTGGCGCGATGGCGAGGAGAACAATGAGGCGTCGGGGAGGAAGTTTGGGAAGTGGACTTTTACGTGGCCGGAGTTTATGGAAGGGAAGGAGATTCATGTTCCGAGGGGATTGTTGGAGGATACGGAACCTGGAGGCCGTATTAGCAAGGGGGGAGAGGTACAGGCTCTCGCCCTGATACTAGCTGGACAGGCCTATTCGGGCGAGGCAAACGGGGGTCTGATTGCGTTGTTGTTGAGACCTGTGACGAGGATGTTGGATGGACGAATGGAAACGATGTATGAACGCGTACACAAGATGAATTTGTCTGTGAGGAAGGAGAAGTATAAAGCTGAGTGGACACCGCTGGCTGGGCTGTTAAGGGAGATGGAGGTGAGATTGTGTTGAGTTGTATTGCGACAGGAGCTGAAAGTGTCCCATCTCGGAGTCTTTTTGCCTTTGCGCTTGTTCTTTCCGACTGACTACTCACGGATTTGGGGTCCTGGTGGTGCGGCCGCTTGACACAGGTTCCAATACGCGAACGTACCTAAGGCACCGTACACACCGTTCAGCCCACCGGCTGCTCGGCCTTGTTTGCCGATGTTGAGGATTGAATACCTCTAGAGGTAGGTAGGCAAGTAAGCTCGGAGTGTTTCCACATCTGCTAATGTTGGGATTACAAGGTATCATGCTGACCGGAGTGTAGGTTCGTTCAAATGCCAACGTTGACACTCTTGCACATCTTTCCCAGTGCCTGAAGTTTAGCGAAAAAAACATGAGATACTGTGTGTGATGCGGGCTCCTCACATGGGATTGTGTAAGATAGGTACGTATGGGACGGATTTTGCAACCTTATCTCCGGTAGCAAGCCTATGATCTCTTCTTTCTTTGCAGTTATACATACCTCACTGAGCCCTCTTCCCCGCCCTTTGTTTGGGCTTCCGTACCATACCTAAGGATCAATATTGCCTATAACTATCTCCCTCCGTTTAAAGACGTACCACCCTTTTCATTGCATCTGCTTCACCTCATCTCAAACTTGAACCTCTCAAGCATCTCTTACAAAAGTTTCCTACTTACCTCTAGGTACCGTTTACCTTACCTAACCATGTCTCATTCCGGAAAGATAATTGTCTTGATCACCGGTAAGAGAGACCCATTTGGCTACCTTACCTCGAGTGAACAAACGAGACTAAAACCCCGTGCCCGGGCAGGCGCAAACCAGGGCATCGGCTATGAGACAGCCAAGAATCTGGTCCAATCCTCAGCCTCCTACCATGTCATTCTCGGCAGCCGCGACAGCAGCAAAGGTGTGGCGGCGGCTCAGGCGCTGCAAGTGCAAGCCTTAGCCGACTCCGACGGCGTAAAGGCAGCAACAAAGGGCACGGGCACCGCCTCCTCGGTATCTCTGGACGTGACGGACGAGGCGTCCATCGCAGCCGCAGCCGAGCGTGTGGCAGCCGATTTCGGCAGACTCGACGTGCTGGTGAACAACGCAGGCATCATCATCTCGACGGAGACGGCCAGCGGCGGGCCGCCTACGGCCCAGGCGCTCCGGCGCGTCCTCGAGACCAACGTGGTCGGCGCCCTGGCCGTGACCGAGGCGTTTCTCGACCTGCTGCTGCTGCGCAACAAGGCGGAGCGCAGCAAGCCCGTGCCGCGCTTGGTCTTTGTCAGTTCGAGCATGGGATCCATCACCCATGCGGCGGACCCGGCGTCTCCGTACTACAACAACCCGCACGGTACCGAGTATCGTACTAGCAAGGCGGCGTTGAATATGCTCATGACTATGGTCAGTTTTCTTTTTTTTTTTTTTGCTTTTCAGAGTCCCAGTGATGCCTGGCCGCGCCGATTAACTTTTCCCCTTTTCCCCTCGCGTTAGTACTCTGCCAGACTCAAGCCGGAAGGGGTTCTGGTCATTGGTGCGGATCCCGGACTCTGCGCCACCAACTTTACGGGTGATGCTGCGTCGCTGAGGAACAGAGGGGCGGCGGAACCGGCTGACGGGGGGGACCGAGTGGCTGCGGTCATAAAGGGTGAGAAGGATGCCGATGCTGGAAGGGTCATTGGTGTGTACGGGGTTAGTCCATGGTAGAACAACCGGTCCATGTTCCCCGGGAGGGAGGGCAACCTGAACTCGACCGACTCGAGGACCACCTAACTGGCGACGCGACCGACGCATGGGCTCCTTCTACCACAACGTGCGAGAGGAGAGTACCACCAAATCATCATCTTCTTCGTCATCGGCCGAGCTGGTGGCCTTCCTCAAGGCGGCGGCCGACAATGTCGACGTGCTCGGCGTACCTGGCGCACGAGGTTGGGCGCAAGACGTTCAGCCTGATGCTCAAGACTACCACAGTGGGAACATAAGGAGAGTGTCAAGCCTTGGGGGGGGGTTACAAGGCTTAACTAGTTTATTAGAGCTGATAATTGGATAAGCCTTAGCAAATTGATAAGCCTTATTGCGACTCCAAGTACTATTGGTTGAGGAAGGCCTTTAATTGGTCAATCTAGTCGCTACAGATTTTGGGTGCTCGAACCGCTATAAATATACGCTGGAACCGCTGGTCTATATCACGGGCAAAGGGTAGATGGTAGATGTGAATATACGTAATTGCACGAAGGAGAGAAGGAGAGAGTGCAAACGAGTGCCTAGAAGACTAGCCTTATAAGGGCAATCTAATTATAGGCCTAATGTAAGTCTACGGCTAGAGGCCGTTACGGCGGCTAGTTAGCTGATAGCGATAGTAATTTTAGAAGTTATTGTACGCTAGTACAAAGTACGTGAATGATTACGTACGATATAGGTTAACCCTATAATACTTCCCTTAATTAAAAGAAGTTATATAATTAATTAAAATTATATAAAATAATAGAAATCCCTATTAAACGAATAATCTACCTTCGAAATACCTCTATAGCCGCCGCTATTATATACTACGATAACCTCTATTGCGGGGCTGGAGCCTCCCGCTCCGCTTCTATTCTTCTATATCTATATCCGTATTTTTTAACCGGAGCCTCCATTTCTACAGCCGGCCTAGCCTTCTCTAGTAACCGTTTCCGCTTCTTTTCCGCCGCTACCTAATTTAAGGGGTATAATACCTCTAAATATATTTCGTAGAATTTTTATATCTTATTAAGGGCTATAACTATATTAGTACGTAATTATTATAACAATTAGTAAAGGGGTCCCTAAATAATATAATATTTTTAATAGCCTTTCTTATTCTTCCGGTAGCCGTCGAACTTTTCGAAATTGTATTCGACCGAATCCTCCCTATCGTCAATCCTCTTTATAATCCGGCTATAATTCGTTCGAACGTCCTATTCCTCTATAACTATTTATTCGGGAATACCGACCTCGTCCTATAATTTTATTTTATTAATATAAAAGGTTAGGCTATACTTTATATTAATTAGGAATTTAAGTATAATTCTATAACTATTTACTTTAAGGATTTCGAAAGGACTTTTAAATAGGGGTGTAAATTTAGCGTACGGGCGACCGGTTTTAAAATTCTCTATATTAAATAGGACCCTATCCCCTATTTTATACTTTAAAATATTTAACCGGCGAATATTAGTATTATCCTTATATTATTATTAAATTTATTTTACTTAATTTATAACGTAGTCTAAGACTTTTTTAAAACGATTAGTAATTTCGTTAGCTTTAAAATACTTTATTTACTATTATATAAATATATTTAGAAGATAAGGTTTAATTAATTCAACGCCTATTCGAAGGTAGAAACTATAATTGGCGAAGAAGGGGGAGACGTTAATAGTCTTAGAAATTAGATTATTGCCGGCGAATTCTATAATAGGCAATTAATTTACCTAATCGTTTTATATTTAATTAATATAGAGGCGAAGGTATTTCTTTATTTTTATATTAATATATTCGGTTTAACTATTAATAATTAAATAGAATACGGAAGAGGGTTTAAAAGCTACTTCTAAGCGGGATAATAAGGCTTTCTAAAATCGGGAAATAAATTAGGAGTTACGGTTAAAAATAACGGAATCCGGTAGTCCGTAAATACTATAAACCCTTTCGATAAAGCGATCCGCTAATTCTTCGGCCGTAAAATTAATAGTAGGGATAAAGTACTATATTTTAATTAATTGGTCAATTATTACAATAATGTATTTAAATTCCTAGCTTCGGTAGACGCAAAATATTAATGGCGTAATATAGTCGATTAAAATATCTTTCTATAGTACGAATAGTACCGCTAGCAACTTTAAAAAACTATAGGGGGCGTATTATAATAATTTAAATTTAATATATATTAAATAAACCTTATAATAAATTTTAATAGTAATATATATTTTTAATTAGAAGAAAGACTATAAGAGTAACGAATAAGTTTTTTCGCGACCCGGGTATCTAATTAAAAGCGAATTATAAATACGGCGAAAGAATTATAATTAAAGTTTAATATCCGTAAAATTAATAAAGACGGCGCTGTAATAGTACGCCCGTCTTTAAATCGCCTTATACTCGGCGAAAGACACTTTCTTTATTTAATTTTTAACTTTTTTAAATTATACTTTATAATTAGGGTCTAATAGGTAGGCTATAACGTTTTATAAGAAAATTAACTTCTTATAACTCTCTATAATCAAATCGTCGGTAAATTTCTCGTCTATAATTTCCAATTTATAAATATATTTAATACTAACGTCAACCTCCTCTCCTCTATCACCCAAAACGAATACTCTATTAATAAAAATATTATAGTCGAATAAAACCTTATTCCTAATTAGTAATCGCTCGTTAACTTCGTCCTTAAACAAGTCTTCTAACTTCCTATTCAAAGCGTCAAAACGCACTTATAGCGAACCCGGGCGGTATTTAATCGTAAAATTAAATCGAGAGAGGAATTAAAACCACCGCATATAATAGGGGGTAAGCTATTTATTAATAGTAAAAATTTTAAGACTTTTATAATCTATAAAGACTTCGAAAGGTTCTTATACTCCTTCTAATTTAGGGCGCTATTCTTCTAGGGCTTTAATAATTACTAATAACTCTTTATTGTAAATATTATAATTATATTCAATTAAAGAATATTATTAATTAAAGTATATAATAGGATGAAGAATACCCTCCTTATTATACTATAATAAAATACCGCCGTAAGCCTAATTTGAAGCGTTTATTTCGACGACGGTCTATTTAAACTAATTATAAATACAAAGTATAAGGCCGCTACTAAAGGTTTTCTTAAAAACTTCGAAGGACCTCTAATATTATTCGGTCTATTACTAATCCGCCGTTTTCTTAATTAATTCGTATAATAGGCCGGTAATAATTGAAAAATATTTAATAAACCGTCGATAGAAATTGGCGAAGCCTAGGAAACGCTACAATAACCTCTTAGAATTTAGGGCTTCCTAAGTCGTAATTATAGAGACCTTTTCTAAGTCTATTTCGAAACCTCCCGGGGTAATAATAAGGCCTAAATACTTCGTATATATAATATAGAATTCGTACTTATCGATATCGATTTAGAGCCCTACCTTAATTATCTATTATAAAACTTCCCTAACGTACTTTTTATATTCTTCTTCATTATCCAAATAAATTAGGATATTATCGAAATATATAATAATATAAATATCGAAGATATTATATAATATATCGTTAATATAGTTCTAAAAGGTTCCCGGCGCGCCCTATAAACCGAACGGGTATATAATAGATTCGTAAAGGCTAAAATAAGTAATAAAGGCGGTAAACTATTCGTAGCCCTCTTTAATGCGTATTCTATTAAATATTATAATAATATTAAACTTAATAAAAATCTTAACTTTACAAATAGCGTTAAAAGTTTCTTTAATTAATAATAATAGGTATCGAATCTTTAATATTATATTATTAATACTATAATAGTCTATACAAATATAGATACCGCTACCCGGCTTCTTAATTAATAAAATAGGTAAAGCGGCTATAAATTATAATAGGCGAATAAAATTCTTCTTTAAATTATTGTCGATCTACTTCTTAATTATAACGGCCTCAATAAACGATATTCGTCGTAATCGTATATTAGAGGGCGTTTCGCCCGGCCTAAATTTAATCTTATAATTATAAGAGTAATATAGAAGGACTTTATCCGTTAAAAAGGGGAGGAAGGCTACTACTTTATTAATATAGTAATAGCCTTCTAATTTCCTTAAAATTTCGAAAATCTCGTCTTTAATTTTCGCGGGGCGATCGGCTTTATTAAAAAACTTCCTCACATCCTCCTCCGAAATCTTTACTAAATATATTCGTCGGATCGTCTCTTCGTATAGTAGTATATCTTTATTGAAATTTCTAATAAAGTAAATAACTTTAGCTAAAATCGCGGCCTTACAAAAGTCTTTTAATATATAAATATTAACTATTTTATTAATAAAACTATAAAGAATAAGGGGAAGATGTCACAGGCATTACTGCCCTGTTCCTGTATATAGATGTATATACACGTATATTACATTTAGTACAGCTAGCTGAGTGCAGTTGTCTGGCTGTAGTATACTCGCCCAGTCTAGACTAGCCAGACTGGCCGTTATATAATATACCATTGTAGGTCCATGCTCTAAGACCTATAGCCCTATACCCTATATAATTCTCATATACGTATAGGATTCTCTTCCTATTCCTCGTATAATAATTAAAATCTTACCTTAGTATTTGCTTACGCCTTATAATACTTTATTATATTTAATTTTTGCGTTAAAGCGTAACGAATAATTTCGGTCGAATTAAGTTTAGTAGAAGTTAACGTAGTAATTTGGTTTTCGCGAATTTTACTTTTTAGCGAATCGTATAATCGCTAGTATTAAGTTAAGGATTCTAGCGATATTAGTATCGACCCTAGAAATAGTAAGTAAGTACTTAGAACACTTAAAATAATAAGGGCGTAGTTATCGTATTATACGATACGGTAAAAATATCTCTCTTTTTATTCTAATTATTAATAAGTATTAATCTATTATTTAAATATTTAAAATATCTAGTTATTTGCTTAATTAAAATGGTTGGTAACCTAGTTAATAACGATATACGTCGAATTAACTTCGCTATTATCTTCCCTACCCTTTTGAAGGGTTTTAATATATTATTGAAAGTATATGGTAACGACCTTAGTATTAATTTTATAGTCTCTTTAGATTTCGTTAAGAAGGTTCGTAGTTACGAAGAGGTTATAAAATTGCTTTATTACTTCGATAAGAAGATTAAGATTATTAATAGAAATGTTATTAAGTAGGCTTAAAATTTCGTTACTAAGATAAAATCTAATAAAGAATATTATAAGAAATATATTTCTTAGTTCGAGGCGGCTAAAGACTAGGTTGAGGCTATTAAGAAGTAGTTCGTTTAATAGTTGAATACGGTCTAGAATTAATATAATAAGCTATTTACCGATAATACTTCCCTATAATAGAAGGTTATTAATTTTATTAATAATAAGGTTACGGTAGAGAATAGGATTAATAAAGTTATAAAAGATAGCGAAGCGTTTTATTAGGAATTTTTAGAGACGTTTTAAATAATTAATAATACCGTAGACGGTAACCGTTAGGAATTATAGAAGACCTTGGCCGAATTCAATTCCCTACGTATCTTATCTAGAATTATTTGCGAAGAATTTATTTAAGTATAAGAGAATATTAAGAATTTATAAATTTAATTCCGTTTGATTAAAGAGGATAAAATTATTATTAGAAAGATTTATATTATTTATAAGAATAAGTAGTAAGTTATAGTAGAGGACGATAATATTAGTAGTAATATTAGTATTTGGGGTGCCGGTTTCGGCGGTATAGGCGGCGGTTTTAGCGATAGCGGCCTTAGAGGATCGGGTAAGGGAACCGGCTTCAGTTCCGGTAATATAGGCGGCGGTCCTAGTAATAGCGGCCCTAGAGGATCGGGTACGGGTAGATTTAATATAGGCGGCGGTCCTAGTGGTAGAAGTTTCCCCGGTAGCCTTAATAATCCTAGTGGTAGTGGTAATAGAAGTTTCCCTAGCGGACTTAATAGTCCTAGTAATAGTAGCGGCGGCCTTAGTAGTCCCGGAGGTCCTAGCGGCCCCGGTAGTGGTAGCGGAGGCCTTCCTCCTCCCCCTCTTCTTCCCCCCCTAATTACGGCTCCTTAATTTAATTATTTTTATAAGGCCCTTTGTAAGGACCTTAAATACTTTAACGGCGAGGAGACGGATATTATTAAGCGCTATAATATTTATAGCGCTTAAAATTCGGCTATTCGTAGCTGTTGGTTAATAAATAGGTATAAATTCCTTAACGAGTTATTTAAATTCCTTTATATTATAGTCTATTTAAGTGGCGAGGCTAAAATTAATATTAGTAAATATTATTAGAAGATTTTAGATAATCTTTACTATTCGGTTTATTAGAAGTAGAAGATGGGTAAAGAGTTCTTAGTTTATTTGAATAAGCGTTATAAATAGGGCGACTTCGTAATTATCGCCGAGCGTAATCTATTAAATTTTAAATAGGTTAGTAAATATATTAATTATAAGGACTTTAAGGCCCGTTTTATCTCTTTAGCGGATAAGTGCGACTATAACGCGGTTATTAGAATTCGTCTTTTGTATTAGAAGGTATTTAAGTCTTTAGCGAATTTAGTTTCTTATAACCCTATTTAGTTAGGTCGCGACGATTAAAAGGGTTGGTCGGCCTTATTTTATAGTATAGCTTAGGTTTATACTAAGTCGGCTCTTTATAATAATATTATTTAAGTTATTTCGAATAGTAATAATAGTAGCGGCGGTAGTAATAGTTAGAAGGACCCGGATATTATAGATTTCGATTGCGTAAAATTTACCGAAATTTATAAGGATATTTTATAGAAACGCTATAATAAGGGCAATTATATAAATTGTAGTAAAGGAAAGTATTTAGTTTATAAATATAAGAGTTAAATTAATTATAGTAAATAGGGCAAATAGAATAATTATTCTAATTTGGGTATTACTACGCGTAAAAACGCTAAAAATATTAGTACCCTAGTTTTTAATTGTTTTATAGCGGTTATAGCTAATCCGGCGCTAGTTTTAATTACCCCGGCGGCCCTAATTACTCTAGCTACCCCGGCCTAGTAAGGAAATAGTAAACCCTAGGGCTAAATTGCGCCCTAGGGTATTTAGGGATACGGAAGAAGAGGTTAGGGATAAATAAATTCAATATTTATATTCTTGATTATTAGAGGATAGAACCGTTTAAATTAAGTAATTTAGAACTCTATAAATAAAATATAACCCTACTATCTATTTACTTTTAGTATCCCTAACGTAATAATAAAGTAGAATGTATATTATTAATCGATTTAGGCTATTTAAATAAAGTGTTTATTAATCGAACGTTTGCTAAGAAAGTTTATTTGGAATTTAAACCTTTAGAGAAGCCGAAATTACTATATTTAATAAATAGCGCCTTTAAAGAATAGGTAGACTAATATATCGAAATAATAATACGTATTAACAATTATAAAGAAATCGTTAGGTTCTTTGTAACTAATTTAGTAGTAAATTATTTAATTATTTTAGGGTAGTTATAGTTGTAATTTTATAATTTAAATATTAATTAAGTGACTAATAAAGTTACTTAGAACGTCGGATATATAGGAACGTATATTAATTAACTTCTAAAGGTCGTAGTACTATTAATAGAAACCCTAGTGCCGGTACTATATTTTAAAGAAGAGGATAATAAAAATTAATTTAAAGAGGAGAACGATTCCGACGACGATTCGGAAGATAAGGATCTCCCTATTTAGGTAATTAATATAATAGAGGCCCCTAAAGGAAATTAAATTATAATAATAGAATCCCTAACTCCCTTTATATATATAAATGAATTTGAAGAATTATTCGGACTAATAAGGAAATTAATATTAGAAAAGATTAAAGTATAAGTGAGGATTATTAGTAAGAAGAAGTTTTAAATACTACTACGATTAAAAAGAGTTAGGCGTACTTTCTTTTAATTATTTGAACTAACTATTAATATGGCGGCGTTAGATTTATTTAATTTCAAATTCGTTAATGCTAGAACCTTTATATTCAATATATAAATAAAGGGAATTAAAGTTAGTTTAATTACGTAGGTAGAACTCTAGGAGGCCTAAAAGGAAAAAAAGGCAATTATTTCGATATTAATACTTTTTGAGAACGCTTGGAAAGATATTATGTAAGGTAGGGGCGAACTATACAAGCCCTATTTTAAGAATATAAAGGTATACGAATTTATTAACTTATATAAGAAGGAAGCTATAAGCGAAAATACTAGCGAATAATCCCTTTAATTAAACGAATCGGTATAAAATTTCGTTAACTGTATTTGTAGGTTAGGATTAGAGGAGGATAAGTTAAAACTATTTCTAGAAGAGAGGAAGTTTACGCCGCTAATCGAAATTGATAAAATTTATAATATTACGGAGGAGGATATATAGAAGTTTATAAAGAAGTCGACGAGGCTAAAATATACCCTTGAGGAGGTAAAGGCTCGCTTCCTAAATAAATATAAAGATTTATCTTATATTACTAACCCTATAGATACGGAGGTAATCTTTAATTATTATTCGTATAATTATAAAATCGAGTTAAAATTAGGTATAGAATTTCTACCTTATTTTAAAATTAAACTAATATTACTTTAGGAATTTAAAGTTATTAAATAGTAGTTGGATAATAATTTAGTTAAGGGTTTTATTCGGCCTTCGATTTTAAACGTTACTTCCCCGGTCTTATTGGCGAAGAAGCCGGGCGGCGGTATAAAAATTTGCGTTAACTATAGGGGTATTAATAATATTTCTTTAAAAAATAGATACCTACTACTATTAATTAAGGAAATGTTAGATACTATTTGTAGGGCTAAGTAGTTTACGAAGGTCGATGTTATTACAGTTTTTAATAGATTACGTATGGCCGAAGGCTACGAATAGTTAACGGCTTTTATTATAAGGTTTAGATTCTACGAGTTACTAGTATGCCCGTTTGGATTGTCGGGAGCGTTAATCTCTTTCTAAAATTTTATTAACGATATATTGTATAATATTCTTAATATTTACGTAATAGCCTACTTCGACAACGTTTTAATCTTTTTAGAGATTTATAAAGACTACGTTAAATATGTCCGGGAAGTGCTCTAGCGCTTGATCGATATAGGCTTGTAGATTAATATTAATAAGTATAAGTTCTATATATAGTGAATTAAGTATTTGGGTTTTATTATTACCCCTAGCAGTATTGAGATAGATCCCGAAAAGGTAGAAGCAATTACTAAATAGGAAGCGCCGACGAGTAGGCATTAATTATAGTAATTCCTAAGCTTTGCTAACTTCTATAGGAGGTTTATTACCGGCTTTTCCTATATAGGTAAGCTATTATACGAATTGATAAAGAAGACGGTCGATTAGAGGTAGGATAAAGAATATAATAATACTTTTGAAGTTTTAAAGATAATATTTACGTCTACCCCGGTACTAAAGATTTACGACTAGGAAAAGTTAACGGTTATTAAAATTAATACTTTAGATTAGTTAATAGGAAGTATACTATTCTAAATGTACGATAGCGAATTCTACCTAGTTACTTACTTCTCCACTAAATATTCGGCGGTTGAATATAATTATAATATATATAATAAGGAGTTACTAGCCGTAATTAAGGCGCTAGAGGAGTAGAGGCTTAAATTAGAAGGCATTACTTAACCCTTCAAAATTATTATAAATTATAAGAATTTAAAAACGTTCGGTACTACGAAGAAGCTTACCCCTAAGTATATAAAGTAGTCTAAATTCTTATTAAAATTTAACTTTATAATTAAATACCAACCGGGCTTAATTAATATTAAGTTCGACGCCTTTAGTAGGAAGCCAAAATACGTCCTTAGAAACGAAGTAAATAATAGGTTAAAGGCTAAGCAAAAACTACTTATCGATTTTAATTACTTCGATTAAAATTTTTTTAGGGATAACCGGTTAATGGATACCGACGGCGAAGGCTTTATAATAAACGCTATATTAAATAACGGGGCTCCTTTAATTATTTATACCTTAGAAAATAACTTTAAAGAAGAAGATAATAGGCTAAGTATTTATACAAATGATTTAGTTGACTAAATTTATACCAATTCTCCTATAATAATAGATATTTATAAAGCTATTCGTTTTAGGGACCGTTAATTAAAATATTTGAAGAAAAAGCTAAAGATCCCGTTTATTAAATATTATATAGTGAACGATCGGGTAATATTCCGAAATAGGTTAGTAATACCCCTAAACAATAAAAAAGTCTAATTAGAATTAATTTATTATATTTATTTATTAGTATAAGGCGGCTACCTGGGTAGGGATAAGACGGTAGCGATGATGTACCGTTATTTCTAATTAGGGATAATTATAACTATAAATATGTATTATAAAGCTTGCATTCTGTATAATAAGACTAAGGCTATTAGGATATTATAAATAGGCTTCTTAAAACCTCTACCAATTCTTTACGCCCCGTAGAGAAATATTTCTATCGATTACGTAACCCCTTTCCTTAAATTGTAGCGGGCGGGTAGGGGTATTGAGTATTAGTATATACTAATTATAGTAAATAGGTTAACGAAGATGCGGTATTTTATTCTAATAGAGGGATTAATAATGGAAAAGTTGGTAGAGAAGTTTATCGATTGTATTTATACCCTCTATAGCCTTCTAGATACTATTATATCCAATAAAGRTATTTAATTTGTATTAGTTTTCTAGCGGTAGTTGTCTTAATAGTTAAGTATTAAGTTGAAGTTTTCTACCCCTTACTATAAAGAGACGAATAGTTAAACTAAGAGGATTAATGTTGAAATAGAATAATATTTATATATATTTATTAATTAGGTTTAAAATAATTAGGTAGATTAGCTTCCTCTAATTAAGTTCTAAGGGAATAATTTTAAGTTAGTATTAATAGGAATTATTCTTTTCTTTACTAATTATAGCTTCTACCCTCGTATAGGTATAGAACCGACTATACCCCTACCTCTAAATATAATAAATGTATAGAGGAAATAAATATTTAATACTAATTAATTGGTGGCTTGCTTTAAAGAGGTTTAGGACTTTGTTAAGACTTCCTTTTTATAAGTATAAAAATGCTACGAAGTAGTAGCGAATAAAAAATATACGGATGTTTCTAAATATAAGGTTAGGGATAAAGTAATATTTAATATAGTTAATTATATAATTAGGCAGCTATATAATAAGTTGGTACTATAATTCGAGGGCCCCTTTCGTATTATAAAGGCTAATTTATATATAGTAGAATTAGTTTTACTAAAGAATATAAAGGTTATTTACGTCGTTAATATATCCCGGGTTAAGCTTTATATCGAAGGGCTCCCCGGCTAGAAGGAATTGATAATAAATATTAAGGCTAACAAGGGTATAATTATTATTAGAACGGATAATTTTGAGGAGGATAGACGTTAGGAATTTTAAGAATTATTAGATTACTAGAAGGTCGAGGGCATTTGGAAGTATTTAGTAAAGTAGACCTATTACCCTCCCGATTGGTAGCCCGCTTCGAATTTAGACGGCTATTAAGAATTAGTATAGTAGTTTTACAATAAGTACTTAGAATTCGGCTCTCTATACTTAGATTTTAGGAAGGGGTAGAAGGTATAATAAAAGATAAGGATAATATTAAAGACCTTTCTAATCCTTGCTATAGTAGTTTTAGTAGTAGATAATTGGCAAGTTCGATAAAGTGTACAATTGAATAATAAGTAAGAACCTAGTAAAAAAGAGGAGTTTAATTCGATTTATTCCGCGTACCCTAGTCGAAGCCTTATAGTATACCCTTTTTTAAAGTAGCCGTCTTAGGCCCGAGAGATAATACGTTTTATAGTAGTCTTATATTTCTTGTTCCCCCGGTAACGGATAGAGCCTACGAACGGTTAGATCCTACGAACGGTTAGATTAGAAAGTTAGAATTAGTGTAAAAACGTAGTTATAAATGGGAATCGAATAGAGAGTCTTTACGTTATTTATATTAGTAATAGTTATATACGTTTATATAAACCGTTATACTACGAACGTCTTTATAGTACCCCTCGCGGGGTTGGTAATAGTGGAGGGAGGGGATACGTTTTATAAAGGCGATTAGAGTATTGTTTAGGATTATTTGGAATAATAATAGAGGTTTCGGTAGAAGGGTTATATTTAGTAATATTTTAATTGGTATTTAGTTCTTAAATAGGAATTTGGGCGCTAAATAGCCTCCCGTCTTAGTATACGGGTCCGTAGCCCCTGATTGGGCGTACCCGCGGGAAGGTTGGAGGAGACCCGCTTTAGTATTGAAAATAGTTTTTTAACGGATTTAACAGAATTTTAGGCAGAGGGGCTCGTTTTAAGAGGGGGTAGTATTATAGGCATTACTGCCCTATTCTTATATATAAATATATATATACGTATATTATATTTAGTGTAACTAGCTGAGTATAGTTATTTAGTTGTAATATACTCGCCTAATTTAGACTAATTAAATTGGCCGTTATGTGATATGCCGTTGTGGGTCTATGCTTTGGGACCTATAGCCCTATGCCCTATATAGTTTTCGTACGCGTATAGGATTCTCTTCCTATTCTTCGTATAATAATCAAAGTCTTACCTTAGTGCTTGCTCGCGCCCCGTGATAGAAGATTTTCCTTATATTATTAATTATTATCCTCTATAATATTATTAACTATTTCCTCAATTAAATTTATATCCTAAATCTCTACTACGGCCGCTAGCTTTTTAATTTAAGTATAATTCGTAATATACGGCTATAATTATTACAATTC
The DNA here is from genome assembly GCA_009802275.1 of Neurospora sp. CHS-2018a. NCBI lineage: Eukaryota > Fungi > Ascomycota > Sordariomycetes > Sordariales > Sordariaceae > Neurospora > Neurospora sp. CHS-2018a. Next base: position 191,427 of record RAKG01000063.1, read on the forward strand.
GTAAACAAAATTAAAGGTAACCGCGTTAAGTTCCCAAATATCGTCGGAGTCGAAATCGCAATCGGAATCGGAATTATAGTAATAGTAGACGTAAGAGCGCTTCATATTTACAAAGACGCGTCGGCTATTAAGACGGACGTAAAATTTATAGAGTATAGGGCTTTTAATTTTAATAAAGAGAACGGCCGTACTAATAATACCGACCTTCGACCCTACTCTTTTAATTATTAATATTTTAATAAGAATAAGTATAACCCGGTAATTAATTTTAAAAAACTCTATAATTAAAAATAATTCTATAATTAAAAACTCTAGAACAAATTCAATAACGGTAGGAGAAGGTTAGGGCATAATATTTAAAGTAGATTCGGGTTTAGGGATAAGAGAAGGTTTTAGAGTAGGCGCTGGTTAAGGGGTAACCTTCTTTCGAATAGAAGTTATAAAAACCTTATTAATAAAAGCCCTAGGGGTTGTAATTTATTTTTTAAAAAGATTTAAAGGTAAATAGCGGCTATAATAAATAAGGTTATTAAAACGTATTCTATATTATTCGTAATCGATTTTAAATTTATAGTATTATATTTAAAAGAAGTTTAAAATAATTAAATAGTTCTTAGAAATATTATAAACTAAAAAGGTAACTGTTTCCTTATAATAACCGATATAGAACTTAATTATTACCCCTTCAAAAATAATACTTTTAATTACTTTATTAACGAAAACTAACTTCTTTATACGAAGGAAGCGGAAATAGAAAAGGTTATTCTTTACAATAAACGATCGATTAATAAAAACGAACGCGGAACAACTGGTATTAATAAAGGAAATATAATAATCTTTATGCAAATTAATTATAATATAAGAAAATAAGAATATTAAATTTAGTAAAATAGAACTATTTAAAGATTAAATCCTAATTTCTTCTAAAACCTCTAATTTAGAAGAGTTTAAAACTTATTTCTAAAATAAAAATAATTAATAAAGCCTCTATACGCAATTAGGCATAAAAGTTATTCGTTTTCCGGATTATTATAGTATTCGCTACTAGTAGCGGGCTCCGCGGGAGCAATTAGAGTAATAGGAGCGGCGTTTATAATACGGACCTCCTCTTAACTACTACGATTACGGTTATAACCCTTACCCTTACCCTTACCTTTATTCTTCTTACTTTTCTCGTATTAAGGGCTTTAAAATCCGTAATTAATGTAAGGGTTCTACGAGGTTAACACACAGGTAGGCCTTGTTGGGAAAGCTGTAATATTCGATAAAGAGAGCAAGAAGACTAGGCCAGTTTGGAAGCCAGACTGGGCATGACTAAATATACGAAAGGGGTGTGGGGAAGAAGGTGCTAGAAAGCCGAGCCGAGCCGACGGAGCCGAGGCAAGCCGAGTCGAGGCGTCTAGAGAACCCCCGGTAGGCATAAGCCTGGTAAATGCTAAATGCTAGGTATAACCTCTAGGCGCTAGACCTATTACATTACCCCCTTCCTACTCCCCAAATAAAGATCTATAAGATAATAAGAAAGATAGTTCTAATACTCCCGTGTTTCTTCGAGACCTTAGGGTCTCTTGAGTACTCCTAATTATTACCCGGGTTTTTGTAAGAGATAACGATTAAGTAAACGACTAACGAGATTAATCTCCTTAGGTATTCCGTTTGCTTTAGTACTTACCTTTACGCGTACGCTCGAGCTGCCTGGACCGGACTCCAACCGGCTCCGTTATACTCCGTTCTATCTATCCGTAAGGTATTCGCCCTATATCGAAGGATTCGAACCCTTAGCGAGTTTTAATATATATTAGCGGGATTTATTTATAGTTCGACGTATATATAGGTAGTACGCCCTAATTACCCTACTTTCCTTAGCGGGACTCTAACCCCTAAGGCCGGCGTTTCGGGTTACCGGTAGTTCTAATTTACCGGCGGTATTACTAGGCTATATTAATAATCTTCTTCGTTATTATAAATATTGTTATTTTCCTCCGGGTCCCTAACCGGCTCTTTAATACGGACGTACCGGATTTACACCTTCTTATTATTCTTACCCTTATTAATAGGGCATTCCCTAGACTAGTAGTCTAGAGAGCCGTAGGTAGTATAATTCCCCTACTTCTTCTATTGCTTCCGTTATTCCTCCCGTATATTAGAGCCCCCGGAGGCGGGCCGGGTCCGGGTAGCGTCGATATGTATAGGATCTCCAGCTCCTCTGTTATTATAGGCGGCGCCGTAGCCCGATGCCGAAGGCGCTGAACTTCTTAAAAAAAGAAAATTATTGCCGTCGAATTTCCGGAGGTAAGTATAGAGTTCTAAGTAGGTATCTAAAGTATTTGGCCATTTACAGAGCCTCCCGAACTATTCGTTATTTAGTACTTTTATTAACGAGTTAATAAGGGTCTAATTTGGCTACGTATTAGCTTTGGCTCGGTAGAAGACCTCTTTAAAGCGGACTAAGAAAGTGGAGATAGATTCTTGAAATTTCTACTTTAAAATAAAGAATTCGAGGCTAGCCTTCTTATCCTTATTGACTTCGCCGTAGTCAACCTAGAGTTTCTCGAGCAATTTAGTTAGAGTCCGGTTAGCTAGGGAGGATTGGGCGAAGGCGAATAAGGTCCGTCTAACAGCGGGCGAAAGGCTGGAGTAGAGGTAGTAAAATTGGGCCTCCAGATCGCCAATTGTACGGCCGTTAATATAGAGTTTAAATTCAGCCGTATAGATTTACGTATCCAAATCCTTCTTATCGCCCGAAAATTTATTAAGGTACGGGAGCACCGGCTTTAATTAACTAGAGTTCTCGCCGGCCTTCAAAGTAGTAAATTCGCTAACGAAGGCTTAGATAACTATAATAAACTATTACTAACGTTCGTTGGCGCTTTAGGACTAGGGGATTTGTGAAGTTATATCGTGCGATGCCGTGGCAAAGATAGCAAAGAAGAAAAAATAGGCGGGGGTTCTCGAGAACCTTTGCGGTGGATAACGGTAACGGTTGAAATACTTTTCGGGCAGCTGGAGAAGATAATTGGTGTTAGATTGAAAAGAGGGTCGAATATAATGTAAGGGTTCTACGAGGTTAATATATAAGTAGGCTTTGTTAGGAAAGTTGTAATATTCGACAAAGAGAGTAAGAAGATTAGGCTAGTCTGGAAGCCAGACTGGGCATAACTAAATATACGAAAGGGGTATAGGGAAGAAGGTGCTAGAAAGCCGAGCCGAGCCGACGGAGCCGAAGCAAGCCGAGCCGAGGCGTCTAGAGAACCCCCGGCAGGCACAAGCCTGGCAAATGCCAAATGCCAGGCATGACCTCTGGGCGCCAGACCCATCACAATTAATAGAAATAATATATTCGCGGGCGATATAATTAAATTTAGTATAACGGTAGTAGAAGCTATTACGAGAGCGCTAATTAAAAATATCTTTATAAATAAAGATAGTAAAGTTAATAGCGTCGAGATCTATCTTATTACTACCTTAACTAATAGGGAGATTATCGGCGTTATAAGAATTAGCGCTGCTACTAAAAGTACTATTACTACCGCTAGGGTTTAAAGGGGCTAGAACGTAGGAGTTTATTTTATAATAATAGTCGGCATCTTCGAAATTATTAGTAATAGTATAATAAATTTCGAATTACTTCTTAAAATCGTTAGCTTCGGGAAGATTATAGTAAATTAATATATTATAAAGACGTTTATTAATTTTATTCTATAAATAATAGACTTTTATAGAATTATTAAAATTATATAAATTTATAAGCTTAGTAAACTCGAATTCGAATTTAATAAAGAATAGATTTTTTATATAGAATTCCTCTAAACGGCGACCGGCGTCTATTTTCAAATTAATATTCTAGAAGCGAATAACGAAATACTTTATAAATTCGATACCGGTCTTCTAACGCCAAATATTTTTATCGCTACCAATCTAAATAATATTAAAATCGTCCTAAATACTAAAAAGGATTTTAAGACCTAATAATATAGTAGTATAAATAATTTTAACGTCCTTATCAACGTAAAATAAAAGGTCGTACTTCTATTAGAATTAGATATAGAAATATTAGGCTTTAAAAATCTTATATTTATAGGCGATGCTAATATTCTCCTTACTAATAAAAATAAATAAGTTTTTTACTGTTTATTTAAAAGACAATATCTTATTCTTACTTATTTTAATAAAATTATTATATAAAGTCCGAACGTTAGTACTATAAATTTTAAAAGCGTTATAATCCGTAACAAAATTATTATACTACTACTAGAAATTATTGTACGAAGTCTTAAAATTAATATAATCGAGGTTCTTCTAATCGAAATTATCTTATACTTTATTAATTATAATATAGATAAATATAGATAGTCTTTAATTCTTCCTTATAATATTCGAAGTCGCTAATAACGTTATTATAGAAAGTAAAATTAATATAATTAAAGCGACTAAGCGGGGCGATAATCGAATAGAAAGTAGGATTATTAACGAGAAGAGTAATAGTTGCGAAGTATTTATAGGGAATAGCTTTCTTTTCTTCGTCGTCCTCGATACTAATAATAAAATTATTAATAGTAATAAAAGGGGGAAGTTCGAAAAGCGTAATACAATAAACAATTGTATCGAAAATATTAACGAATTTATCGAATATTTTACGGACGTTATTTAAATTAAAAAACGTACTAGGGAGAATACCGAAATTAGGGAAATTACCGCCGGTATTACTAGCGGACGAGAAAATAACGGGGTCGCTACTCTTATTATAAAATATAAGAGCGAGCGGAGGGAAATAATTATATAAAGGCAAAACTCTTATCCTTTAAATAAAGAGTACTTGCCCTTATTTACTAAATAAAGGGGAGCGGGATTATTAATAATTATCGCGACTTGTAATTATTAATATTTAGGGGTATTAGACTTAATAATTCAATTAACGAAACGATTCTTATACGTATACAATTAATAAATTAATTGTAAGAAGGGTTTACGCTATAAATGCAATAATTAAAAGGTATAATTAATTATTATAGGTAAAGGATAGATAGTAAATATAAATATACGTAATTATACGAAGGAGAGAAGGAGAGAGTGTAAACGAATGTTTAGAAAATTAGCTTTATAAAGGCAATCTAATTATAGGCCTAATATAGGTCTATAGTTAGAGGCCGTTACGGCGGCTAGTCAACTAATAGCGATAATAGTCTTAGAAGCTACTATACGCTAGTATAAGGTATGTGAGTGATTACGTACGATATAAGCTAACCCTATAATAGTCTAGCCTAAGTCTACGCTAATGCGCACGTACAGGCTATATATACGGATAGGAGGCGGGTCGTTACACTTATAACTATAAGTATTAGTATTTTATTTAGTAATTTATATTCCGTCCTAATACTGCGACCCCAATCCCGCGACCCTAATCCCGCGACCCTAATCCCGCAACCCTAATCCTGCCCCGCACCCCAATCTATACACGGACTACGCTAGCGGTTACGCTTCTGCGCGCTCCTATTTTAGTACTGCGGTTACAATTATAGTACGGACTACGCTGGCTGTACGGCTATACGGTCGTATACTGTACACCGGATTAAATGCCTATACCGACGTATAGTTGTACGGCTGCATACTATACACCGGATTAAATGCTTATACCGACGTACGGTTGTATAATTATATACCGTACACTGGATTAAATGCTTACACCGACGTACGGTTGTACGGCTGTATACTGTATACCGGATTGAATACCCACCCTATACGGTCGTATTATTAATATTAATACGATTAAAGCTATTATTACTTAGTATGAATACCGACGTACGTTAAATGTATATAAAGAGGTTATAAGTTAGTTGTTATTACAATATGGTAAATAAAAGAAAGTTTATACTATAAAATAGCGAATAAATAAATAAAGAAAGAGAGAGAGAGAGATAGAGAATAAGAGAAAATAATATAGAAAAAGGCGTTTATTTAATTATTTATTATAAGATTTCGACGGTATTATATTCTATTCTATAAGTATTCGTTCGGTCGAATTACGATTCCTATTACTTATTATTAATATATTTAAAGTTAGTAGGTAAAGTACTATAGACTAAGGGAGTATAAAATAAATAGAGGTATAGATTACCGATTAAAAACTTTCTATTTCTTATTTTGCTGGTAATTATATATAGTCGGCTATCGGTCCGGGGTTTTAATTTGCGAAAATAGGATTATATATCGCGTAGCAATTATAAACGGTTATATTAGGCCGGGGGTTTCGTCCGTAAGTATAGTAAGATAGGATAAAAGTATTTACTTCCTATTATATATTGTTAGTATATATTAATCGGACTACTCCTTTAAAGATTTATAGTAATAGTAGAATCGCTAATAGGTAGTATAGATTTAGTGGTATTAATTATTATTAATTATTATTCGGTAGGTATATTAAGATATTTATACTATAGTATAATATATATCCTTCCTAGCTTATATCGCCGTCGGTAATTTAATATTGTATTATTCGGACGTATGTAAACTAGAGTATAACGGTAAATAATTATATTGAGATTAGAGATTTATTAATAGTATTTCGGTATAGGTATAGTATTTTAGGTATAATTCTATATCTATAAATATCGAAAAGAATGTCGTTATCGACTACTATATTATAAATGTAGGTTTTATATATTCTTTAATATACGTATAAAGGTTAGTATAGTATATCTATTTTAAATAGAACTTATAGACGGAAATTTATATATTTAATAGTTCCCTTACGAATATTTATTACTAGTATAGTATTATATACAATTCGAGGGTAAAATTACTAAAACCGCTAAATTTTAATTAATTGTCGGGCGAGGTTGTCGGGTACTAGTTGGGATATCGACACCGGGTATATTAGATACGCTATTATTAGTTATATTATCTATTTAGAGGGTATATATATCCTAATTGATTTAAATAATTCTTATGCTATTTATACGAATTATATATAGAGAGATAAGTTGTATAGCTGTTAGATTAATAATAATAGGCTTATTTATTATTTCCTCTACGACTTCTAAGTTTAGAATAGGGTATTGATTGTTCGTACGTCGAACTGGCGTAATTAGAATAAAAATGTAGTTTTTAGTATAATAATCCTATTTAAAGATGTAATCGATACGGCTAATACAATATTACTTTAGAATATTGCTCTGTAATAGGTACTAGATATAGTCCTTATATTTAAATGTAAATCGACGACGTAAAGTACTAAGAAAAAAATAATTTATTAATATATTTATTAATATTAATATATTATTTACTACAACGCTTAATATTATTGAATAGCGATATTTAATATCCGAAAGTAAAGGCCTCTAGCCGCGGACTCGTCGTTTTTAATTATTAAAATATCGTTGCGCATTAAATACGTTATCGACAATCTATAGAATAAAGTATATTAATGGTAGTATTTACGTTTAATATTAAGTATATGCTGCTATTTATAATACGCGTCGTATAGTATATATACGATAGGGATAGGGAAATTTAGGTATTTTATATAGGAATTTAGGGTATAATTATACTAGGTTTTTAGGTACGTAGAATTTAATAGCGTAAGATAGCGGCACCCTTAAAATATTTCTCATATATATAAAATTGAGTAGCCTTTTCAATAATAGGCTCTAAATAATAAAATAACTAATTATAGATAAGGCTAGGTACGATTACCGGATTTTATTAACGGCTTTATGCCCGTATTTAGCGTTCGCTATACTAGTACTAGTAGTATGTACCTATTTATAAAATTGAATTTCTCCGCCTACTTAATCGCTTTATTTTCGAATAATAATAGTTTACCCTCGGGCGTACTAAAATTATAATAATAGGTATATTGCAATAGCTTTAACTACTTTACTATTATTTTATTAAATATATTACGTAGGGGTAATTGCTAGCTTTCGTTAATTATATAATAAATTTTAACTTTAATCGATCTAAATTAATTAATAATATATAGCGCTATATAATTCTCGTCGCTAAATTATAGTACTTCGATTTCGTCGTCGTCGTCGTCCTTATTTTATTCGTCTAACTAGTTGCGGTCGGAATACAATAGAACTATATTAAAAAGGGTAGGGCAATTACGGAACAATTGCACTATTTAAACTATTAATTCGGGGTTATTTTTTTAAAAGGCGTTAAGTAGGGTAAATTATATAGTTTATTAGAAATTAATCTTTATTAATAGAATCTTTTCGACGTTAGAATAATTCGTCTTATATATTCGGCGCTTAAATTTATTATTAAAGAACGGATTCGGTCAATAGGTAGTCGTCGGTATTCCGGATATTAATAATAGATATATAAAAATTAAATTTATTTTCCAATTTTTTTACGATCGCGGCCTTTTAACCGCTATACCCCGCCGCGCGCTATTACGTAAATATAGCAATCTCTACTAATTCGTACTTCTACTCGGTTTAATCTAATATTACGACTTGTATTTTCTATTTTTTCTTATAATAATATAGTATTTAGAGGGAGATCTACTTACCGATGTATATCTTTGCCTATTAATATATTGTAATTTACTAGCAATTTATATTCTTTCGTAAAATCTTTATAATATATTCTAATATAAATATTCAGTCGTATAATAATTTTCTCGTATTTAATTATTCGTTTTTAACCTTTAATACTACCTTCGGGTTAATTTTGAATTAATATATTTCTACCGCCTACGGCGCCGGGTAGGGTTTCTATATCGGATCCGGGGGTCCCTATATTGGGCTTAGGAGTCCCGGCCGATATAATCGAAATAGATACTATAAAATAGAGTTGGTTATATAAATAGTATACCTTATAAATAATCTTTAGTAGTCGTCGATAATTATATTTTAATAGTTTAACTCCTATTAGAATTATTATATTCTTTACTATCTTAATTAGCGTTTCTATAATAAATTCAATTAGATCCCTACTAGTTTTAGCTTCTATATAGGTATAAAACCTAATATTAATATAGTCTTTTTTTAATTAGTATAATAATATAACTAGTGTAATAATTAACTATTTACTATAATAGACTATTTACTAGCTTAATCGATGGCTGAATGGTGTTATGGGGCTGGTGCCCGTAACTAACATGCCTAGCAACTGCTAGGCGAGCCCAGCCTATAGCGGGTCCGGCAAGTCCGGTAGGGTATACCTAATTAAGTGCCTTACTATACCGGCAACCCCCTAGCCCGTATGTGCACTAGTCTTTTAAAAGGATAGCTAGCTAAGCCTATCCGATAGGCACTCCTTTTCCCTCTTTTCTTCCTCGTAAAACCTTATCGATTTATTAGACTAATATTTATACCAATTATATTATACCCCTTATATTAAATTCTACTTCTACCTATATTAACGGACAAACGGTTTTAAAAACGGATATCTTCTTTAGTAGATTCAAAGACGGAACTAGTAATTTAGAGTACGGTATTATAATATTTATTAATACTATAGTCGGATTCGCGGATATAAATATAGACGATATCGGAATCGAAGAATTCTACAATTCCTAAAATAGCGGCGAATAGTAAAAAGATGGTAACAATATTATAAAGGGCTTCTTTAAAATATTTAATAGTAGTACTACCTTCTACGATTATATTAAATCCCTTCTTTTTAATTTTAATCCTAATCCTATTTTCGCTCTACGTTTAAACTTTAATTTTGTAGACTCCGCTTTTACTATTACTACTAATAGAGTTACGGGCGCAACTAATGCCCCAATCGGTACCTCTATTAATTATAATAATAATTATAATACCCTTTATAAACGAAAGCCCTTCGAATTTCCTAAGTAGAATAGGTAGCCCTATACTTTCCTCTTCTATTATAATAAATTTATTAAAGTATATAATACTAATATTAAAATAAGTTTGTATATTAATTGTAATACTACTTAGTATAAAATCTTCAATACCCTTCCCGACGATAAATAATTTTAGTTCGAAGGCTTTTAGATTGGTAAAATAGTTTGCGGAGAAGAAGATCCTGTTACTCTTCTCGATTAGATTTAAGTTATCTTCGGCTCGTATTAGAATTAAGATACTGTTTTCAATAAATTAGTTCGCTTATATTAAAAAGACGGAGAGTTATTCGCTACTTTCCTAACTATATTTAATAACGAAATATTAAAAATTAATAGTTATAGTTAGGAGAGCCTTGCCAAATTAATTTATCTTCGTCGTACTATTAATTAGAAATTTTATAATAAGCTCTTTATAATCGAATTCTTTAAAGATTATTATATTTATATTACTTAAATATAATATTATACTTTTAATTACGAACGGACTATTAAATTTAAAAAGGATTATTATAAATATTTTTGTAGTTAAAAAAACCGTTCTTAGAGTAGTAGTCTTTACTTTCCTATTTTTAGTATTAATATTTAGTAGTCCGGTATTTAGCGCTAGTAATTTTAGACTTAATTTTCTTTTTCTAGTAATTGTCCCCTCAATTAGAACGGCGATACTATTATAGGATCTACTTACGTCGGTTCGAATAAAGGTTATAGTAATCGAAGGCGAGGCGGTTTAAATTTAGCTACTTCTTCTAAACGTATTAAGTAGGTTTTTAATAATAAATATTAAAAATGTAAGGATAATAACCTTTATTTCTATTATAGAGTTTTAAATTATTGGGTTGGTAATTATCCTTACTTCCCTATAATCCTTCTTAATAATAATATTTATATTTAAACTATTATTACTAAAGTCCCTCCGCTTTTAAAAGAGGACGATAAATATAAGTATAATTCCGTTTCCGAATAAGGAAAAGAGTAGTTTTAGAGCGAAGTCGGGCCTTAGAGCCTATAAATATATTAAGTAAAGTAGAAGAATTTAAATTAAAATCGTAATTAGAGATAGAGCCTACGTTAATTCTACTCGTTATTAATAACTATAATTTATTCTACGTTTTTATTAATAAAGGTTATTAATATTATACTGTAATTAGTAAAAAGGTTGTAGAAAATCTTCAGATTTTTATTATTCCTATTAAATCTTATTATATTAAAGGAGCCTCCGTTGCTATAAAAGGCGCTATTATTTAAGGACTAGCCTATTTCCTAGTAAAGGTTAACGATTATATTTATTCCGTTTATACTTATATTATTCTACTTCTAAAATTCCCTATTATTTTGGGTAAGCTATAGTTTAAGGCGATACGCGCCTATTCTGTTCCCTATAAGAAGTAGTTATATATAGGTATTATAAATTATTAGATTCTTTATATCGGAAGCGAATAGGTCCTAAATATAGAATTTATTAAAGATATTAAATCTACGATCTATGTATTAGTAATTACCTTCGTTGGTTAAATCCGTAAAATATAGAAGGAATTTGGCGGTAGAGTAGTAGAAGAGGCTATATTTGCAATTAGTTTAAAAAACGTTAAGAAGGTATTCTAATTAAAGAAAGTCTATATAGAGGAATAATTTTATAAAATAATCCTAAAGAAATTCTATAACTTTTTACCCTTATAAATAAAGTAAAATACTAATAAATATAACCTTTATCGTCCTAGGGTTAACTATAAGATCGAAATTAAGAAGGATAAAGACGGTAAAGAATTCCCGATTCCCTTCAATCCCCTCTATAATATAATTCGTAAAGAATTTCTAATTCTAAAAAAAACTTTAAAGGACCTTCTAAATAAAGGATTTATCTATACTAATAATTCGGAAGCCGGAGCCCCCGTATTATTCGTATGGAAGCTAGGAGGCAGATTCCGTTTCTATTATAACTATTAGGCTTTTAATACTATTATATAAGCGGACTATTATTCTTTTTTATTTATTAGTAAAACGTTCTATATTTTGAAGGGCGCTAAATAATATACGAAAGTCAATATAATATAAATATTCTATAAAATCCGTATAGTAATAAGTAAGGAATAGAAAATGGCCTTCCAAATACGATATAGGTTATTTAAATAATTAATAATCCTCTTTAAATTAATAAGCGTACTTGTAATATTCTAATAGTATATTAATTATATTCTTTACGAATATCTTAATAAGTTCTATATAACATATATAAACGACGTCTTTATTTATACTTCGGGTACGAAAGAAGATTACGAAGCGAAGGTCCGTTTAATACTATAAAAACTCTTTAAAATAAAACTATACCTTAACCCTAATAAGTACGAATTCGCCGTTAAGAAGGTTAAATATTTCGGTTTTATTATTTACGCTAGTATTAGTATCTAAACCGACCCCGAAAAAATTAAAATTATCTTCGAATAGCTTCCTCCTAATTCCTAGAAGGGCGTCCGGAACTTCTTTAATTTTATTAATTATTACCGGATATTTATACCGTAGGTTTCTAAGGTCGTTATACTATTAATAGCGTTAATTAGTAAGGGTATAGTTTTTGAGTAGATTCAAGAATATAAAAGTGCCTTCTAATTATTAAAGACCCTATTTATACGCGCCCTAATTCTTATAGAATTCGATCCGGATAGGAAAACCTTTTTAAAAATAGATTGTAGTAGCTTTATACTAAGCGGAGTTATTTTTTAAAAAGTCGACGATTTTAGAAAGAGGGTAATTATTAATTATTTTTATAAAAGCTAAACGCTATAGAACGGAATTACCCTATTTATAATAAGGAAATATTAACGATTATTAACTATTTTAAATAATAATTTACCGAGCTTTAAAATTATAAGTCCTTTACTATTTTTATTAATTATTATAATTTAGAATACTTTATAAAAATGTAACGCCTCTTTAAATATTAAGCTTATTAGGCGGAATACCTCTCTCAATTCAATTTTAATATTAAATATTATCCGGGTAAGGAAGGGGTAATTCCTGATGCTTTATTTCGGTAGGAATAGGATATACTTACAAAATAGGACTAGGAGGCCCGCAACCTATAAATAATCCCGGACTCTACCTTTAAAATTTATACTCCGCTCCGCATCTCGGCCTTTCGGGTAGTCTATACCGGGAAGGAAGGTATAAAAATATTTAAAAATCCGAATTTGTAGTAGTTTTAGGATTAAACAACCCCTAAAAATTCCCTATATTAATAAATTAAAATAATAGTCTAGAATAACGAACGCTATTTCAATCCTTCTTTAAAATTTAAAATTTAAATTGCTAATTATAATATTAATTCCTATAGCCGGCTTCGCTATTAAAGCCGTCTTTAGGTCCCTAGAGCCCCTATATATACTGAATTTAATTTTATTAACCTTTCGGACTAGTCCTAATAATTTAATATCCTTCGTACAACCTTTATTTAAATTATTTATAATTCCTATATTTTTAGCCACCCCGGTAGAGAAGGTACTATCGCCGCCTTAATTAGGTACTTCTATTAGCTACTTCTGGGCGCTTATATTTGTTAATTCTTCCGAAATTATTATACTTATAGTTCGACTAAAATTTAGAGAGAATAAAAGAAGGGGTTTATATAATTATTATCAATCCCGGACTAATTTAATTGAAAAATTTAGATAAACTTTATTATAAACCTCCCGGATTCTAATAGTAATATTTATTTTTAAGTTATTAAGGATTAACTTAGTAAGAATATTATCTTCGAACCTATATTATTTATAAAAGTAGAATTCTATATAGAACGCTTCCTTTAATATTTTATTAAATATTATAATTTCCTTAAATTTATCGTTAATAATAGAAATTTTAATTAAATTAACCGCTTTTAAATTAAGTTTTATAAACTCTTTAATATTAAACGTCTTCTTAATATAGTGTACTACCTTTAAATAAATAGAGGTTTCAAGCGTATAAATTAAGAGATTTATACTTACCTACGAATGGTTATTAACTACGTTTAAAATAATTAGGATAAATAGTATCCTATAATATAATTAATTATTAATAGCTATATTAATACTTCTATTAATATAATGCCTTTCTTTGCTACTTATAAATATAACGCCGAATTCCTAATTTCTGTAATCGAAGAAGAGGCCTACCCGGGAACTCCCTTCTTTTCCTCCGAAAAGCAAATATACCAATTCGTTAAAAAACTATAATAAATTATAGATTTATATTGAATTACTATAATAGTAGCCGCTTAAGAATAAAAAAAATTCGCTAATTAATATTATTAACCTGTTAAACGCTTCTAAATTGGAAATAAAATCTAATTCAACCTTAAGAATTACTCTATAGACCGCCCTAAAAAGAAGTTCGATTAACTATATACTAAATATACCGTTTCTAAAATCTTTTCGCCTTATATAATTAAATTTTCTAATCTTCCTTATATAATTTATAATATTTTCTACGTAGATCTCCTACGCCGAATAGCTATAAACTTTCTACTAAATTAAAAAATTATTAATAATTAACCGCTAACTATAGAAGTAGAAGGTAAATTAGAATTTTAAATAAAAGAGATTCTTTATACTAATACTATTAGGAAATAAGAGGGTATCGTTCGAGAAATTTTAATTAAATAGAAGGGTTACTACATCTTATTATAGGAACCCTTAGACGAATTCCGAAAGACGGTAGCTTTAGACCGGTTTAAAAAAAAATACAGGTTAATAAATACTAATAACGGTCTAATTGATTGATAAATTAAAAATTATCCCTAGGAAAACGAAGATTTTACGAATAGATTAAGAATAATTAATTATAGAATTAAAAAATAGAAGGGAATAATAAGTAGTACTAAAAGAAATTTAAAATTAATTAGGGCCGAACCCTAAAATTACTAATTATTAATTAAATATCTTTTATAATTTTATTATTTAATAAATCCTTTATAACTTTATTAATATTAAAATTATTAATATTAAAGCGCTTAATATTATTTCTTCTACCGCTAACTAAATTCTCGGGGATTGTATTATAAGGGTCGTAAATATCTTAAGGGCGGACATTCTCTAGTAAAACTAAGGGTAGAAATAATAATAAATAGACCCCGTCCAATAGACGAATACCGAAAAGTAGATAAACGGCGTCCTACTACTCGAATCTGCCAAATAGGTTCGTAGTATAGACTCTTTTATTAGGGTTATTGTCCTTTTTATTTTAGCGGCGTTTAGTAACCTTAGTAAAAGCCTCTCTTATAATAATAATAGCGGTGGTAACGGTAATAGTAGAGGCGGTAATAGTAATAGGATTAATAATAGCCTATTTTTACTTCTCGCACTCCTTCTAAAACTCTTTTTCGAACTTCTTAGTAGTAAAAACTTCGTTATAATAATTAATAAATTTATTAAAACCGGCCTCGACAATTAAATTTGCTACCTATTTTACTTTTACTATATCGGCCTCTATAATAGCTATTTTTTTTTTAAAGTTTTCAACCTTAACCGCTAATAAAAAAATATCGCTAAGCTAAATAGAAAGTATTGTAATAGAGGGCGCCGGCTAGTAGGTAATAATTATACTAATTCTCTTCTAAGAATCGCTATAGAAGATGGAATTAATAAATAAGGAATAGAAATTAAATAAAAAATAATAAACGGAAGGGTAATAAAATTAGATTTACGTAGGAATAAAGCTTTTTTCTTCTAAGAGGGAAAGGTTAGGAAGTAATTTAAAAGCTGCTATAAAGTAGGACTATTCAAAATTAAGAATATAATTAATAGTATACTAAACCGTAAAAGTCTTTTAAGCCTAAGCGGGGGTAATTTTGTATATAATTTTAGCATACTAATAAAATATATAAATAATAGCTATATTATTAACGGAGAATATAATATAGTTGTAGCTATATAATAAATAATAAATGTACTAGGAAGGTTGAGGTATAGAAACTTAAGTAATAATAGCGGCAATTTCTTTATTAATTGTGATGGGTCTGGCGCCTAGAGGTCATACCTGGTATTTGCCAGGCTTGTGCCTGCCGGGGGTTCTCTAAACGACCGGCTTGCCTCGGCTCCGTCGGCTCGGCTCGGCTTGCCTCGGCTCCGTCGGCTCGGCTCGGCTTTCTAGCACCTTCTTCCCCATACCCCTTTCGTATATTTAGTTATACCCAGTCTAGCTTCCAGACTGGCCCAGTCTTCTTACTCTCGTTATCGAATATTACAACTTTCACCAAGGCCTACCTGCGTATCAACCTCGTAGAACCCTTACATTATATTCGACCCTCTTTTCAAAACCCCTAACTATCTTTCGTCTTCTCCAACTGCCCGGAAGAGTACCCTACCGTCACCATCGTTCTGCAGCACTACCGCCGTCCTCTCGAGAACCCGACAAAGGTTTTTTTCTTACTATCCTGCCGAATAGTGCACGATATAGCTTCAATCCCTTAGTCCTAGAATATTAACAAACACTAATAATAGTTCGCTATAGCTATTTAAGCCTTAGTTACCGAGCTCGCCGCCGTAAGGGGTTCTAGCCAACCGAAGCCGGTGCTCCCCTACCTTAACAAATTTACGGGCGATAAGAAAGATTTCGATATATAGATTTATACCGCAGAAGCTAAGCTTTATACTAATAGTTATACTATAGGCGATTTGGAGGCCTAATTCTACTACTTCTACTCTAGCCTTTCGTCCGCCGTCCGACGGACCGTCTTTACCTTTGCTCAAATCCCGGGTAACCGAATACCGGATCGGTTACTCGAGAAGCTCCGGGTTGATTACGGCGAAGTCAATAAGGATAAGAAGGCCGGCCTTGAACTCTTTTCGTTAAAATAGAAGTTACGGGAACCTTTCTCCTAATTTATTATTCGTTTTAAGGAGGTATTATACTGTACCAAAGCTAATACTTAGCTAGATTAGGCTATTATTAATTTATTAATGAAATCCCTTAATAAAGAGTGGTTAGAGCGACTCCGGGAGCGCCCGGACGCTGTCACAGGGCGCGAGCAAGCACTAAGCTAAGACTTTGATTGTTGTGCGAGGAACAGGAAGAGAATCCTGTGTACGTACGAGAACTATGTAGGGTATAGGGTAGTAGGTCTATAACCCACTAGAGCCACCATATTATATAATAGTAGTCCGTGCCTAGACTATTGGATATGCTGCAGCCAGATAGCTGTACTCAGTTAGCTATACTAATATAGTATATATATATGTGCACCTATATATAGGAATAGGGTAGTAATACCTGTGACACTACCCCCTCTTAAAATAAAGCCCCCGCGGCCGAAAAATACTATTTTACATTATTATTACTATTATTATTGTTAAAGTGGGAATATGTATAAATTTTAGGAAAAAACGCCAATTTCTGGTCAGGAAATGCTCCAAAACGAAAACAGACAACGGCAATCGATTTAAGAGGGTTATTTACCCCCTTCGCGATATCCTACGACGAATGTAGCGATAGCGTTGAGCCGTCGCTACCAATAATAATTAATAGAAGCGCGCGTAAATTCGAAAATAGTGTCTATAACCCCTTTGGAGGTATTTTTAATTGTAACGACCCCGATATTATATTCGCTATAAAAATTTCGGAAAAAACGGAAAATAATAATAAAATTATAAAGAGATTTATTGCTTAAGCGAATAAATTTATAGATTACAATATTGTTTCGCCCGAAAATTGTCGTTAAATTCGAAAATTATTTCTTGAATTTATAAAAATTTAGGCGAAGAAAAGTAGGTTCCGGATGTTTAAGGCAAATAAGGCTGGCGAGAATTAGTTTGTTATTAAGAAGGATTTTAACGATTTGAAGAAGGATATTTTTAAAGAATTTAAGAAGGGTATTTAAGAGGCGCCGAAGAAATAGGTTAATATTATTACGAAGTTATTAAGTAAGATTAGTACTACCTTTTAATAATTAATTATTATTATTACCCCGAAGTTTATCCCTTCTAATTATAAATGCTAATTTACGATTAAAGGAGTTTTAATCTTTATTTAATATATTAAGCGATCGAACGAAGATACGAAGTAAGCGATCGAGAACGCTTTGAAGGAGAAATAATATAAAAGAGTCTAAGTAATTATTCAAATAGTAATAAGCGGCGATTATATTATAGTCTTCGACGAACCTATATACGAATAATATTAGAAATATTATATTTAAGCGAAAGAAATCTTCGGAATAAAAATTATTATAACCCTTAATATTATAAGAGTTCTAATTAAGGGAATCCTTTAAGTTAGTTTCGATAGAAGATCGGATAACGTAATATTAAAAGAAATAAGGGAAAAGAATAAGGAAGCGGATATTATCCGTATAAAAGTTTAGAAGAGATGCGATGGAGAGGATAGGGGGATAATCTTAGTAGAAATTGCGACTACGAAGGTAGCGATCTTCTTTTAAAAGAACTTCTTTTTTTAGGACGGCGGGGCTTATTTATATAAACCGTTCTAGGCTACGGCTACCGTTTAATAATACTTTAAATATTAGGGATTCGGATATACGGCGAGGTTCTATCGCCTAAAGGATATTTACGGCCGCTACAATTAATTTAAATATAATAAGGCTCGTTTTGGCGAAGAGAATTACTTTTCGAATAAAGATAGTTCCTTAGTTTATTATAAATTATATAAGAAGTCGGGGTATTTTACTTTTAATAAAAAGTAATACCTATTTATTAGAGTAATTTATACGAAAGTTTTAATTGCGTATACCGAAAGGTTCTGCGGCTTTACTATTCGTAAAGGATTAATTAAACCGGTATTAAAACCGATAATTAAATTAGAGGAGGACGTTACTATCCTTAACGCCCCCTTTAATTCCTATTCTATTATAACTTTAGAGAAATTATTAATTAGAAAAGTAACGAAAGGCTAATTTAAGTAGAAGATATTCGGGAATAGTTTTCGGCCGAAGCTTATAGGCTAATTTAGCCCGATAGACGCGTATACGCATTCGTAGAACGTCGGTAATTATATTTATACCGGCTCTATAATTATTACACGCGTAACCGTTGCTAAAGATGTAATATTTATTTTATCCGCTATTAAATTAGAAGGAACCTTTTTATAGGGTAATTAATAATTTAATTAAAAATATTCTATTAAAATATAAGGAAATTGTACGAGAGAGGGAAATTTTTATTTAAATAGGAGGAGACTTACAATATTATAACGATTTAAGAGCCGGGTAGAAATTTAAATAAGGATATTTATCGGCCGAAGGGTAGTAAATATTATAATATTAATTATTTAGAAAAGGGTAAAGTAGTAATTTATATAAATAAAAGGTAGAATTTTAAAAATTTAAACTTTTAATTAGGGAAGGATTAAGCTATAATAATATTTAAGAATTTACAGGAACCAATAATCGTTTATTCTATTTACTCCCCTATTTTTATATATAGTACGTTAAAATATTAATAGGGGTCTCCCCTCCTCGAACTCTTCAAGGAAAGACCCTTATAAAGCTATTAAATAGCTATTAAGGATTTTAATTTCTATTATCCCGATTAGGACTTAGAAAATAGGATTAGTTTAAGAATTACGAAACTTTTTATTTAAGTACGACGGTAGAAGTTGAATTTATTAACCCTTTGTAGGGAATTAATACGGTTTGGTAATATAATACGAAGCGAAAAAAATAAGATAATCGATTATATATAAATATTATATAGTATCGAAGCTAAATATTAGGGAATTTAACAATACGAATAAATTGGCTCGGATTATTATTTTTAAAAAATTTAAGTTTAAGTTAAAAAATAGAATAGGAAGGCCGAAGAAGAAGGAAGTTATAATTAGAGCCTTATAAATATAGAAAAAGTATAAAATACGGCGGAGAAACGGATATTAGTCCCAGAAGAAATTATTATAATAGAAAATTTTAAATTAGCGTTTAATAGATTCGATAGGGAATTTATTAATATTATAGAGGAATTCGTCCTATATTAAAAGAAAGGTTGGAGAAAATAAGCGGATTAATAGAATTTAGAATATAAAACGGCGACGAAAGATATACGATAAAAATAGTAAATATAATTCGAGAATAGGATACCTTTAAATTAGAAGGAGTTTATAGAAATAGTAATAAAAAAGAGACAATTTATATCGAAAATTTAAATAGCGAAGTAATAAAATTATATTACTTCTACGTCGAAGGATTTAAATAAATTTTAATTATTAGAAAAGTAAGTTCGAACCCGGAGCTACCGCTTAATAGATCTACCCAAACTATTAACCTTCAAACTTAATAAGGGGGTAAACGAAATTAAAAATTATAATAATAAAGCAAATATTTTTACCGACCGATTTTTCCTTAGAATAAACGTTCTTATAAATTATTTACTAAATTAGATTTAATTATTAAATAGTAATACCCTAGTAATTATTAATAATTAAATTATTAAGGGGGATATTAAAGAAATCCTTTTAAAAATAGCGCTAAATAAAATACTGGGTATTAATTAATTTTTAAATAAATTTCTAAAGATTTATAAAATACCGTTTAAATAAATTATAGCGGTTTTCGCTATAGCGAGCCTTCGGTTCGGATATTTCCCCTAGTAGTTTAAAAATACGAAAATAATTATTTTAAAAAAGTTAAAAAAAAGTATTGAATAATAAAAGTTAACCGGCGCGTAGAAGCCGATTTTACTATTAAATAACGTTGGAAAGATTTTCGAAGTTTTAATTACTACGAAGTTAATATAGGCGGTAAAAGAATTTAACTTCCTCTTAGAAGGTTAAATAGGTAATTAAATAGGCCGTTTAATAGAGTTCGTAATTAAGGTAGTAACCGATATAGTCTATTCGGCCTAAAAATTTAAAGCTATAATATCTTTTATATTCTTCGATTTAAAGGGCGTATTTAATAGAGTTAATTATAGGTAGTTTCTATATATTTTATAGGAAATATAATTCCTATAATAGCTTTTTAAATAGGTCGATAATTTTATTACTAAAAGAAAAGGTTCCCTTTTCTTCGATAATAAAATTTCGAACCCTTATAATATTATAATAAAAATACTTTAAAATTCCCCCCTTTTATTAATCCTTTTTATTCTCTTTATTACCCTATTATACCGTAAATTAACTATAATTAAAAATATAATTATAATTAATTTTACCAACGATACTAATATTATTATAATAATTAAAATAATAAAAGAAAATTATAAGACTTTCTAAATAATATAGAAAATTTATTCCGAATAGGTAACCGAAAGAGGGATAGAATTCGAAGCGAATAAAACGGAGTTTATATATTTTATACAAACGAGGGAACTATAGACGGAAACTCTCTAAATCGGTGGGGTAGTATTTTAACCGACGGAATCGATAAGATTCCTAGGGGTCTAATTAAACCGGAAGCTTAATTATCGAATATATATAAAAGTAGTAAAAAAAAAGATAATTATATAAACGAACGCTTTAATATAATTAGTAACGAAAATTTAGGGTTACTCTTTCGCGCGAACGAGAGAAATTTATATTAAATATATTTAAAGCGCTATTATATATAAAGTATTAGCCTTTTATTAACCGATTAAAATTTATAGGAAATTGCGAAGAATAGTAATTAAATTAGCCAAATACTAAATTAAATATTTGAAAGTTATTATTAGGGCGTATAAAGTTACGCCGGTAAGGAATTTAAAAATAGAAATATTTTATTTATTATTCGACTTCTATTTTAATAAAAGAGTAAAAGTTTTCGAAGAAAGGTTTACCCGAACGGACTAAACTAAATTCGTCCGAGGGATTATAATTTAAATAATTAATTATATTTAAATAAGAGTAAAAAATCGATTATTTATTAATTAACCCGAAAGCGGTACTACTAAAGCTAAGTAGGTTAAAAAATAAGTACCGACGGAGAAATTCATTATATTAGCGGTAAAACCGCCTTCGGAAATAGGAACGTTTTTATTCCTATTATAAATATTAAAACCGATTACTATCGACCGAAAGGAGTAATTAGAGGATATTATAAGAAGAGAATAAATATTACGCTATAATTATTAAATAGCGGCGGCGGTAATTAAATTAAATCGGCGGTATAAATTTACTATCGTTAATTTTAATATAAAGTTTAGCGATAATACTATTAAACGGTATATAATCGGGGTAAAAAAGAAAAAAAAGAAGAAAAACTAACTATTAGAAGATAATAATAAATTATACTTATTAACGAAAATATAGAGTTCCCTCCTTACTTAAGCCCGAATAGGAATTATTAGGCTCCGGTCCTTCCTCTTCTAAAAGAAAATACTAAACGTTATAACGCCGTTCTATTCGTATAGGGCCGGAGAGGAAACGTTTAAACACCTCGTTTTTAAATATTTATAAATAAAAGAGTATTAGATAATAGTAACCGACTAGCCGCAAATACGGGAAGAACTCTAGGCTTACCTAGATAATAGAATTAAAGCGGAGAAAATCCTTTCGTAGGCACTTAGGTTAGGCAGATTGAATAAGTACCGTTTAATAATCGAATTAGAAGGGGAATAGCGAGGGGAATTCGCGTAGTACGCGTAAAACTATTTATTTATTTATAATATTAGAATATCGAAATACGGGAATGAAATAAAAGTGAATAAGGTAAATGGGGACGGGACGGCGGCTAAGGGACGGGAGGAAGGAGCGGAAAAGGGGGAGCGGTATTATAATAGTTCTAGTATTAGGTAGAATGAGATAGAAAGCGCGTTTGTTCGCTATAGCGGTAGGTAAGAATCGTTATAGTTGGAAGTTAGGAAGGAGCGGCACGGCCTGCCCGTGACCGGAACGGAGCTGGGGGTTTTCATCCGGCGGCGCTTATCGCCGAACGGTTTTTCCTTTAAAGAACTAGGAGAAGTACTTCATGCTAATCGTGGCGCTATAGATATATAGCTAAGGAATAAGATTATTATTATTATTGTTAAAGTGGGCCTCCTTCCAACTCCCGCAGGTACGCCCAATTAGGGGCTACGAACCCGTATACTAAAACGGGAGGTTGCTTAGCGCTTAGATTCCTATTTAGGAGCTAAATACTAGCTAAAATATTATTAAATATAACCCTTCCACCGAGGTATTTATTATTACGTCTAAAAACCCTCCTGCACCTTGTAAATAGTTTCCAATTGCTCCAATCGTACTATATAACCTCCTC
Source organism: Neurospora sp. CHS-2018a (assembly GCA_009802275.1). Lineage (NCBI taxonomy): Eukaryota > Fungi > Ascomycota > Sordariomycetes > Sordariales > Sordariaceae > Neurospora > Neurospora sp. CHS-2018a. Next base: position 214,403 of record RAKG01000063.1, read on the forward strand.
TCGCTACCTCTACTATTATTAGCCCCGTAAAGGGTGCTATAAAGACGTTCGTAGTATAGCGGTTTATATAGACGTACGTAACCGTTACTAGTATAAATAGCGTAGAGACCCTCTATTCGATTCCTATCTATATAACACGGGGAATGTGAGCCGAAGGCTCGGTATCCTGAAGAAGACCAATAATATGGTATTCTATGTAGGATAATAATGATGATGAGAAGAAGAGGAAGCCTAGGAAGCCAGGCCAGGCCCAGGTTATATACCTGGGCAGGTGCTGAGAATTCTTTAGGCGACAAAGGTCTCAAAGGACCTTTGTCCTGGCAGTGAAGGCTAGTCCTTCCAAGACTAAGCTAGACTATTCTACAAGGCTCTAGAGGCCACTAGAGCATGCCAGGGATTTCCTATATCAAGTGCCGCACAACAAAAGAAAAGCCATCGTCCTCAATAGTCCTGAACATCCAAGAGAAGTCCATGTCCTAGACCTCCAAGTTTCCTCCAATAAATCTATCCATATTCCAAGTCTCCTCCGAAATCCTCCGAAAACATCCAGGTCTCCTCCAATGTATCTATCCATATCCCTTCCTCCTCCAAGTCAAGTTCCAACTTCGGGATAATCCGTAGCATCTCGGGATGCATCGTTATTTGGCGGGAAAAGGTGGTTGTAATCCGTAAAGGTTCGTAAGAGTCCGGGGAGCCAGGTGCTAGTCGAGGATAGAAGCCGTAACAGGGATACGAGGGCATAGGTCCATATATTATACTATGGTAGATAAAAGCGGGCACGCTAGAAGTACTGTATTGAGAATACTGTACTGAGTATACTATATTGAAAGAAAAGAAAAGAAATAATGAAATTCACCAAGGAAGGTAACAGCTAGTTGGCAAGAAGGACCAAATCCAAATAGCTAACAAGGTAGTTGACAGAGCTGTCAGAGCTGGAAAGGGGTACCAGAAAGGGGTGCCAGAGAGCTATCAACACTACTACTAACGGTTAGAAAGAAAGGGGTAAAGAAATAATACTGTATTAAAAGTATTAAAAGTATTAAGAAAAGAATAGGCAGCTATAAGTGCCAGAACCGCTGAGATATCGAAGAGTGGATTATTAAGTGTAATAATGTAAAAACAGGAGAGAGCAGCAAAAAATACCAAAAGCGCTAAGGACTCTGGTCTTGTATTAATCCATACATAGATGGCAAAAACCGCCAGAGAGCTAGCATAAGCTACAAAGAGGTAGCACGAACTACAAAGAGCTAGCAATAAAAGAGTGAAAGAAATGTTGTGAAAGAGGGCAACTAAAAGTGCCAAAACCGTTAAAATCTAGAATCTTTTATTAATACCTGTATAATTGGCGAAGACTGCCAGAGGGCTGGCACGAGTTGCAAAGGCCTATCACGGGCTATCAACTTGACAGCGAGGGACAACGAGGTCGCTATTCAGTACAGCAATCAGCCACGGAAGTAGTAATGCCATACTATTTTATCGTAACAAGTATAGAGAGTTGACAAGTATACGGAGCCGGGACAGGCCGAGTGAAAATGCGGGTATATTGTAGTAGCAGCGCCGGGGGCACTCGGAAGACCAGTCCATAGGGGACGAATTACAAAAGCAAGGCAAGGCCATAAGGGACATAGAGATATTAACGGTGGCGGGGACGAATTGCGGAGGATATAATGCCGGGGTATAATGCCGAGGCATACCGAGTCTCAACGGCGTACGAGTCGCAAAGCGAAGCCGGGGGATACTCGGGTATATTATCAGGGTATCAGAGCCTACCCATATACCGGCAACAAAAGAAAATAGTAACGTCCTCGTTGCCTATGATAGAGCAAACGTACCTCCATCGCCAATGCGGTACCTCATCTTATCTTATTGGGTAGGAGGGTGGTGTCTCGCTTAGGCAACGGTTGCTTAGGATCTTAAAGCTCGTAAGCTAGAAGCAGGGCGGTTACTCGAGAAGGTTGTCGCGTAAAAGATCTTTTCATAGAAGCTTAAGGGTATCTTGAAAGCGGAATAGTTACTAGAAGCTTCTGAACAAAGAGGTACTCAAAGATCTTTATCGTAAAAGAAGCTCGTAAAGCGTTTGCTATTCTTTCTGAAGGAGCATAGTAATATCTTGAAAGTAGGGCGGCCACTAGAAGCTTCCTTCTAGTTATTGTAAGAGAGCAAAGGCGGTTGCTCAAAGGAGTCTTGTCGTGAGATGCGAGCGCGGGGTCACAAAGCTGTCAAAGAGGGCGAACTCGTGAAGCGCGTTATTATTATTTTTATTCTTTTATTATCTTTTCTTAGAGGAAGCTTGGAGGGGGCGGCCAAACTGAGTATCGCATTTAGGAGTATCGCGTTCAAAGGAATATCGTCTTAAAGAGGGTGCTGGCAATCACCTTATTTCTCGTTTGGCCTACTACAACTCAGCCAAACGGTACTAAAAGTAATACTAGGGGAAGCTCGAGGAGGGCGGTCGAGCCATATAGTTGTTTGGGAGCGCGGAGCTCGCGATAACGACGTAAATAAAGACGTATTATTAGTAACTTTACTATCTCACCGTGACAATCATTTCATTCCTGCCTGGACCAGGGGCTCAACGCCGCGGCCAGACTATTCTGAGAATAAAGTTGTTATTGGTTCCCCATCTTCACCATAGCGGTCATTCCTTTACAACGTCAGCCTACACCTCAACGGATAAGGTAATTGAAGTTTAAGAATAATGCTAGTATTATTTTCGAAACTACTTGGGCGGAAGCGCATTATTTAATAGAGGTTATCGGATCTCCCATCACCTCGATCACTTCGTTCCTCATCTCCACCCGGGCTCAACGCCGCGCGGCCAAATAGTACTTGAAATAACGTTAGTAATCCCCTCCTCACGATAGGCCTACTACGACTCAGCGCATCGCTTAGAAGTTTAATCTCTCTTAAAGGTTGGATCTAGTAACTTAATAGTAATTTATCCCGTCTCACTAGTAACGGTCACACTCGTTCCGCGTCTAATCCAGCTGAAAACTGCTACTAGACGGTACTTGAGAATAAAGCTCTTGAGGAACGGCGGGTCACTGCAACCGTGAAGTTGCAACTACCATTTGACACGGGGAATGTGAGCCGAAGGCTCGGTATCCTGAAGAAGACCAATAATGTGGTATTCTATGTAGGATAATAATGATAATGAGAAGAAGAGGAAGCCTAGGAAGCCAGGCCAGGCCCAGGTTATATACCTGGGCAGGTGCTGAGAATTCCTTAGGCGACAAAGGTCTCAAAGGACCTTTGTCCTGGCAGTGAAGGCCAGTCCTTCCAAGACTAAGCTAGACTATTCTACAAGGCTCTAGAGGCCACTAGAGCATGCCAGGGATTTCCTGTATCACTATAATTGCCGTTTTTATATTAATTCTAGCTTTCTAATCCCAAAGATTATACTAATTCTAACTCTTTAATTTTATCCGTCTAGGGTGACTATTCGGGGGAACTTACCTATAAAAATCCCGTAGTAATAGTAGGGTGAGAGATTAAGGCGTAGTTAAGATAGACTATCCTTCGGAGTAGATTTAGGATGCTTTGCGTTCTAGAAATTCCGGGTAGGGCGTGCTTTATAAGTCCTAAATTCTTTTTTTTACTAATTTCTCACTTATTATTTAGTCTTACGCTTCGCCGTACCGGTCTATTCGGAGCCGGTACCGGTAATAAGATCCCTAATAATACCGGAGAGTTCTTAGGAGCCGGGGAATTCTTAGCCTTCTATTATACCTTGAACCTTATTTTAAAGATGGGATAAGGGAGGTTTAATTCTAGGCGGCTATCGTAAAACTTCTAAACTAATTTATTATAACTATCTAAATTTACTACTAATTACTAATTTAGGGGATGATAAGTCTATTTTATTTAGTAATACTAATTACCTTCGATTTTCTTATAATTTAATAATATTTCGAATTCTTAGCGCTTATCCTCTTCGAATTCGTCCGTCCTTATAATTACTATACCTTCGTTAACTTTTACATTAGTTACTAACTCCGCCTACCCTAGTAACCCTTCTATATATAATTTAATTCGAAATATATTAATAATGTAGGTAACTTTTATATTCTTTAGTAACGCTAGCTCTAAGGAATACGAATCCGCCTTTATAATCCTAAAGGGGCCTTTGAAATATAGTAATAATTTAATTATAGGCCTTCTTATAGCGTAATTCTCTATATTAAATATTACTATATCTCTTAGCCGGTATTTAGGTATATCTATTCTATTAACGTTAACCGCCGCCTTATAATAATCTTAGGTTTACTTCGAAAATATAATTAATTTGTCCTAAACTACCCTAAACCTCTCTATAATTTCGTTTACTTTAAAGATTTACTTCTATTATTCTAGTAATACGTTTAGGGGTAGTAATTTCGTAGGTTCTATCCCTATTCGGGGGTAAAACTTATAATTAGCGAAAAACAGTAATATTCCTGTAGTTGCCGACTGTAAATTATTCCCCTAGAACTTAGCTAATACTAATTAATCTACTTAATCGTTTTGAACCTAATTAATAAAAGTATGAAGGTATTATTCTATCTCCGCATTAATCCTCTCCGTTTAACTATTAGTTTATTTATAGTATAGTATTAATAGTTTTAATTTAATACTTAGCCTATTAGATAATTGCTTTTAGAAAGTAAATATAAATTGTATTCTTCTATCGGAAATAATAGTATCTAATAGATTATATAATATATAGATACGGTTAATAAACTTCTCTACTAATTCCTTTATTATTAAACCTTTATAAGGTATAAAATATTGTATTTTTATAAGTCTATCTACTACTATTATAATATATTAATAAACTACGCCCTTCCTATTCTTTATTAATTTAGGCAACGGCGTTACGTAATCTACGGATATATTCCGCTAAAGAATATTAGGTAGTAATAGCGGTTTTAGAAAGTTTACCGGTGCCGTCCTCGATAGTTTAATTTTTAAGTACGAGAAGTATCCTTTGTAGTAGGTATTTATAGCCGTAACTAAACCCGGTTACTAATACGTACGATTTATTATATTTAAAGTCTTATCCTTATTTGGGTGGCTGCTTAGTACTAATATATAAGTTCTATAAATTAACTCTAATTAGGTCTTCTCGTCGTTAGGAGGTATAATAACCCTATCTTTAAATATAGCCCTATTATTAACGAAGTAGTATTCTACGAAAGGGATATATATAACCTTCTTTAAATACTTTAATTAGCGGCTACTATTCTTAATAGCTATTATAATATCGGCTATTATTAATAAATTATTATAAAACTTTAGGATTAAGTCGTCGGTATAAATACCGGCGCCGGTATCCTCTCCGTCTTCCTTACTATTGTAACCTTCTCCTTCCCCTTCTAATATATAGATTATTAGAGGTTCCTTTATATTTAATATAATATTAACGTAGAATTCTCCTCCCTCGCCTTCTATATTTATAATATCCCCGAAGGACTTATTAAAACGGTTTAAATTAATTAGTAGTTTCTTTCTAGCCTACAATCTATCGTCTATTATATCCTTAAAGATATATTCTAATTTCCTATTTAGGGTATATAGCTATATATTCGTCGACCCTAATTTATATTTAATTATAAAATTAAACCGTAATAAGAATTCTAATTAGCGTATATACTATAGTATAAGCTTCTTTATAGTATTAAAGGTCTTTAGGTTCTTATAATCTATAATAATTTCGAAGGGCTATACGGAGTTTTCGAATTCGGGCTTCTATTCCTCTAACGCTTTTATTATAGTTAGGAATTCTTTATTATAAATATTATAATTATATTCGGTTACTATATATTTAGCGGAGAAGTAGGCTATTAGGTAAAGTTCCCTATTGTTATATATTTATAATAGGGTACCGCCCGAAGATTAGTCTAAAGCGTTAACTTCAACTACCGTTAGTTTCTCCTAATTATAAATCTTTAATATAGGAGCCGTTATAAATACGAATTTTAGGGCTTCGAATACCTAGTTATATTTATTATTCTAATACTAATCTATAATCTTCTTCGTAAGCTCGTATAGAGGTTTAGTTATAGAGGAAAACTTGGCGATAAATCGTCGGTAAAAGTTTGCGAAGCTTAGGAACCGTTGCAACTACTATTTAAATATCGGCGCTTCCTAATAGGTAATAGCTTCTATTTTCTTTTAATCTATCTTAATACCTCCTAATATAATAATTAAGCCTAGATACTTTATACGTTGGGTATAGAATTTATATTTATTAATATCGATTTGTAACTTAGTATTAATAAGTCGTTATAATACTTCCTTAACGTATTTAACGTAGTCTTTATATATTTCTAAGAAGATTAAAATATTATCGAAATACGCTGTAGTATATATATTTAAAATATTATATAATATATTATTAATAAAGTTCTAGAAGGAGGCTAGTACTCCTAATAAACCGAATAGGTATATTAGAGATTCGTATAATTTAAACTTTATAATAAAGGCTATTAACTATTTGTAGCCCTCCGCTATACGTAGTCTATTAAATACCGCGATAATATCTACTTTTATAAATTATTTCGCCCTATAAATAGCGTCCAAAATTTCCTTAATTAATAATAATAAGTAACAATTCTTTAAAAAAATATTATTAATACCTCTATAATCAACGCAAATCCTTATACTACCGCCTAGTTTACATATAAATAATATTAGAGAAGCGACGTCGGACGTTAAAGGTCGGATAAATCCCTTTACAAAATTATTATTAAACTATTACTTAATAATTTTAAATTCTTAGGGTAATATAAGCCTTGCCTTCGAGTATAGTAATTTATTACCTAATATTAATTCGATTTTGTAATTATATAACCAGTATTCTAATATTATATTTACGTCTATAAGGTTAACGACGTAAAATAGGTCCTTATATTCGTCCGGGAACTTAATTTTAACCTTTTTAAGCGTATACTTCGGCCTTATAAATTTTTCTATAAACTTTTATATATCCTCTTCGGTAATACTATAGATATAATTAATATTGGTCAACGGCGTTAGTTTTCGCTCTTTTAGGGGTTTAGGGGTATTTCGAACTCTTTATTAACCTCTCCCAAATTATAAATTCGGTTTACAAATATTCGGGCAGTCTTTTTTAATTTAAAGGACGTAACTAAGATTTATTCTCTTATAGCCTCTACTTTATAAATATCGATAAAATTATAAACCTTAGGACTATCGAAATACTTTTTATAGGGCTCGCCTTTCTTTTATATAATATTTCGCTAGGTATCTTCTAATAAAGTAAGTATAGAAATATATAGTTTATCCTTCTAGGATTCCTAAAGCTCTATTTATATAATTAAATTAATACGGACGCCCTTTATACGTATTATAATTATAAAGGTCTCGGTATTAATTAATTTAAAATCTTTTAAATTAAGGGGGCTTATTTCTAAGTTTATTAATTTAAATTAGTAAAAGTAAATATATTTAATCCACTCCGGTCTCGCTATAGTCTATACTCTATAGCCTCCCCTAACCTCTATTATTACTTTAACTTTATTAGGCTTCCGTTCTAATCTAAAGGGTTCGTCGAAGTTTATAGCTATTTCTAATTATAAGGGCGCCTCTATTATTATACTTTAACTTCCCTTCAATATTTCTATAGGGTAGTTAGATACCTAATTTACTATTACCTAATTTACTACTACCGGCTAAGGTTTTTTTAAATTAAAGATTAACCGTCGTTTTATTGCCTTAACTACTCTCCTTTCCTCGTCCGGAGGCGAATTAACCGTCGGCCCCGGGGTCGGGGTTAGAGATTTTAATTCTAGGGTTAGGAATTCTAATTCCAATTCTAATAATAGTATTACTATAACCTTAACAGTCTTAACCTTATTAATATAATTCCTAATATATCCTTTATTCTAAATAACTTTATTAATTATTTAATTAATATTTAGGTTATATAATTATAATTATAGCTAGCCTAAAATAATAGGGTATTCCTATACTAAGTTTATTACAAATAATTTAATTATTTCTTTATAGCAACCGATTCGTATAGTCGTTTCTACGTAATATTCGACTTATTCTTTAAAGCCGCTATCTATTAGGTATAGAGGTTATATTTTATCGAATTAATATAGTTGAAAATATACTTTCTCTACGAATATTCTATTAATAAAGGCTTTCCTTATATAATTAAAATTAATTAAAAATATATAATTAATTTTATTACTACGCTAGGGACATTAAAAGTAAGTAGATAAGAGGGTAGTATTCTATCTATAAATATTTAAATTTTCTATAAATAAAGGTTCGCCTTTCTAATAAATAAGAGCCTACTAAATACTTATATTCTTAATAGAACTACTTATAACCTCCTCCTTCCTCTAGCCCCTATTAGGCCCTCAAATATATTTTAATTTAAGGGCTCGCTATTTCCCTATCCCTACTAAATAATAACCTTAGGAATAGCCGTTTCGGCAATCTCCTTCGGGGTTACAATATTAACTATAGACCTAATTTACTACTTGCCGGTACTATTACTAATCTAGGCTCCCCTATTATTACCGCCGCCTCCGTTTTTATTAGCGTTAGTAACTTTAAATTTGCCGTTATAATTAATTTAATTACGGTATTTACGGGCCTAGTAGCCTAGTTTACTATATTTAATATATTGTTTAGCTATAAAACGAGTTTAAACAACCTTTTAATCGATTTTATTAATTTTTAGGCAATTAATATCTATAGTATCCGGGTCCTTCGGTTTATTACTACTACTACTATTACTATTATTCTAGTTGCTACTATTATAGAAAATAACGTTATTAAGAGATTTAAATAAATTGTAATATAATTTCGCCTAATCGTCCTAATTATTACAATTAAGGGTATTATATTAATAGGATATCGTAATACGGAGGTCCTTACTAACCTTATCCTTCAATATACGAACCTTTGTAATTATATTATAATTGTACCTATTTACTAATATAGTAAATTATACCTCGAAATCGTTAAAATTTAAGAATTTATTACCTTACTTCAATTATACTATAGCCTTCTCAAAGATAGCGACTATATCGCCCTACTAAAAGTAGGAGGCTAAATAGTCTAGGAACGCTTATCCCGTAGGCTAATCCTAAGCGGCCGAATAATAAGGGTTATCTAAAATCTTACGGATATTTAAAGTAATAATAATACGAATTTCGCTTCCTAAGTAATTTATTATATATAAAAATTTAATTTTTTCGTTTATAAAATTAAAATTATCGACCTCCTAACGAATATAAATAGCCGTAAACTAAATAATAAATTAGTTGTAACGTTTAAATATATTTATCTCTTTTCCTATAAATTATTCGAGGTTTTTAATTAAATTTTTATAACGAATATAAATATTAGCGGGGGGTATAATTAAAATATAGACGAAATAGTAAATTCCGTCGGGGCCTATAAAAAAACTACCGGGGAGATTACTACTAAAAATATTAGGACCGCTAGAATTATTAGGACTACCGGGATTATTAGGGCCGCCGGGGCTATTAAAACTACCGGGACTATTAGGGCTACGCCCTCTAAATCCTCCGCCTCTAATACTAAATCTTCTACCTATTCCGGGTTTTTAATTAATAAGTTCGCCGGCTCCTCCTATATTACTAACGCCGAACTTACTAATACTAATACCGCCAATAGTAACTCTTCCTATACCGCTACTATTAATATAACTAATACTATTTATACCGAATCTTCCTACGTTAAATCCTCTACCGAATTTACTACTATTAATACTTCTAATACTATTAGGCTTCCCGCCCTCGTTAACGCTATAAATATCCGTTTAAATATCCTTATCTGCTTCGGAAGTATTATCTTCGGGCTTTTTAAATTCAACGCTCTATTATATATTAATTTACGCCTCCTTAAGCTTCTACTTAATATAATTTAATTCCTTACGTAGGATTTTAATTTAATTAGCTTTAGTTAAAGCCTCCTTAAAATTAATATTTATTTCGTCGAAAATATTGTTTTAAGCTTTAAACGTAGTTAATATATTAGTATACTATTATTCCGTAGAAGTTACGTTATACTCCTTCTATAAGACGATAGCGTATAAAAAATCGTTATTAGCCTATAAAGAAGATATATTCTTCTATAGAGTTATATTCTCTCGAATAACGTTATTATACTTTTATTACTATTAATTAATTTAAGCGGCTATCTATACTTTGAAGTTCTCGAGGGTAACTACGTATACTTTAAATTCTTCTACTTCCTTCTTAGTTATTACTACAGCAATATCCTTTACTATATTAACTATATAAACTTTATTATTAAAATCCTTAAACTTAATATTAAAATAATAAAGAAGCTTTATTACCTCTTCTAAAATTCTAGCCTTTTTAATAAAGTTGTAAAAGATTAGGAGGCTTATTACCTCTTCCTTACAAATAAATTAAAGCTACTTAAAGCCTTCTAATAATATTGGAAATACTTTACGCAAATCGATTTAACCGATATAGGCCTACTACTATTATCTACCGGGACTAAATATCTTATTATAATCGGGTAATAAAAAAGAAAAGGGAAAACGAATATTACTTTATTATAACGATTATATTTATAATTCTACTACTATTTTGAGTATTTAATTAATTCTTCGCTTCGTATTAATTAGTATCGGATACGTTCTAATTAATTACTAATAATTATATTAATCGCTAAAATATAATATTACGAAGATTAGGTTATTATAGTAGTCTTTTACTACGTTTAATTAAACCGAAATTACTTATTACGCTTTAATACGATGGTTAAGTATAATAAAGTATTATAGGGCGCGAGCAAGTATTAAATTAAGACTTTAATTATTATACGAGGAATAGGAAGAGAATCTTATATACGTACGAAAATTATATAGGGTATAGGGTAGTAGGTTTATAACCTACTAGAGCTACTATATTATATAATAGTAGTCCGTACCTAGACTGCTAGATGTATTGCAGCCAAACAGCTGCACTCAACTAGCTGTACTAATACAATACATGTGCATGTACACCTATATATAGGAATAGGGCAGTAATGCCTGTAACAGACGCCCCCGATACTTATACTAACCTTATTGCCTACCTTCGACGTTTCGATAGCAATTATTTTCTTCTTAGAAGTACGGCGCCCTTAAATACCGTATACAATAACGGAGTAGCTAGAGATCCTATATATATTGACGCTACCCGGACCCGGCCCGCCGGGGGCTCTAATATACGGGAGGAATAATGAAAATTGTAGAAGAAATAAAGAAATTATACGGCCTGTAGCTCTCTAAACTACTAGTCCCGGGAATATTCAAATAAGAAGAAGGTGCAAATCCGGTATATCCGTATTGAAGAGCCGGTTGGGGGCCCGGAAGAAGACGACGAAATTTATAATAACGAGGAGTGAAGGGTAATAATATAGCCTAATAATACTACTATCGAAAAGGGATAGTAACCCGGATAGGGGTTAGAGTCCCCCGGGGTAATTAGGGCGTACTTCTATATATATATCAGTTGTAAATAAGTCCCGCTAATACGTACTAAGGCTTGCTAGATGGGAGTTCGAGTCTCTCGATGCGGAGCGAGTATTTTTATGGATAGATAGGCGAACGTAACGGGGCTAGAACTACGATATTTAGCCGCCCGGCGCAGTACCAATTGGAATTTGGAGTAAGACCGCGTAGTTTGAGCGTACGTATAGAAGACGGAAGGTATTAAGGCGAACGGAATGCTTGGGGAGATTTGTCTTTATGTTTTTGTTAATTGTTTATTTAATCGTTATCTATTACAAAAACCCGTAGTAATAGTTGGGAGTGCTTAAGAAGACCTTAAGGTTTCGAGAGACACGGAGGGTATTAGAACTGTCTTTCTTATTATTTTATGGATCTTTGTCTAGGGGAGTAGGAAGGGGGTAATGTGATGGGTCTGGCGCCTAGAGGTTATGCCTGGCATTTGCCAGGCTTGTGCCTGCCGGGGGTTCTCTAAACGACCGGCTTGCCTCGGCTCCGTCGGCTCGGCTCGGCTTTTTAGCACCTTCTTCCCTATACCCCTTTCGTGTATTTAGTCATACCCAGTCTAGCTTCCAGACTAGCCCAGTCTTCTTGCTCTCGTTGTCGAATATTACAGCTTTCACCAAGGCCTACCTGCGTGTCAACCTCGTAGAACCCTTACATTAATAACGATTTTACCGATACTAATAAAATTGGTACTAAGCCGGGTCTAGACCGGCTTAGGAATTTTAAGCTTCCTTGAAATTGGAGTGGGAATTTAAAGTAGCGGAGACGACGGCGGCTAAAATTAACGCTATAATTACTAAAATTACTAAAATATTAAGAATTATTATATTATAGTAGCGTCGAAGGGGGAACTAAATATTTTATTTACAATTAATCTATAATACGGACGCATTAATACAATAGGAGTAAGAATAATAAGCGGGAAGGAGTAAAAATAATAAAAATAATAAAGAAAACGAGGGTTTAACGAGAAGGTAGCGGTTCGAGGGTATATTTATAGTTTAATATAATAATAGTTAAAAGAGGAAAGAAAAGAAAGAGAGAGAGAGAGAAGGGGATTTTAAAAATGAGTAGAATATGCGCGCAAGTAGTAGAGAAGAGGTTTATTATTTGATATTTAGGATATACGTATAGAATTATACGTATATATTTAACTATTTGATTAGAGGAGGAGAGGGGGGTTAATATTATAGGGCTAGTGCCTATAGTTAATATGCCTAGCAATTACCAGGCGAGTCTAGCCTACAGCGGGTCCGGCAGGTCCGGTAGGGTATATTTAATTAAGTGCCTTATTGTGCCGGCAACCCCCTAGCCCGTACGCGCGCTAATCCTTTAAAAGGATAGCTGGCTAGGCCTACCTAATAGGCACTCCTTTTCCCTCTTTTCTTCTTCGTAGAACCTTATCGATTTATTAGGCCAGTATCTGTACCAATTGTGCTATACCCCTTACAAATGGTAATTGTAAGCGTTACTAACCCGGTAGAAACGGCTATAATTGTAATTATATAATATAGTCCGCTTTACCTACTAGCGTTAAAATACTATTGTAAAATAATTTATATATTATTTGGGCAACGCTATTAAATTCTGAATACGTTATATTTAGAGGCCGATTTATAATAATATTTAAATATAGTAATAAATTCACTAGTATTAGGAAAGGTTGTTTAATACCCTATTAAATACTATATTTTAGGGCGTTAAAATCGTTTATAGATGTTATATATTGTTGTATTTCGAAGATTTAGAAGTAATACCGGCTATTATTAATAATATTAAAATTAATCTATATATTAGGATTATCCGGCCGGCTAGTGTTTGCAAATATAAAGTAATATCGATAGAATTTAATACTATAAAGTCCCTTAAATCCATAATTTTCCACTTATTATAGCATATCTTTAATATAGTAAATTAGAAATATATAAAATAATACTTCGCTTTTTCTAAGGATATTTATAATTATACTTTCGTTTAATTTCGTTATAGTTTTGAGGGCTTTAATAATATCTTAAAATTCTAAATTATACGGCCTAAGTATAAGCGGAAATATGCTTTTCGGTTGTAAATGTTCTTTTATCGTTAAGTTAGCCGGTATAAAATAAAATCCTATTAATATACGGTAGGAATTACGAAAAATACTAAAACTATTAATAAAATCGATGTATAGAAAGGAGATTACGGGTATACGACCTTCTTAATACTAATTCTATTCGTATTTAAATACGTTCCGTATAAAATGCTCGAATTCTAGTTCGGCTCTAATTAGGTAGGTATAGTATATAGGTATAATAAAGGTATCTTTAGGTTGTTTATAGCCAATAAGGGCAAATTGTATTATTCGTTGTACTATATAATATTCCTTATTTTTATCCTATAGTACTTAGAATATAGTGTTGTTATATTTGGGGAATAGTATATCCTACTTAGGTTCTAGTTGGTTGCGTCTACTTTATTGTCTATTTAGTTTAGGTTTTACGGGTTTAATATTAAGGTTTCAATAATCCTTTCTATAGTAATAATTAATATATATATCAATATAAGTAAATACTTTAGTTTCGGGGATATATATAAATTTATTTATTAGGATTAATTCCCGTAGTCTTTATTCTAATACAATATTAAAGTTTTATAGTATAGGTGCTCTACGCTAGTATACCTCCTATATTTATAAATATATTTAATTACGAATATTTGTATATAGTTTTCTACAGTGGTCTAGTCTGATATTATATATTTTATTAATATATATATTAATGTAAATTTATAAATTAGGAATATTATTATAGGTTAATAGATAGCGGTCGGGCGATTTCGTATAGTGGTAGAAAACCTAATTACTAGGAAAAATGGGCGGGCCTTTTATTATTGTACTATTATTAATATAGTTGAAATTAAAATTGTTGTTATCGTCCCTATTCGTATTGAGGATAATATATATATATTAGCTAGATATTGTACGTACTAATAATAGCTACGTATATAATTCGAAGAATTCTCGGGGCAAATTAACGAAGTAATTGGGGCTGCGGTATATTTTTTTATTAATATTTAATATAATAATATTTTTAAATAGTATAGGTAGGTCGAAAAAAGTAAGAGGGGTAACGACTACTAGTAATATAATATTATTAAAATCTTTATTTCCTATACCTATTATACCTATATCCTTTAGCTTATCTACTTTTATTTAAATATATTCCGCTACTTTTACTAATATACGAACTTCTTTACTATTCTTTCCCTTTATTCGTGCCGCTGCTTTCGTAGCTTTTATTATAATATTGATTACTTTAATTGCGTTTTAACGTTGGCGAAGTATTTCGATTTTACGACGTTCTTCGGGCTTTAATTTAGTTAGTAATATTAAAAGTTTTAATACGTTTAGCGGTATCTTCGCCTCCTATATATTTATTATTAGTATATAGGTTTGTATATTCTTATAAAGGGTTAATAGTTAATACGGTAGTAATTTAATTATATTAGGTATTTTATTATTATTACCTTTAATAAGGAGGAAAATGTTGCGTAAAGTATTTTAAATCCGTCGATTAAGGCCTATTAATTCGATAAACGACGTAAGGGCTATTTCGAATTCCGATATTTTAATTTATTTATTTTAGTAGATAGGTAATAAAATCGATATATCGCCTTCTATTCGGGGGTAAATAGGCACCGTTCTTTTATTATATCCTTCGTTATTAGATAGCTTTGAATTTACTACGACGATAATATAATCTTTATAGTTATTAGCGCCGAAGATTTCATCAAATAGTATATCGGTATATATTACCTATATTATAATATTATTGAAGTCGCTATTATAAAGCTCATCGGTATTTATAAATCCTATAGATACTTTAGGTTAATATTCGAATATTTATTATATTTTTAAATTAATTAATAATACTTACTATCCTCTTCTTCTTTAAATATCGATTTTAATTCTATATTTAAATTTATCTACTATTTATTACCCGGCGACAGTAAATTATTCGATCTAAAACTACCCGATTATTCGATACTTTATATAATACTTTCGCTATCGTCGGGCCTAATCGATTATTATATATCTATAACCCCAATAAATAATATTTATAGTAACGTAGGGTCGGTTATTACTATATTTTTAATATATTTTTCGGCGGTATTTTAGGCGATATTTTATTTATTTTCGTTATAAAATATATTAATAAGCGTTAATTATATTCTACGTAATAATTTACTACTAAATCGTTCCTTATCGACTACATCGCTCGCCCTTATACTCCTTATAATAGGTAATGCAACGAATTAATATACAATTAATTTAATAATAATATAGATATTAATTAGATATCGAGTTAGGCACTATATTAGGAAATATTACGTCGCGGTAAATATTTATATCCTATCTACTTTATAGTTACCGCCCTATACGGACGCGTAAAGTATCGCTAAATTACTATTTATTTATTATTAAATACTTATATTATTTAATTATTATTTATTTATATTTTTATTATTTATTTTTATTTAATAATGCGGTTTAGAGTAAGCGAGAAGGGTATAATATTTACTATTAAACGTATAAATTACTACCCTTCCAAAAAAGAATTTTATTTATTTAAGTATTATATTTCCCCCCTCTACCTCTCTCTCTCTCGTCTATACCTCGATTGTAACGCAACGTAATGTAACGTAGCGTACTATATTATACTGTATCGCATTGTAAGTAAGCAAGCAAGTAAGTAAGTAAGTAAGTAAGTAAGTAAGTAAGTAATTAAGTAATTAATACCGGTCTCTCGTTGAATGTAATATTATAGGAGATTACAAAGAGGAAGACGTAGACTTTCCGCCGCTAATACGTACCTAAGGTAGCAATTTTAATATTAAATATAAATCCCGTCGAAGTATTATTATAAAGGCGATAAAAGTATATTATTTCTAATACTTATATTATTAAATATATTATACTAACCTATATACGCTAAAGTTATACGCTAGTCCTACTAATTATAGGTATGCTAATCCCGCCCGTTATAAGAGGAAATTCCGGGTAATTACTTATAGTATTAATAGGTAATCGGGGAGGACGTATATTAGGAGGATTGTAACGATTCGAGCCGCGTACGCTAATCGAGCCGCCGACCTGTAAAGTAATTGTAAGTAGATTAGTCCTATACGGTAGAAGAGAGAAGGTTGTAATTAAATATATATAATATATCTATTTACTTCTTATATATAAATATTAATTATTATTTATTATTAGTCAGTTATAATAAATATACCTAGATATATTTCGGTTATTTAAGCGCGAAAACTTCCTTTCGATAATCGAATTCGATTTTTGTTTTATTAATATTAAATAGCGTTGCAATCCCGACGACCTAACCGAAGACTAAATGACCTAAATAAAGAATTAATTGAATTATTTTAATTATAAAGTTTATTTTATTTTCTATTCGAATATATTATTAATTACTATTATATATAGGGTTTTCTTGGAAGTTGATATATTATTTATAACCTTTTAGAAGTTATATAAATAGTATAGCGAAAGTGCTAATACTTTTAAATTAAAATTATTTTAGAATTGGATATATAAATTAGTTATAGGTTAAACCCGGGATTATAAATAAGATTTCCGTTTCTATAAAGACTACACTAATTTCGCTACCCTTAAGAATTATTTTAAAGACGAAAACGTCGAATATATTAAGAAATAAATCTATATTAGGCTAGACTGAATTCTTTTTAATAATATTTTTAAATACGTTATATTATACTTTAATTAGGAAGAAAATTTTATAGATTGGATTAAACTTCTATTCTTTTACTTAAAGACGATATTTATTATTTTAATTCGACGGGTAACCGAAATATATATAGTGGAGCGACGCGCTATAATTATAAAGGGCTATAGTAATATTAAATAGGTTTATAAGTCTAAGGATTAGTACTATAACGAGAACTATTGTATAAAGGCTAATAATAATTTTGATTTATTGGCAATTTATTTAGCCTTTAGAAACGTTGAATTCAATATATTTTATTAGTATAGGCCTATTGTAATTATAATTGAGATTGTTGCTATATTATTAGAAGTAATATTTGACCCTACGGTATATTGGTAGTAATATAGTACTTGATACAGGAAACCCCTGGAACCTTGTAGAATAGTCTAGCTTAGTCTTGGAAGGACTGGCCTTTACTGCCAGGACAAAGGTCCTTAGACCTTTGTCGCCTGCCCGCCTTGCCCGGTATATAACCTGGGCATGGCCTGGCTTCCCAGNTAGACCTTTGTCGCCTGCCCGCCTTGCCCGGTATATAACCTGGGCATGGCCTGGCTTCCCAGGCTCCCTCTTCTTCTGATTATCATCAGCTTTTCCCACATAGAATACCAATATAAGGTCTTCTTAGGGATACGGATCTTTTCCCCTATCAAATGGTAGCTGCAACTTCACGGTTGTAGTGACCCGCCGTTCCTCAAGCGCCCTGCCGTTCATCTGAGCGGTCTTCACGGACTGTACAGAAAACGACAGCATCCAGATCGCTACCCTGAAGTACCGTCCCTGACGCGGAACCAGTGTGGCCGTTGCTGGACATCAAGTTACCACCAGATCCAACCTTTGAGCACGATGCGTTGAGTCGTAGTAGGCCCATCGTGGACGAAGGGGATCACCGACATCATTCTCAAGTACCTTCTAGCCGCGGCGTTGAGCCCCTGGCCCAGATGAGGAACGAAGTGATTGAGGTGATGGGATAAAAGATCAATGACAATACCTCTATCAAGTACGCGCTTCCGCCCAAGTAGTTTCGAAAACAATACCATCGCTGAGTCGTAGTAGGCTATGGTGAAGATGGGGAATAATAATAATAATATTATTATTCTTAAGAATAGCCTGGCTGCGGCGTTGAGCCCCTAGTCCAGATGAGTAACGAGTGTGACCGTCAAGCGGGACGGCAAAGTCGCTATTAAGTTACTAAGTTGCCTAGCTGAGTCGTAGTAGGTTGGATAACGATACTCTCTTTATTTACGCTGTTATTGCGAGCTTCGCTCCTAAACAATACTTAGCTCGACCGCCCTCTTCGAGCTTCTACCGCAGTACTCTCAGTACCGTTTGGCTGAGTCGTAGTAGGCCAAACGCGGAACGAGTGACTGCCAGCACCCTCTTCAAACGATACTCTTTTAAACGCGATACCTCTAAACGCGACTCTCAGCTTGGCCGCCCCCTCCAAGCTCCCCTCCAACCGATCAACTTCAAGATGACGCGCCAAAGCGTTGAGTGAGACGTGTTATTAAAGAATAAGATTAATATCAAAAACAATAGAAAAGAATAAAAACACGAATAACGATACGCTTCACAAGCTCGCCCCCTTGATAGCTTTGTGACCCCGCACTCCCTAGAAGCTTCCAGCGCCCGCTTCGCTTTCAAGATATCCTTTCAAGTACCGTTTGGCTGAGTCGTAGTAGGCCAAACGCGGAACGAAAGGAAGACTCCAAGCTTCTTTTATCAATGCGTTTTAGAAGCTCGCCCTTTGACAGCTTTGTGGCCCCGCGCTTCCTAAGATCACTAGAAGCTTTAGCTCTCCCCCAAGCTTCTTCTACGACAAGACCTCTTTGAGCAACCGTTTGCTTAGAAGCTTTACGATACCTCTAAGCTTCCCTCATTAAGAATAACAACGGAGAAGCTTCTAGTGGCCGCCCTACTTTCAAGACATTATCAAGCTTCTTTCACGATAGGATCTTTGAGCTCCCCTTTGCTTAGAAGCTTCCAGCGGCCGTTCCGCTTTCAAGATACCCTTAAGCTTCTATGATAAGATATTTTATGCGATAACCTTATTCGAGTAACCGCCTTGCTTCTAGCTTACGAGCTCCAAGATACCCGAAGTAACCGCTTTGCTCCCAGGCGAGATACTGCCCTCCTACCCTACGAAATAGTAATAGCGATGAGAATACTTGCTATCGTAGGTAACGAGGACGTTACTATTTTCTTTTGTTGCCGGCATATGGGTATGGCCTCTGTGGCCCTAATACCTTGATAATGTATCCGAGTGTCCCCGGCATTAAATATAGCAACTCCCGAGTGTCCCCGGCATCGCCTCTGCGACTCGCCGCCGTGAGACATCGGCATGCCCCGGCATTGCCTTTTCTTTAGTAATTCGACCCCCGGTCCTCAATACTTATCAAATCTCTATACCTGTTACGACAACAATAATAGTGACTGCATCACCACTTCCGTGGCTGACTACGGTTACTGCACAGCGACCTCGTTGTCAAGTTGGTAGTCCATGATAGCCCGTGGCAGCTCTTTGCAGCTCGTGCCAGCTTTCTGGTAGTCTCCTATCTATGTATGGATTAATATAGACTCTAGATTTCTTAGCGGTTTTGGCACTTTCAGCTGCCCTCTCCTTTTAGCACTTTCAGTACTCTTACATCATTACCCCTAATAATCCAACTCTTTACATTTCTCATCTATTTTGGCACTTTCAGCTGCCGTCCCTTTCTTCACTTTCACCCCTTTCAATACTTACAACACTTAATCACTTAATCACTTTCATTACTTTCATCACAGCACCATTTCTTTACCCCTTTCTTTCTTACACCCGCCAATAACGTTGATAGCTCTTTGGCACCCCCTTTCAGCTTCTGACAGCTCTCTCAATCCCTTTGTCAGTTGACTGATGACCAATTGGTTGTCACCACCTTTCTTAATGGACCCCTATGCCTTCACTTTTGACTGGCCTCTCTGGGCCGCCTCCTGGCTTCTCGCACTTTAACGGATCTCTACGGACTTTATCTATTTTCGCCCTATTAAACCTGATGCATCCCGTTCCGCCCCGGAGTATCCCGAAGACCTGGATATTGTTGAAGGAGACCTAGCATTCGTCGGAGGAGACGTAGAACATGGACAGATTCATCGGAGGAGACTTGGATGTTCAGGACCATCGAGGACGATGGCTTTTCTTTTGTTGTGCGGCACTTGATACAGGAAACCCCTGGAACCTTGTAGAATAGTCTAGCTTAGTCTTGGAAGGACTGGCCTTTACTGCCAGGACAAAGGTCCTTAGACCTTTGTCGCCTGCCCGCCTTGCCCGGTATATAACCTGGGCATGGCCTGGCTTCCCAGTTAGACCTTTGTCGCCTGCCCGCCTTGCCCGGTATATAACCTGGGCATGGCCTGGCTTCCCAGGCTCCCTCTTCTTCTGATTATCATCAGCTTTTCCCACATAGAATACCAATATAAGGTCTTCTTAGGGATACGGATCTTTTCCCCTATTAGTACTATTTATTCCCCTCCGCCTCCGGCATTACTAGTATTTAATAATTCGTTAGAAGGGGAATTTACCGTAGAGGTAAAAGTACCCGGCAAATTCCAATCGATATTAGATAACGACGATTTGTATAACGCTTCCCCGAAGGGTATTATTTCGGGTGTTGTTTCGGGCGTTGTTTCGGGTATTATACTTCGCGATGTCTTTATTACCCCTAGAACCTAGGCTAAATTGGATAAAATGGTTGCCGATAAGTAGGAGAGAGAGAGAATGGAAGCGTTTGTATCGCCTGCCTCCGTATTGCTTGTATCCGTATCGCTTGCCTCTGTATTGCCCGCTTCCTCCGATAATGAATAGCTTCCTAAACGTATACGTACTAAGTCGTTATTAAAGTTAACGTCCTCTATAAAGAAGCGGCTAGTGTAGCCTTTGTAAAAATGGGCTATAATAAATGTATAGGGATTGTAATTGAATAAATAGGTAATAGAGTAAGAAAGAGACTACTTAGAGATAGTAGTATAAAGGAAGTAGTTGTGCAATTATATTGAAATCTATTTCGATATATCCGACGATTTCGACGACTTCTTTACTTAATTGTAATGATATATATAGTATTTGAAGAATAACCCGTATATAATAGGCTTAGTATTACCGGCTGTACCGGTTAAACCGATGACGATTATATTAATTCCGCCTCTTAAATTGCCGCCGCCGCCGCCGCTAAAGCCTAAGACCGTTCCCGTCCCTAGTATCGAAAAGAAAACGGTCGTTAAGGAAATTCTAATACTTATTCCTAGCCTTTAGGGATTCTATAAACTAAAGGCAACCCCGGCTACCGAGCTACTTGTCCTTGAGAAGTTTGTCGTCGAGATCTCTTCCTAATCGGAATTATCTAATCTAATATCCTCCCCGGCTCCCGCCCCGACCGTTCCTACCTTGACTATTCCGCCCAAAAAGATTAATGTATAGAATACTTTCGTTAATTTTAAAGATATAGCGCTATTTAAAAGTTAGTTGGAGTCTATTTCGCCTTCGATTCGATTAGAATTTATTAAGGCGAATAATAAAATTGCGAAGATGCCTATTATAGTATAAAATAAATTATATTATTTTAAAAATATAGTTATACCTAAGTTTAAAGCGCGGGCTTAAGAGGTAATAAACGATAATAGTAAAGAGCTATCCCTTATTACCGAAGAAATTATTGTATCCTCCTCTCTTAAATTAATGTTTCTCGAGAAGCCTCCCGTTATTTAAGGATTTCTTAATATTAAGTTAAATATACCGTACGGATTTAAAGGTCGTATAATATTCGAGAGGATTCGGAATAAATGGAGTATTATATACGATTATCTCTGTATATAAGATAGGATAGGGGAAAAGTATAGAATTGTATAATGGATTAACGATTATAGTAATAATTTTAAGTATAAATTCTTTGGCCGGAGTAATGCGATAATTGGGTATTTATAGTAATTGAGGACGGGTACCGTCGACCCTCCTGTCGACCTTCTATTCGAGCCGGTATCTCTTAAGGCTATATTTCTAAAGCCGGTGTCTCCTAAGGCTATATTTCTAAAGCCGGTGTCTCTTAAACCGGTGTCGCCTAACCCTCCCGTATTTCTTAAGGCTATATTACCTAAGCCTCCCGTATTATTTAAACTAGTATTTTTTAAGTCGGTATCGTTTCCCGCTTTAATCGGTCTACCTCCGTCGTTTAAGATGGATGCCGAAAGAAATAAAATAATAGATACTATATAAGAATTCGATTTATTGCGGTTGAACTTCCCTTGTAATATTCGTATTAAATTCGACGAGTACGTCGATATTTAATATAATAATTATAATATCGATTAAATTATTAAGGGTGATAATATTTTTAAATATCTTCGACGTTTATATAATGAACCTACCTTGCTACCTCCGGAGTATATACGAACGCCCTAAGAAAAATACGAGGCCCTCTATTTTGAATTCCTCTATAATTTTTAGGTTAGCGATATGCTTAAGAAGTTTATTATTTTATTATAGGTTTAGAAGCTTTTAGCCGATATAATTATTGAAATAGACCTTTAGATATAGGAAATAAAGTTTAGGTATATCGATTATGTTTATTGTATAATTAAGGGGTTGTTTTTCGATAAAAAGGAGGTAGTGGATGTCATGGGTCTGGCGCCCAGTACTAGCATCTAGCACACGGTTGGCCAAACGACGAGTGCCGGCAATGCTCGCCAAGCCGGCAAGCCACCGGCAACCCCTAGAGCCCTCGGGCCTCCACTAGCCTCTATAGGATTGGCTAGACTCTAGTTACCTTAGGTAGCTAGGTACCCCTACAGCGGCGTACGGCTATAAAAGGATAAGTAGCCGAGTCCGCCCTATAAGCCAATCTTTCTCCTCTTTTCTCTTCGTAGAACCTTAATCGATTATTCTAATTAATATTTACATACTACTCTACTATCCCCTTATATTAGGTTTTACCTACTTATAAAGAAGGATTATTTATAGCTATAAGCGTAGTAATATATTAGTACTAGAATAATTTCTTTTACTATATTTAACGATAATAATACTAATATTGATATAAAAGAATTTTACGACCCCTAGCCTCCTACCGAAGGAATTAGAAATATTATTGAAAGTACTGATAGTATTAACGCTACCGGCCTATTCGGTTCGTTCGTACGTACTCTATAAATGAATTCCGAATTTAAAAATAAAATTAAGTCTTTAATTCCCTTTTCTATTTATTTCCAACCTACCTTTAAACTTACGTTCAATTTTCCTATTAAGTAGGATTCTAATAGTAAAAAAGATAACGGTAAGGATAAAAAAAAGTTTAAATCGGTTAGAAATAACGATTCCTCTAATAATAATTTTAAACTTTATCGGCGTAAACCTTTCGACTTCCCTAAATAGGATAGTAAATTTAATACCTTTATATTCTATTATAATAAATTTATTAAAATTTATAACGCCGATTTTTATAAGGGCCTCTATATTAATATAGAAGTAGCGTAAATTAAAATTTTTAATACCCTATCCAACGAGAAGTAATAGCGCTTCGAAGGGTATTAAATTTACCGGACCTTTATAGGTTAAAAGAACCCGGCCAAATTATTCGAATAGATCCGGCAAATCTTCGGTACTTATTATACCTAAAATTAAGCTTTCGATAACTTTGTTAAAATGCGTTAGAAAGACGGTAAACTATTTTTTAAATTCTATATTAATTTCGACGACGAACTTTTAAAATCTAGTAATTATAATTAGGATAGTTGAACCAAATTTAGTTTCCTTCGCCGTACTATTAATAAAAAGTTTAATAATTACTTCTTTATAATTGAATTTTCTAACGATTATTTAACTTACGTAGAATAATTTTAGAATATTGCCCGCAAATATAAAAAGATTAGAAAGTTCCAAACCCTCTACTAAACCTTCCTTCGAAATAATAATAATTGAAATTGGCGGTCTATAGCCTACCTACCCGTTATTACCGGCTCGGGACGCTCTAACTCCTAATAATAATCTAGAAATACTACTTCTTCTTCTGGTTCGTCCTTTAAAATTCGATATAATACCGATAGTAATATTATTATAATTATAACTAATATTCGTAGTACTTATAGCGGAAACTCTTCCTTATAATAATGAAGTAGAGTTAAATAAGTTTCTTAGGAAGAGTATAATAAGTATAAAGCCGAAGGCCGCTATATTTAATATAGAGCCTCTAGGTATATAATTGCTAAATACCCCTATCTCCTAACTATTAACCCCTAAAATAATAAGGGTATCCGTATTTAGGCTATTTAAATTACCCTATTATTAAAAGATAATAATACCGGGGATACTCTAAATAATTCCGATACAGAGTAGGGAAAAGAGTAGTTCCGGTATAAAATCGGGCGCCGGAGCCTACCCCCGAAATATTAAGTAAAGTAGAAGAATTTAAATTATAAATAGAAATAGAGCCTATTTTAATACTAATTATTATTAATTCTATAAATTTATTTTACGTCCTTATTAATAAAGGGTACTAATACTTCGCCGCTATTAGTAAAGATATTATAAAAAATTTCCAAATCCCCGTTGTCCTAATCCCGGGCCGGTAAATCCGGGGTACTTTAATTACTATAGAGGGAACTACTATTTAAAATATTATTTATTTCCTTATAAAATTCCAAAGTCGTATTTCTCCTATCTATACCTATATTGTTTTAAAATTAAAATACCCTATTATTTTTAGTAAACTGTAACTTATAATTAATAAAGCTTATTCTATTCCCTACGAAAAGAAGCTCTAATATAAGGTTACGGAATCCTAAATTAATTACGTCGGCCCGAATAAATTAAAGTTTCTAGCCCTTTAAAAACTCTAAAGCGCTATATATATTTTTATTACTACTTTTATTAGTATATATAAATATATTAAGAAATAGTATAATTGTAATATCGTTAATATATATATCTTTATAATTACTTTAAAGGATATCGAAAAAGCTCTAGCACTTAAGAGAGTTTATACCGATAAAGAATTTAAATAAATTATCCTCCGGGAATTCTAGGACCTACTACTTCTCTTTAGGAAGTAGGAAGCTAACCGTATTAATAAATATAAGCCCGGGGTGGATTTGAAAATTAAAATTAAAAAGGGCTTAAATAGTAAAGACCTTCCTTTATTTTACAACCCGTTATATAGTATATTTCGAAAAGAATTTTTAATACTTAAAAAGACCCTTCGGGATTTACTAAATAAGGGATTTATTCGTATTAGTAGTTCTAAAGCCGGTATTCTAATATTCTTCGTCCGGAAGCCCGGTAGCGGCCTCCGCTTCTATTATAATTACCGGGCTTTTAACGCTATTATTTAGGCCGATTATTACCCCCTTCTATTTATTTATAAAACTTTTAGGGTATTTAAAAGTATAAAATAGTATTTAAAAGTCGATATAATATAAGCTTTTTATAAAATCCGTATAGTAGAAAGAGAAGAACTTAAAATAGCGTTTAGGATTCGGTACGGACTATTCGAATAGTTTATAGTTCCGTTCGGCCTTTGCGGTATTCTAGCCGCCTTTTAACAGTATATTAATAATATATTGGGCGATTATTTAGATAATTTCTATTCGGTTTATATAAATAACGTTCTAATTTTTATAAATAGGTCTAAGGAGGATTATATAAAGAAAGTCCGGCTAGTATTCAAACGCCTCCGGGACGCCTATCACAGGGCTAGCCTATAATGTGGCTATACTACACTAACTGCACATATACCATGCCAATACTTCGTACTATAGCCCAGAGCCATATATTCGCACTAGTTACATACTCTAATTACGTATAATCTTACGTACGCACGTACGGACTAGTATATTTATAGGCTCTCGCCTATATAGCCAATCCTCCGCGTATACTTCCTTTCCTCCCCTTTGTATAATAACGTATATCTCAACCCACCCCTAATAGTACTTCGCCTTATAATAATTTATTATACCTTATTATTATACTACGTACGCTCGAAAAATTCAAATAATTATCGCACCTTCGCAAAATTTATATCGTAATTACAAATTCAATTAATTAAATTTAAAATTCGACCGTTAATAAAGTCCGAACTAAATATTTAATTAGGTAATTTAGCCCTATCTCTTTTTAACTCCCTCTCCTACCTATTAAAGCCGGGATCCCTACAAAATTACCGCCGTTACAATTAATTTAACGATTAATATCTAACGTCCGGGTTATTACCGACAACTTTATTACAACTACTACAATCGGCTCCCTTCAAATCTCTAACCCCGCGAATTAAATAATTTATAATAATTTCGTAAAAGTATTTACTATATTTAATATTAATCCCTTTACCCGTACACCTACTCGCTCCGTAATTAAATACGCCCTCGCTCTTACTACTATCCCCGTTTTCTATAATATAATCCTCGCTTTAAACCGTTTTATTTATAATAATATAATTAAAGCCCGTATTCGCGCCCGGAAAGTAAAAATAAATTTCGAAACTATTAAGTAGGAGGTTACTAATTTACAATAGGAAATTAATAACTTTAAAAAATCTTTTAAAACTTTTAAAACTAATATTAACGTTACTTTCTAACGTTAATATAATAAGTATATTAAGGCCGTTAACGACCTACGCACCCGCTTTAAAACTATTAAAAAATCGGCCCCCTTACTAATTTCTAATATATCGATTACGGGTACCGGCAATAGCTATAAATCGGTATCGGTATATTCGTACGTCCCGCCGTTTAATAGCAAAAGTAATACCCTATTAGAACGCGCCGAAAAGTACTACGCCTAATATATAAAAATTAAATTATATTAAATTAATAAGCCTACCTACTTTATATTAAAAATTAAACGTTTCTTTTATATTATAAAATCTTTAGAGGGCGCCCCGTTCTCCGCTATCGAAGCGGATTTATTTAATATCTTTAATAATATTACTGATAACGTTACTTAGAAATAGAAAACCACTATTACTCTATTTAATAATATAAATACTAAATATAATAATATAAACTTTACTATTCATATTTATTACGAACTAAACGAATTCAAAATAATTAAAAATATATACTAATAAAAATTCGAAAATTAATTTACTATATTCATCGATTAATATAAATTAAATAACGTAATAAAAATTTATTACTTCCGCAATAAAATTACTAAGGAAATCCGCACTACTTTCGTACTCTAATTCCCATAGCCTACTAATAATAATTATATAAAATAATTTAAAACTGCCTATAGTCTCGCTTAAAACCTAAAAAATAATACCTATCGCAATAACTTCGCCAACCCTTACTATAAACTTAAAACCTTTAATATATTTAAAAAACCTATAAACTAAAATAGTAATACTATAAATTTAAATACAATATTTATCTCCAATATTACTATATACAATATAATCTCTTAAAATATTTTTAATTACTATATATAAATTAATACCTATACCTACTACGGCCGCAAAAATCACTTCTCGGCCGCTTACTACTCCTAAATTAATTTTAAAAAGGAAATTCCCGCCTCTACCCGCAATCGTAATCGTAGCCGTAATAATAATAAAAGCGGAAGTAAAAGTAAAGGCGGCGCCGTCCCTTAATAAAATTAATATAATTACGGCTAATAATAATATAATTAATACTGCCCGGCCGGCTATTAAATTAACGCTATAACTACTAATCCTATTACCCCTTAAAATTAAAAATATTAGCCCGCCCCAATCCCTATTTATTAAGCCGGCTTCGTCGGCCCTATTATAAGTAACGAAAACGGCGTTATTTATAAATAAAGAAATATATAGCTTCCGACTTAAATTGTATTCGGAAGTACGAATCTAGAAGATAAAAAGGAAGTAGAGAAAAAGGGAATATTTCTATATAGTTAAATATAATTAAAATAAATAAATTTTTAATAAATAGCCGTTATAAATACCTTAATTTATTAAATCTCTCTATCTACTTATCCGACGAACCGTATAAATTATACTATTTTACTTTAGTCGATAGCGGTTATACCGCCTTCGGTTTTATTAATAAATATTTCGTTTACTATTATAAACTCTTTTATTTTAAATTCTAAACCCTTAAAATCCTTTATTTAATAAACGGCGGAACTAAGGGCTATATTATATACTTTTCAAAATTAACGATATAAATTAGCCTTTATTACAAGGTTATCAATCTATTAATTTATAACTTAGCCGACGATAACCTAATTATCCTCAATTACCCTTAACTAATTTACTACGCCCTAAATATCTTTTAACCTTACAATTCCTTATAATTTACCCGTATATATAAACAACGAAGCTATTTCCTAAAAAGCGCTCCCAATTATATATACTATATTCCCTTAATATAGAAGGGCGCCTTCGCTATTCCCTAAATTAATATACCGGGTATTTACTCTACTCCTATTTATAAAAAGGCTTTAATTGAAAAAGTCCTAAACGAAGGCGAACCCGCGTTCGATTATACGTATAACCTATAAACGGATATTATTGTATAACGAATTTCTATTTCCGTAATAATAAAAAGGGCCGCCTACTAAAAGTTTAACCGTTTTAAAAATTACGTAATTAACTATTTAAATACTATTCCGTTCAATAGAACCCCTTCCAGCCCTAGTTAAATACTTATATTATTAATTTTCCCGGCCTCCTAAACCCCCTATATAATCCTAATCCTTTACTATATCGTTAGAAAAACCCGTACCCGAATTATAAATTACTGGACCCTAATCTATTTCTATAATATTCCTTATAATCCTATTAACTTTAATAATATTAAAGAATTCTCTATAATAAACTTTAATTAATTAACCGAAACGTATAAATTCTATATTATCTGTATAATTAGAATTAATATAAAGGAAGATATTAAAAAGATAATCGAAGAGGATAAAATAATAAAGGAAGAAGGAGGCGTCCTAAATCCTAAAAATATAAACAATAATTTAACGCTAAAAATAGTCAAAGAAATATTATTAAATAGAGGGTATAAATATAAGAAATTCTTTAATAATAACTATTACCGTTAAATCGATACTCTAGTAGGAAAGGGAAACGAGGCTACTTTAAAGGCCGTAAAAATCGCTAATTCAATTTATATTAATAATTCGGACGAAAATTTCCCACGCTATAAAAAAACTATTAACAAATACTTCGCAGTTAATAATATTAATATTAGTAAAATTATTTCTAAAAATATTATTAAATTCTATAAAAAGGCCGATAAACCCCTAAAGACCAACGCGTAAATCTAGACCAAACTCCCCAAACAATATTAATACTATATTAATACTTTTAAATAAAAGGGCGCTAAAATTCTTCCCCCTAACCGCTCTTACAATTTCAAATTCGAACTCCGTCCAGGAACCACCCCCCCTACGTCGCAAAGCCGCCCCTTTAACCCCAATAAATTAAACATTATTAAAAAATAAATTAATAATAATTTAATTAAGAAATTCATTAGGCTATTATAGTCCGAAGCTTTAATACCGGTCTTATTCATTAAGAAATTAAGAGGCAAAATCCGTATTTATATTAATTATAAAAATATTAATAACGTAACTCTTAAATCCCGCTACCCCTTACCGCTTATTAAAAAAACCTTAGACGCGATTTACTACGCTAAAATCTTTACTAAATTCAATATTATCGCGGCCTTTAATAAAATTCGTATTAAATAAGGCCATAAATAACTAACCGTTTTTATAATACGGTTTAACCTATTTAAATCTCTAATCATTCCTTTTAACTTATAAAACGCCCCTAAAACTTTCCAAAATTATATTAATAATATCTTCTATAATATCCTCAACGTCTACGTAACCGTATACCTCGATAACGTCCTCATCTACTCGGATAATATACAAGATTATAAACGGTACGTTAACAATATTTTTAATAAATTTACTAAGGCGGGCCTTAATATTAATATTAACAAATATAAATTTTATATAATACGTACGAAATATTTAAGCCTTATTATTACCCCGGGCAACATCGAAATAAATCTAGAGAAAATAAAAATAATTACCGAATAGTAAGCCCTAAAATTAAAAAAATCCTTATAATCCTTTTTAAACTTCGTAAATTTCTACCGCCAATTTATTAAAAACTTCTCGACTATAGCAACCCTACTTTATAAATTTATAAAGAAAAACACAATTTAAATTTAGAATAACACCTACTAAAGGGTATTTAAATCCTTAAAGAAAGCTTTTACTAAGGGCCCTATCCTAAAAATCTATAATTAAATTAAAAAAATTATTATTAAAATAAATACTTTTAATTAGGCCGCCGGCAATACCCTCTTATAATATAATAACAATAACGTTCTCTACTCCGTAACTTACTTCTCAACCAAATACACCTCGTAAAAATATAATTATAATATTTATAATAAAGAATTACTAACTATTATTAAAGCCCTAAAGGAATAGAGGCTAAAATTCGAAGGAACCTAATAACTATTTAATATTTTAACCGACTATAAGAATCTATAAATTTTTATAACTAATAAATAATTTACTCAACGCTATATATACTAATTTTAATTCTTATCGCGTTTTAATTTCTTAATTAAATATACCCCTAATTCTACGAATTTACAACCGGACGCCTTAAATTATAAACTTAATAATTGCTTAAATAGCGAAGAGAACGACCGCCTAATCGTTCGTAAAAAAGCCCTATTAGACCCTTTATAATTTAAAGAAGGTTATTTCGAATTTAAAGACCCCGCCGCCGGCTTCTTACTATATTTACTAAATTAAAAGGATTTTAATACTAAATTTACTAACGATTTAATCTATATAAATTATAAAACTTCTATTTTCCTATAAGAATTAATATTATATTTAATAAATAAATCCCGGCGATAATAGCCGTCGACCATTAAAAAAGTCTTCTACAAAGCCTTCTCGGAATACCATATTATTAATAGTATTGTAAAATAGCGGAATAAAATTATTATCGACCCTTATAATAAAGACCTCCAATTCTAACTAATTAATCGCTAATATAATACCCCCGGCGCGGACTATCCTAGCCGCAACGTTACATATAAGCTTCTACAACGCAATTTTTATTAGGAAGGAATATATAATAATATAAAGCTTTTCTATAAAAACTACCTTCTATACGCAAAAACCAAATTACTAAAATACAATTCT
The DNA here is from genome assembly GCA_009802275.1 of Neurospora sp. CHS-2018a. Taxonomy (NCBI): domain Eukaryota; kingdom Fungi; phylum Ascomycota; class Sordariomycetes; order Sordariales; family Sordariaceae; genus Neurospora; species Neurospora sp. CHS-2018a. Next base: position 245,883 of record RAKG01000063.1, read on the forward strand.
ACCGGCTATTTTAAACCTATAACCGTCTCTTTAATACCCTAAAAGGATATTTCGGTCGATTATATTACCCTACTACCGGAAAATACCTACTTCGGCCAAACCTTTAAATATATTGCCGTCGTCGTCGACCATCTTATAAAAATATAATACTATATCGCAATTATAACCTTCAAAGCCGAAGAACTAATTAACTACTTTATTAACCGTATTTACTTAATTTACAACCTACTAAATAATATTCTATCCAATAAAAATACCCAATTTATATTACAATTCTAATCCACCCTCTATAAAAAACTATCTATTATCTATAAATTAACCTCCGCCTTCTACCCGTAAACTAACGCCTAAACCGAACGTATTAATACCGAAATAAAATAATATTTAAAATTCTATATTAATTAAATATAAACGGACTAGGCAAAATAACTAGTACTCGCAAAATTCGCAAATAATAACGCTATATCTTCAATTATAAGTATTTCTCCCTTCTTCGTAAATTATAATTACTACCCTCGTATAAATACCGAGCTTCGTACCCTACCGCTACTAAATCTATTACTAATTCAACTTCGCGAATATTATAAGGCTAACGAATTAATAGACTATTTCTAAAAGATTTAGGACTTCGCAATCCAACAATTTCGCCGTACATAAGAATAATACGAAAATAATACTAATAAAAAGCGTATTAATTCGCCTAAATACCGTATTAATAATATAATCCTACTAAATATAATTAACCTCGCTAACGGCCGGCCGTATACGAAATTCTCTCCCTACTAAAAAGGCCTATTTAAAATTATACGAACCGAATTTTATACTATTTATTTTACTCTACCTACTAATATAAAATACTCGCTAATCTTCTACGTTTCTATAATATAACCGTAATTTAATAAGGGCCTACCCGGATAAAATATATTATTAAATATTAAAATTAATAATAGTCGTATTATAATTTATACGGATAATTAGGAGGAGCGTAAAGAATAGGTTTTTAAAAAATTTATCGACTACGCCTAATTAGGTAACAATTCACATTAATACTACCACATTAAATAGAAGACCAACGACCCCACCTAAAAGCCCATTAATAATATTATCGATTATAAATACTATTTATAATAATTCTATCGCAAAAACTTAAATAAACCTATCCTACCAAAGGTCTAAAGCCTCCTCCACCGCCTCGCCTCCAACTCTCCAACCACCGCCTCCAATTTTCCAACCGCCGCTTCCGGCTCTCCGGCCGCTCCCGCGCCCGCTCCCACACCCCTACAACAATATTCCGCTTACTTCTAATAAGAAACGGCCTCCGTAATTAATATAACGAAGCCACTTCTAAATATAATTATAACATTTATAACGGATATAACAATTAATAAAAATATAAAAAACAAATTATATTTAATATTTAATAAAGTACTACAACAATTAATAAATATATAATCGGGGAAACTACCCCCAACGTAATTCGTAAATTACAATAAATTATAATAAATCTATTATTATACGTATATATAACTCTTTCAACTCTACGAACTTCTTTTAAAAGGGGATAGTATTATAAAGCTAGCCTATAATATAACTATACTACACTAACTATATATATACTATACTAATACTTCGTACCATAGCCCAGAACTATATACTCGTACTAATTACATATTCTAATTACATATAGTTTTACGTACGCGCGCACGGACTAGCATACTTATAGGCTCTCGCCCATATAGCCAATCCTCCGCGCACACTTCCTTTCCTCCCCTTCGCACAATAACGCATATCTCAACCCACCCCCAATAGTGCCTCGCCCCGTAATAACGCCAGTCTCTATTTAAATCCTAATAAGTATAAATTTATTATTAAGAAGGTTAAATATTTAAGTTTTATTATTTACGTAGGAATTAGTATTTAAATTAACCCGAATAAAGTTAAAGTTATTTTAAAATAGGCCGCTCTAATATTCTAAAAAGGGGTCTATAGTTTTTTTAAGTTTATAAATTATTATTAGATATTTATACCGAACTTCTCTTCTATTACAGCACCCCTTACTATATTTATTAAAAAGGGGGTAGTATTTAAGTAGATTATAACCTATAAAGAAGCCTTCTAATTATTAAAGACTTTATTTACTCAAATACCAATCTTTATAAAATAGGATTTAAAACGCCTAACGTTTTTAAAGACCGACTATAATAGATTTACTTTAAATAATTATTTAACTTAAGAAATTAACAGTTAATAAAAGGTCGTTACTTTCTATTTAAGGAAATTAGCGCCGGCTAAACGTAATTACCCTATTTATAATAAAGAAATATTAATTATTATTAATTATTTAAAAGAGTAGTAAGTAGAACTATATAATTGTAAAGCCTTTATTATTCTTACCAATTACCGGAATTTAAAATACTTTATAATTCGCTAATACTTTTTTAAGCGGTAAGCCCGTTAGGCCGAATACCTCTCCTATTTTAACTTCGAATTCTAATATTACCCGGGTAAGGAAACTATAATCCTAGACGTTTTATTCCGCTAGGACTAAGACCGGCCTACCGACGACGATTAGGAAGTTTAAAACTTCTAATTTATTTTAGATTCGGTACTATAAAACTACGTATAGATTTCGGCTATAGGAATTTAGCGCTCTCTAACCGGGGCGGGAAGGGGTATATAAGTATTTAAAAATCCGGATTTACAATAGCTCTAGGATATTACTATTACGAAGGACCTTCTTTACTAATAAATACTTTAAACGGTTAAAAATAACGAGCGGGACCTTTCTTTAATAAAATTACAATTCTAAATTATAGACTATTTAATAGACAATAAAAGTAAATTATAATATAAAAGTAAGCTCTAAATTCCCGGGAGCCCTATAATTACCGAATCCGAAATTATAAAATTCTTTAATACCGATTAAGAATTTAATACCCTCTATACTAAAATTATTTAGATTATATACGACTCTTAAGCTTTTAGGCATTTAAGAAGAGAAAGTATTATAATAGCTCTTACTCGGTACTTTTATTAACTATTATTAAACGTATATATATATTAATTCTTTTACAACTATTATATTTATAGTTCGATTAAGTATTAGAAAGATTAACGGAGGGGGCTTTTATAACCTATACCGGTCCCCAATTAATTCTTTTGTAAAATATAAATAGATTTTATTACCGACTTCCTAAAATCTAATAGTAATACCTATTTATTAATTATTAAGGACCGTTTTAACAAAAATATTATTTTAGAGCCTATACTATCTATAAATATAGAAACCTATATAGAAAAATTCTTAAATTATTTCGTCCGATATTATAGCTAGCTATAATTTATTATTAATAATTAGGGTTCTAATTAAATTAGTAGGTTCTAAAGACGATTCTATAAATTTATTAGAATTAAATAATTACTTAGTACAATTTATTACCTTTAAACCGACGGCGGATTAAAAAGAATAAATTAAGAAGTACAAGCCTTCTTAAAAGCTTATATTAATTAAGTTCAAAATAATTAATATAAATAGTATCTAATAGCCTAACTAGTAATTAATAGCCGTATTAATACTTCTATCGGCATATCCCCGTTCTTCGCTATATATAGTTTCAACCCCGAATCTATTATACCGGTTATCCCTAAAACTATTAAAGACCCTTATATTCCGGCTAATACCCGGGCCTAATAATTTATTAAAAAATTATTATAAATTATAAATATTTATTAAATTATAATAATTATAATAGCCTAAGAATAGGAGAAATATATTAACCGTATATAGTAATTAGTAAAATATTTCTAAATCGGCGATAAAATTTAATTCAACCTTAAAAATTATACTTCCCCTCGGCCGAAAAAGAAACTAAATTAATTATATATAAAATATATAATTTTTCGAATCCTCTTTCCACTAGTAATCGAATTCTCCGGCCTCCCTAATAACGTCTACAATATTTTCTATATTAATCTTTTATAAAGGGCTATAAACGACCTATTACTCGGATAAGTAATTATAAATTACTAATTACCTCCTATTTTAATAGAAGGCGAAGAAGAATATTTCGTAGAAAAAATCTTATACGTAGATAATTCTCCGATTAATAGGAGAGTCTTTATAAAATAGAAAGGCTATTATAAACCCTTATAATACCCCTTAAAAAATTTCGCTAATATAGAAGCGTTAGAAATTTTTAAAAAAGAGTATAGGGATATTTAAATTAATAACGGACCGGTAAATTAATTTATAAGGATTAAAAGGTAGCGAAGGAAACGGTTAATATTAATAACGTTAGAAAAGAGGCGCGGAAGCTAAATAGAAATTAACTAAGGGGTTTCCTTTAAAATAAACGAACCGAAAGACTTACACTCCGGCGAACCGGAAGGTTTTAACGAACTAAAGGGTTCTAATACTATTAAAGTAGACGAATAGGGCTTCCGAACTATACGAATAACCTTTTTCTTCTTCTTAAGCGGAGCTTCCGCTATAATTTCGGCCTTAGCTTCTTTACCTTCTACCCTAATAAAATATATTCTCTTTTTAATCTTCTTTTTCTTTTCCTTCTTAGTCTTTTCGAATTTTATTAATTTATCCTCCGGCCCTAAATATATACCCTCCAATTCCTTTAATTTTTTAATTATCTCCTCCAACCTAACGGTACTATTAATTACCTCCTCCGATATAGAAATATTAATACCCCCAATTACCCTACTAAATAATAAACCTAACCGAATATAAAGTTTTTCCTTATTTAATAATATATCCTCTTCTTCCGTTACCTCCTTTTCCCTCTCCTTCCTTTCAAATTCTAAAAAACGGGCCTCGAACTCCGAAATAATATTATAAGCGTTTAAAAATTAGGATTTAAACCTAAAGAATTAGGATTCGAACCTAGAAAAGCGGGATTTAAACCCGGAAATAATAGTATTAATACTAGCGACGGTATTTAAAGTAGTAGTATTAATAAATTGGGCCGTAGCAGCGGCGTTTTCGGTAACGGATTTAGTAGTAGCGGCGGCGACTTCGAATTTAATAACGGCCTTACGGCCGGTATAAAAAAATTCGGCGAAGGCGAAGGTTTAAAAACCGGCCTAATTATTTTAATTAATATAGAAAATACAAAACTCTTCCCCTAATTTACTTAAAGTCTTTAATACCCCCGCTAGAAAAATAGAAGGTATAGAATTTAGGTTCGCTAGGACTACAATTAAAATTATTATAGCGGCGACCGGAACGGTAAGCGGTTTAACCCCTATAGGGTAACCAAAGACTTTATAAATAATATCCCTAGAATAATATAAATATAAAAGAATAAAGAGTAAATTATAAATTATAAATTTATTTACTTAACAACCAAATTATCCTACTCTAATTCGTTAAAATAATAAATAATAATTATAATCTTCCGGAATTATTTATACGTTTCGGCTATAGTACCCTTACCGACGGGATAATTACGCGTTAATTAAATAGTATACCGCTCCTAAATAATAAGGGGTTAAACCTAATAAATATCGGCCTCTTTAATTTTAATATAAAGAGCGTAGTAATTTTTACCCTTAGCGGGCATATAAATATTAAATTTACTAACGTTTATATAATAGGAATACTATTATAGGGTCATTCTAGTAATAGTAACGTAAATTAATTTATAAATATTAAATGGAAAGATAATAGCGACTATCTCCGGTATAACGGGGGCGGATATACACGGGCGAAGCCTAAAACGATCGGTATTAAGAATAGAATTAGAAAATATATAAATTAGTAATCTAATAGGCAATAGTATAATAGGCGGGTAAACTAGAGTAACGAAATTTAAATTCTAATATTAGGTAACGAAGGTTCTTAAAGGTAACGGATATAATTTAATATTTAAATAAGGGTATATTAACAATATAATAATTATTATTAATAAGGAATAAGAGAGAGAGTAAATCTAGAAGAGGGGTAAAATTCTAAGTTATATAAATAAATAAATATAGCTTACGCGATACAACTATAGTTAGAGGGGGAAAGGGGGGGGCTAATATTATAAGTTTAGCGCCTAGTACTAGCATTTAGCATACGGTTGGCTAGACGACGAGTGCCGGCAATATTCGCTAAGCCGGCAAGCTACCGGTAACCCCCAAAGCCCTCGGGCCTCCACCAGCCTCCACGGGATTAGCTAAACTCTAATTGCCTCAGGCAGCTAGGCACCCCCACAGCGGCGCACGGCCATAAAAGGACAGGTGGCCGAATCCGCCCTACGGGCCAATCTTTCTCCTCTTTTCTCCTCGTAGAACCTTAATCGATTATTCTAGCCAGCACCTACGTATTGCTCTACTGTCCCCTTACAATAGAGGCTAAAAAGAAGGTTAATAAGGAGGAGGAGAAGAAGTTAAAGGCGGCGGCCGATGAGTATTATTGTTTTAAAGAGGCTAAGTAGAAAGAGAAGATTAAGAAGGCTGAGGAGGATTGTCGCTTTTGTAAAGAAGCTATTCGTAAGAAGGCCGACGAAGAGGAGGTTGTTCGTATTATTACTGTTAAGAAGAAAGTGGATAAGGAGAAGGCTATTTGTATTGCTACCGCTAAGAAGAAAGCCGACGATAAAGAGGTTGATTGTATTGCTATTGAGAAGAAAGTAAAGGAGGAGGAGTAGGAATGTGTCTGTTGGGAGTAGGAGGAAGTTGTTTGTATTAAAGCTAAGAAGAAGGCCGATAAGGAGGAGGAGTAAGAATGTTTCCATCGTAAGTAGGAGGCTACCTACGCTCGTATAGAATTATTTAAATTATTATTACTACTAGACTTATTGTTATAATCTACCTCTTAACTATCTTAGTTAGTTATTATTTTCGATATATTTAAGTAAATTTCGCTGGTGAAATAATTCGAATACCGACCGAGTTTAATTAAACCGGTGCTTTTAATTCTTCCCCCCCCTCTACCGGCTATTATACCCCCTCTACTGGCGATTAATGTACCCGTCCCCGAGACTCCCGTACCCCTATTTCCCCGGAAATTTCGGACCCGGCTATTATTTACTGTAAGGGTTCTACGAGGTTGACACGTAGGTAGGCCTTGTTGGGAAAGATGTAATATTCGACAAGGAAGAAAAGGAACACTAGGCCAATCTAGGAAAGACTGGCCTGGCTAAATATATAGAAAGAGGCGGTATATAGAATATACTAGAAATGCCAAGCCTAAGAAGCCGAGTTATGCCCGGGTCGGCTAGAAAACCCCCGGCAGGCATAAGCCTAGCGTACGAATTATACCCGGGTCGGCTAGAAAACCCCCGGCAAGTACAAGCCTAGCGTAGTAAATACTAGGCAAGGACCCTTGGGCGCCAAACCTATTATATTACCCCCTTCCTCCTCCCCTATAGTAAAGCGAATACAGCGAGCAATAATAATAATAGATAAATATATAAAATAATCCGCTCTAGAACACCCCTGTATCGCTCGAGTATACCTAAATACTATTACTTAGGTTTATATAATAAATAATAAATTGGCAGATACTATAATAAACTAAGCGACTATTAAGTCCCCGGGAAAGTCCTATTTATTACCGTAATACTTTATCTCTTACGCGTATATTAGAGCCCCCGGCTCCAAATTTCGGACTACGCGGCTACCGCGCCGAACCTACCGCTTTATAATGTCCGGTTCCATTTATCCGTAAAAACGCTCTACCTTACCCGGGCCTATACCCTTTTAGTAAGCTTTAGTATAATTGTTAGTAGGACTTATAATAAGTATTTAAGTAGGTAAATGCTTAAACCTCCCTACACTGCCCTCCTTTCGGTAATAGTCTTACTAGGCTACTCTTAATAGTCCTCTTCGTTGTAATTATCCCCCTCGTTATCCTCTACTAGGTCCCTAACCGGTTTAGTAATACGAATGTACCGGATTTAGACCTTCTTATTCTAGTTACTATTACTAGAGCTCCCTCTATTATTGTTCGGGCAGTCCCTCGAAAAGTAATTAATTGAGCCGTAGGAGAAGTAGGTATTTTTCTTCCTCTACCTCTTTTTTTATAATTCTATAACCTTGGTAGCCGCGATAGAAGTATCTATTAGTTCCCCTCCCCTATTATTATATATAGAAATACTTTAGTAATGACTGTAGTGGCTGGAGCTATTATTTTAGTGTCCTAAGCTTCTTAGAAAAGTATTAGTATCGAACTTCCGAAGGTAAGAGTAAAGGTCGAAATAGCTATTTAGGTACTTAAGCTTATCTTAAAGGCGTTTAAACTACTTATTGTTTAAAGAAGAGAGTAACGAATTAATAAGGGCCTAATTAAACTATATATTAGTTCTAACCCGGTAAAGGATTTCTTTAAAATGGATGAGAAAAGATAAAATAAGTTCCCTTAGCCTTTGCTTCAAAGTAAGGAGTTCGAACCCCGCCTTCTTATCCTAATTTACCTCCCCGAAATTATCCTAAAGCTTCTAGAATAACGTTTCCAGTATTTAGGAGGCTAGAGTTAACGAATAAATAAAAAAAAAGAGAATTCGACGAATAGAGGGTAAAAGGCTAGAGTAGAAGTAATAGAATTGGGCCTCTAAATTATTAATAGCGTAATTGTTAATGTAAAGTTTTACTTCTATAATGTAAATCTACGAATTGAATTCGTCTTTCTTCCTAGAAAATTTATCGAGGTAAGGAAGTATAGGCTTCGGGGTACTAGAGCCCTTAACGGTAGTAAGTTCGGATACTAGCGCCTAAATAGCTATAATAAATTATTCCTATTATTAGGAAGTATTCTAGGATTAAGGAATCGAAGAAGCTATATCGTACGATACCGTAGCAAAGATAGCTGCAAAAGAAAAAATTTCGTAATAGTCGGGGTGATTCTTCCGGGTAGCTAGAGAAATAGCGGCGAATATACTAGAGACTGCTGAATTAAAAGGATTTGAAAAGAGGGTCGAATATAATATAAGGGTTCTACGAGGTTGATACGCAGGTAAGCCTTATTAGGAAAGATATAATATTCGATAAGGAAGAAAAGGAACATTGGGCCAGTCTAAGAAAGACTAGCCTAGCTAAATATACGGAAAGAGGCGGTATATAGAATATGCTAGAAATACTAAGCCTAGGAAGCCGAGTTATGCCCGGGTCGGCTAGAAAACCCCCGGCAAGTACAAGCCTAGCGTGCGAGTCATACTCGGGTCGGCTGGAGAACCCCCGGCAGGTATAAGCCTGGCGTGGCAAATGCCAGGCAAGGACCCCTGGGCGCTAGACCCATCACATTTACCCGGGATATTACTATATCGAAGGCATATAGTATTAGTTAGTCTATTGAGCCGGCTCTCTAACGAATTACTTTTGTCCGTAGAAGTAGACGTTAAGTGTTAGCTACTCCGGATCCGAACTGTATTAGTATATAGTCCTAAAGCCGTTTAGTTATTAGTACCCCCGATATATCCGGTAGAGGTACCCTATCCGGTATAGCTAATAATCCCGTCGATATACCTACTGGTTATATTAGAGGCGGCCGGGGAACCGTTAGGCGTAGTAAGAAGAGTGGCTGTAGCGGTCTCCCGTTTGATAATTATTATAATGATTTCGATTTCGAGGAGTATTTGCTTGCCGATGAATTAATCGATCCGATCGATTTTTACTAAGAGCGTATTACTTATTACCGTGCCGGTTATTTTTAAACTGGTTATTGTTTCGGCTTTTATAGTGGAATTGTTGTATTTCTGCGGGCTTATTCCCTCCCGGTAGAATATTTATTATTTATAAGTATTACGTTTGTTACGATTACTATTACTAAGGCTATAAAGATGTATAAAGGTTCTTATAGGTATTCTATATCGATGTACGCGGTATAAGATACTCCTACTCTTGATGTCCTGTTTACTATAGTGCGAATGAAAAAGAACGGATTGTCTAATTTTTCCTTTTCCTCTTATAGTGTGTTTGTAGTGTTTTGAGTTTAGGTTTTATTATTTGTTATATCTATTTTAGTGTTGCGTTGTGCAAATGATTTGCGGGTGTTGTAATTTTGTAATGGCTTTAATTGTATAAAGTCGGGTCGGTTGCGCTGATGCGCTGGGCGGGAACTTAGTGTATTGGTGTAGTGTATTTGGCGCTGAAATTAATTGACGAGTACGATTGATTGTATTTGTGGTCCGTGCGTCCCGACTTGGTTATTGTAAGCGATTACTAAATTGTTGATATTGGCGGTTATAGTTAGGGGCTTCCTCGAGGCGGTCCGTGCGTCCCGACTTGGTTACTGTAAGCGATTATTAAGTTGTTGATATTAGCGGTTATAGTTAGGGGCTTCCTCGAGGCGGTTTGTACGTTCGATAGACCTTATTGTAAGTGATTGTTGGAATTTGGACTTCCAGTACACTGCTACAGCGGTTAAAAGGGATATTAAATTTCGATTAATTAGAGGCTCCCATTGAGCGATAAGGCTTGTCATTTTAATAGTGCTTGTGCTGAAAACAAGGCTTGTCGAAATTGCAAGCATTGAACCCCCCCAACAATGCTTGATGCCCTGGTGATTTTCCCGCTATGGTACGGAGGAGGACCTGGACACCTGACCCTCACGCTGCATCAGATCGGGTTGAAATTCGCTGATGGCCGGCATCGAGTTGCGTCGCTGGTTGAAGCAGGCATTTATTTGGCTTGGACATGAGTGTGCTGGAGATCATCATGGCCCAGGGCACGCTCGAGGCTTTTTTTTTTGGTTCCGTCATTGCAAAGGCGCTGAAGGAGAGCGTTTACAGGTGCCTACCTTAGACGAGCTCGGAGATGAGGGAGCCAGGACGGACAGGTCCGAGTATGTAAATAGCTTGAATGTTCCGACTTCTTCTATGTTCTACTGGTTCTCCTACAACTTGAATGCCCAAAGTTACCTCTTTACCACCTGTAGTATACCTCGCAACATACTGAGCCATTATTTACATGACGGAACACTGATCCAGATCTGGGCCAACATCGCCCGAAGCAGCAGCTGACCTAGGCCGGGGCCGGGGATCTTTTCCCCCCACCTTCTCAGCCACAAACTCGATGTCGTCCCAGTAAATGAACTGCAAAAACCCTGCTCGCGGGTTCGTGAAAACATCAGCCATGACCCGCAAGCATTCCTCATCTTGCTCAATCATGGCCAACAGCGTCAGGCTCAGGCGCTTCTGTTTCGCGAGCGGGCCGCGGGCCTCCTCCTTGTACGCGCGCACCCAAAGCGGGTTCCTCTTCTTCTCCAGCTCTTCCTCGATCCTCATGAAGACCATGTAGAAGAACGTGGTCGCCCAGAGGAAGTTCAGGGCCGATAATGGACGCTCGCCCGAGACGTCAGCTTGTATGTCCACCTTTATGAAATCGAGCATGTCGCGGTCGGCAAAGTCGACGCACTCGCCTCCGGCAGCCATGCTGCGCGCCTTACGCGTGGAGCGCGGATCGGACCGATCGGGGAAGCGGGAGTAACCGGGCTCCATGGCATGGGCGACCCGCTCGGCGGGGATCTCGTTCGCCTCCTTCATTTTCGCGGCCCGGAATTTCTCAATCGTTTTCGTCATGTTGAACATGTCTTCCTCGCTCATGCCCTTGGCTTTGGCCCTCTTGGTGATTTCTGTTTCCTCAATCCGTTTCTTGCCCGTGACAGGATCAGTAACGTGCTTTGCCTGTGTGATGCGGAGCATGCCCAGCACCGAGGGGAAAGAGACATCGGCATCGGGAATGCGGTCGATGTTCCAGCCCGCTTCGCGCAAGATGACCAGAGTGGACTTTTTCCGGAAAAAGTCATTGACTTTGGGGCTCAAGATCCCATGGATGTCTGCTGCCGAGGCAGCAACCCTTCTCACTTGTTGCCTTTCCCTCGGGGAGCCACGGCGATCCACCATTGTTTGCAATGCCTTATCATAGTTCGCAACAGGCGGCTTTCCGTCGGGAAAGAAGCACTCTGGGAAGAGCTCCTGTAAAGTTGCAAATAGGCCGACCGGCTTGTCGATGTAGCCTTCTTGAACCAACATGTTGTGCAAGTGTAGCAGCATCATGGGCTCAGGGAGGCGATCCCAGATCGTCATTCCGGATATATACGCCAACTCCAGACCTTCCTCGAGACCGACACCGCAAAGGAAGGGCGAGTACTCCCACAGTCCGTTAGGGTTAGTGTGAGAGAAGCGGGAAGGAGGGATGGTATTGAGACCATGCATGTACTTGGATTCGCCGAGCCAATCAATATAGTCGAGATGGAATCCCTCGAGAACTTCGTAATTAGCCGCATGCCGCCTCATATCGCCGTGCAGTGCGCCATCTCTCTCAAACAGCTGCTTTAGAACGTCGAATGCCTGAAGAATGCCTCGACCATCCCGCGTAACCTCGCGATCCAAAAAGAGGTCGACATCGCGGCGGGGACGGAACCTATAGCTGGGCGGCGGTGCAACGACAACATGTCCCTTGAGGAGGTGGTGTGACCAGCCCCTGGTTACGGTCAGCGAATCGACGATACATTGTAGTTGGAAGATATGATGGGGAAGAATCCGGTTTCGGACGTCAGTGCCAGGCTTCTGCATGGCAAGAGAGGTCACGAAACCAGCAAACTCATTGAGCCCAAACAGTCTCCGATGCTGGTCCCATGGGCCCTTTGGAGACCAGTCAACCTTTTCGTATACGTGCTTCTCGCCCCGTAAAGTGTTGCGCTGAACCACAATGGAAGAAAAGACATTGACCAGGTCATAGAGCCAGTTGATGGTATATGAGCGACGCCATCTCATACGTTCTTCCTTCGTGGCGTGCCTCAGGTCAAAGTTGGGATCCCAGTTCCTGATCTCTTCCAGCATCCGCTTGGTCGGCTTGCCCGTTCGCGTCTTTTGGAAATCGGTAACGAAATCAAGAAGATCGCGGTAGGCATGAATCAGGAACTGCTCCTTGATATCCACGTCCTGTTCTTCCTTTCTCTGTGGGGTATTGCTGCCTGGCTCGAAGAACATCAGGGAGACGTGGAACATGCCCTGCGCCTTCTCTACATTCCCACGGGTAATCGTATTCATGACGGTCTCATAGGAGTCATGGTCGGGAAAATCGACAAACATTTCGGATGTAGAGCGCTGAACTATAGCGATGGCCACGTTGGAAAGGGCACCCGCTACTGCGCTGTTGAGCCCGTCATAAGCCACCTCGCGCCAAATGCCTTGCAAGTAGTTTCGGAGGGTCATGCATTCCTTAACCAGATCGTAAACAGCCATGAGGTAGTCCGTAATGATACCATCTTGATCTTGGATAATGCGGTAGCTCTCCAGTGGCACACCTTGGAGAGATTCTTCCTTGGTGGGCGCGGCTTTGGGCTTTGAACTCTTCTTGGCTTTGCCCTTTTTGCCCTTCTTGCCCTTGCCTGGCTTGGTTTGTTTCCGTTGGCGCGGGACGTTGGTGTCGATTTCCTGAGGTCCCTCTCCCTCCTGGTCAGAGGCTTGATCGGCTTCTGGAGACCGATGAATCTCAAGAGCACCGAATTTGTTGGCGAGCAAGCGATCGAGTTCTTCCTTGGCGTGCTCGGTATCGTCGGCCAGAAGGTCTGACTCATCGGAAGAGGAATTGGGCTTCCAATTTCGACCACCAAGGGCATCAAACGACTCTTTCAAAGCATCGATAAAGCGCTTGTGAGAATCATTGCTCTTCTCGACATCCGGGTCCGGCGTCCTGGCTGTCATCTGCTGGAAAGCGGCATGGGCAGCTGTTCTTGCCTCGATGACGGATTGAAAGAGGGCGAGAATAGTCGAGGGAGCACTGTCCATGTGCTTGCCGACGAACTTGGAAAGGGAAATCAGGCCTGCAACGGTGATGCCGGCCGAGGTGAGAGGCACCATAGGGGCGCCATCGATTCCATCCACAGGGCTTTCAGATGCTGCTAGAGACTTGATGATGGAATTGCATGTTTGTACAATCCAATAGATGAGGTAGCTGGTGTCGCGCTTGTACGCTAGGTACGAGTTGCGCGTGGGCGCCATGGTAGAGCGCTGCGATGACTGCCCGATGGTGGAAAGGAAAGAGGAGTGAGTTGGAAGGATCTGGTCCAATGGTGTGGGGACTGCTGCGCTTTTTATACCGCAAACAGAGATGCAACCTCCCGCTGTCCGTGGTGGGATGTTGGATGCAGTTCGGATGCGTCTTGCTGTAAAATCTAGGCTGGTCTGTGTGTTAGCTGACTCGAAATATCCAAGCGTCTGGGTGAATGGGAAAGCCAAAGTGAAGGAAGATTCGGTCCTACCTCTAAGTGTAGGGAAGGTGTCATGCAAAGCCAGACCCAGAACAAACAGAGAAAGTGTAACAACAAATGTGCGGGGAAAAAAAAAAGCAATTCTCAGCAACGCAACTTCCCCCTCTCATCAGTACACAGTACAGCCCAGAGTTGCTAAGTGTGAACGCAGGCGATGTTGGAAAGGCCCGGCCGAAATGGCGGGGAAGTCGGGATCCGGACCGGAGTGGGGTCCAGTGACGGAACCGGTCGGGACCGGGCTGTACAAATAGCGTCATTGCCCCCCCCCCCCCCGCGGAGAGGTGCCAAACCAGCACGTCGTTTTTGCCTGCGTCTTTGAATAGCATGGTCCCTAACCTTATCCAGGCCCGTAGCGAGCGGTTACAAGAGAGGGCGTTGTTCCAAAGAGGGGAGTTGCTCAAAAAGACTGATGGTACCAAACTAACAAGACTGCCGGGGTTGGAACTCTGAGGTATTGTGATGCTGTCAGAACCTTATTTCAAGTTCCAAGTGGTCTCACCATCTTCCCCTTCCCATCGTATTTCTAGGGAGCCTTGTCGAGCCAGGTCCTCGACAACTCCTTGTGTTCGCACTGCGTTATATACTGAGCAGTAAGCAGGCCAGGTAGGTATACCGTAGAGAACCCGGCAGTCTTCGCTTCCCATCGTATTTCCAAGTTTCATCTCTGAGTACTTCCGTCTGGGCTTCGTCTTCGGGTACCGTCTAGGGTCTATCGGTGTGTCTCTGTATGGGTGCCGTTGTTTTGTCTCCTTACGTATACGGAGTTCCTCTGACTCGGTGTCTAATTTCCTGTGCTGGACCAGAAATGGGGTCGCATAGTGTCTCATCACTGGGGTTCGTTCTAGAACCGTTTCAATTGTGGGTGATATGCATATTTCGGGCGTGTATAGTAACAGCGAAGTTGAGACGTAGTCTCCCTCTACCATTGTCGACTAAAACTCGAGGTACCTATAACGACAATGCTGAAACAGCATGCTCCAACGGTTCTCTGCGCACTTCCCAAGCAAGCCAGTCGGATCTCGTTGTCCTGTATTCACCACGTTAGCATTAGTTCCACAGTCCTTTCCCTTCGCACTCTCCCCAGAATAACTCACGGTAGCAGTCCCATACTATTGATCTTCCAAACTCCCACCGCCAACGCCAACACCTGCATAAGCACATATGCCGCCTTCACCTGCAGAATGGATCCCCGGTTGCTATCCGTCTCGAATCGCTCAAAAGCCTGGTTGGTCGACAACAATCCCATGATGGGGTTCTTGAACGCCATAAACACCATCATGATGCTGAAGATCTGCAGCGAGTTGCCCGACATGTACATCATGATGAGGGTCATGGGCAGGTTCTTGGCCGGTGCCAGGGCGACTTCCCAGGCCTTTTTGAGCTTGAGCTGGTCCATCTTCTCGGGGGAGGGTTGTTCGCGGGGGGCGGGGCGGGAGACATCCGATTTCTTCTGTAGGGGCGACATGTTAGCGAGAGGTCTATTATGGGCCGTGATTGGGAATGGCTTGCCTTGGAAGGACCAGACACGGCTTGCGACGAGTACCCTGGGGGATCGGGGATGCTGGCCGGCTTGGACTTGTGAGGCGGTGGGTTGGTGAGGTCGGTTACCCATCTCGGGGAGGGGTCGGCAAGGGGTTTGAGGTCTGTCATGGTGGTGGGCGTTATGGATGCGCTTAGTGATGTCGTGATATCGTCCATATGGTAGGTAGAGTTGGTGATGGAGGTAGAAGCTGCCTGGATCAGATGCAATGCGATGACGCCGGGGAAGAGACACAACGTGGACGTGATGGAGTCCGTGCTTCCGTAGAGGTAGCTGTCCCTGAAAGAGCGCCCCACAATTTGAGCCGCTTCCCCACGCTGGACGCTGAGTGGTGGGGACCGTGCGCTGTTGATGATGCTACGGCGCTCCACTGAAGCGTGGTGCCAGCCGTTCACTGGCAGAAGGGGTCGTCCAGTGGGCGTTCAGTGTTGACGGCGCCAAAGCGGCAAGTGGAAGTTGGAGTCGCAGGGTTCGCGATCGCTGACCAGGAGGTGCCGTAATTAATCGACGGTTCAGGGGACGCCCCAACCGGTGAACAGAACGAAGCGAACATTATTTCCATCGACACCCCCCGGCGAGCCCGCGATTTGAACTAAACATCATCTTTTTGTCTGACTTGGTGTTTTGCGACTTAGGAGGCTGTTCATCCGATCAACAACGTACAGCAAGTGGAGGATAGTTTGCGCCGGACAGACCTACACCGAGCATACCGAGAGACCGACGACGACGACGACGACGACGACGAGCATCGCGATCCTTCTTCGACGACTACCTCGACTCGACTTTGGACACTCCGGACCTCCGCGACGGACATCGGATTACTTGACGCGACTTCGAGGCTGAAACGAAGAGAAGGACAAGAGAAAGGGTGCCTGTGACACCCTATTTATTATCGGTTGGCTGTTCTCGACTCGCGATATCGCAAACATACCTTGTGTTCCAGCAAGAGGGGCTTTTTCTTGTCTACCACACCACCACGCCTTGCGCCCGCGCCGAGCTCGTTTGCCATTCGTCCATTTCATCCATATCGAACCTTTTTCGTCGCATCGCAATCGCATCACCGGGTTCGAATCGACCAAAATAGGGATAGTAGTGAGGAGGTGGACGATAATACACATTACAAGCAGCCAACATGTCGACCACACAAGGAGGAGGAGACTCCAAGCTGTTCGCGAGGGTAAGATGAATACTATGTTTTTTTGTTTGACGGGACTTCCCTTTACGCTCGGGATATGCCGTTGCTTTGTCTGCCACCCCTCCCATCCAACCCAGCTCAGCTCCTGTATCTCCTCCCTTGCTTGTTTCTCTTGGACATCGCGAACCTTGATGGCAAGAAGAACAACCTCATGAACACCGCAACCATGTTTGTCGCATACCCTTTCCCGCCGAACATTAGCTTACCTCAAACTCGACAGGGCAAAGTAGCTGAGCTACGCCTCGAGCTGAACAGCGGCAGCAAGAAGGACAAGAACTTTACCCAAAAGAAGATTGCCCTCAAGAAGATTGTCGCCAACATGACCATGAGTAACAATGACATGGTCGGCTTGTTCCCGGACATTGTCGCCTGCATGGCCATTCAGAGTCTGGAAATCAAGAAGATGTGCTTCTTGTACTTGGTCAACTATGCGAGGATGAGGCCAGACATTGCGGTAAAAGCAATTCCAGTTCTGGAGCATGTAAGTCACCTCTCTTGCCCTTGTTTTGCCATATAGTCATTAACAATAACCAGGACATGGAAGATCCAAACCCCCTTGTTCGCGCCCTCGCCCTACGGACCATGTCTTATATCCACGTGCGAGAGTTTGTCGAGGCTACCGTACCACTCACCAAGCACCTTCTCCGCGATATCGACCCCTACGTTCGCAAGACGGCTGCTTTCTGCGTCGCCAAGCTGTATGATCACGATAGACACATGGTTGAGGCTTCGGACCTCATCGACAGACTCAACAACCTCTTGAGAGACGACAACCCGACAGTGGTGGCCAGCGCTCTTGCGAGCTTGATGGATATCTGGGAGAGAAGTGATGCTATCAAACTCACTATCGACTACAGCAATGCCTCCAAGATGGTTGCCATTCTGGCCGACTGCTCTGAGTAGGTTATTCCCCTTCCGACCCAAATATCGTCTACTAACATTCATTCACCAGATGGGGCCAAACCTACATCCTCGAAGCCCTCATGTCCTACGTCCCCCAAGAATCCGGCGAAGCCCTCCTCCTAGCCGAGCGCATCGCCCCACGCCTCTCGCACTCCAACTCCTCGGTAGTCCTCACCTGTATCCGCGTCATCCTCTACCTTATGAACTACATCTCCGACCAAAAGCAAATCTCCGCTCTTTGCCGGAAGCTCTCCCCACCACTGGTCACCCTCCTCGCCAAGGGTCCCGAAGTGCAATACCTCGCCCTGCGCAACGCCCTCCTCATCCTCCAACGCCGCCCCGAAGTCCTCCGCAACGACATCCGCGTCTTCTTCTGCAAGTACAACGACCCCATCTACGTCAAGGTGACCAAGCTCGAACTCATCTTCATGCTCGCCAACGAGAAGAACATCGACGAAGTCTTGACGGAACTCCGCGAGTACGCCACCGAAATCGACGTCCACTTCGTCCGCAAGGCTGTCCGCGCCATCGGCAAGCTGGCCATTAAGATTGAGCCAGCGGCCAAGCGGTGCATCAACCTGCTGCTCGAACTGGTCTCCACAAAGGTCACCTACATCGTACAAGAAGCAACGGTAGTAATCCGCAACATCTTCCGCAAGTACCCGAACCAGTACGAGTCCATCATCGGCACCCTCTGCGAGCACCTGGACTCCCTCGACGAGCCAGAAGCCAAAGCAGCCATGGTCTGGGTAATAGGCCAATACGCCTCGCGCATCGAGAACTCGGACGCCCTCCTCGAAGACTTCCTCTACTCCTTCGCCGAAGAGCCGGTGGAAGTCCAGCTCGCCCTGCTCACAGCAACCGTCAAGCTCTTCATCCAACGTCCCACCAAGGGCCAGGAATTGGTCCCAAAGGTCTTGAAATGGGCCACCGAAGAAACCGACAACCCGGACCTTCGCGACCGCGCATACATGTACTGGCGCCTCCTCTCAACAGACATGGAATCAGCCAAGCGCATCGTCATGGGCGAGAAGCCCGCCATCACCGCCGAATCCGAGCGTCTCGACCCCGTCACTCTCGAAGAAATGTGCCTCAACGTCGGCACCCTAGCAACCGTCTACCTCAAGCCCGTCCAAACCGTCTTCCGCAACGCCCGCCCTCGCAAACTCCAAGACTCCCCTTGCCTCCAACGCCCCGATTACCCCGAATACGCAGCAGCAGCAGCAGCCCAAGCAGCCCAAGCCCAACAACTCCCCAACCCCAAATCCCTCTCCCAATTCGGACTAGGCCGCCAACCTTCGGATTTCGATCCTCGCGTTCCTGGCTCCCGACCTGCCCCTCCTTCTACTAACACTCAGAGTCAAGGAGCGACGAACCTAGCACAAGCAGTCCACGACGCCGACGCCTATTTCACGCAGCAAGCGAGCCAGCAAGCGGCGGTCAACGACGCGGATGCGTATTTTGCGCAGCAGATGATGCAGAATATGCAGATACAGCAGCCTGGCGATAGTTTCGGTGGGGATGCGGGACACGGGTACGGGCAGGGGTATGTGGTTAGTCAGAGCTCGGCGTATCAGCCGGGGACTATGGGGGGGAATATGAATGGGATGGGGGGGATGGGGGGGATGAATGGGGCTCAGGGGGATTTGTTGTTGTGAGTGAGTAGTGTGAGGTGGGAGGTGGGTGGGAGATGGGTGGGACAGGTGGGAGGGAGTGGAAAGGGGGGAGAAGGGGGAGAGGGGGAGAGGGGGAGAAGGGGAACTGGGAAGAGGGGGAAAGAGGTGTACTGTATGAGGTAGTAATGTAATAGGGAGTTTTGGAAGTGTGTTGATGAGTGTGTTAAGGAGAGTTGTTGGGTGGTAGGGTTTGGTAGGTAGGTAGGGTGGTGGGAAAAGATATCCATTTAGGTTTGTAGATAATGTGAATAACAAAGTAATATCCCGTTATAACGCATGGTGCTTGGCATGTTCTGACGTATAATACAATACTGGTTTGTTTATTAGTTTGGTTCTTCGATCATGGGTGGCCTTCAAGACTGGAAGATATTACTCAAGGCGTTACCCGATAGAAAGCCGAACGCTTTCCTATATCTAGTAAAGCTTTGGATTTTTTGTACCAGACTAACAAACAAACCAGGGCTGGATTGTACTCGAAAGACAAAGACGCAAGCGTAGGATCTCGTATGTTCCAACTTTTTATTGCACTCAAGATCAAGTGAGAGAACCGTAAAAACGCCATCTAAACATATGTGTACTAGAACCAAGGGAATATTTCGCAAAGAAAAGGAAACAACAATTACCGACAAACATGTTTCCCCTGTGTCCATAATGCAGCCCCAAACCCAACCGCTTATTGCAGAGTAAAATCCTTGAAAGTCCACTTCTCCGTAACCTTTGTCTTGGCCTGCTTGTGGAACGGAACGTGCCTCCTCGCCTCCACCTTGCCTCTAAGCAACAGATTCCTGTACCTGTCTTTCAACAGGTTACCCTCCGGCTTGAGCAACCTCAGCGAATCCTGCAGCTCATCCGGCAGGACCAGCTCCAGGTCCTTCTCGGGCAGCTTGAACTTGCCTAGTTGCCTGCGGCGCAGCTCGACGTCGTCATCCTCCTCCTCGATGCTGGCGTCGTCGTCTTCGGGGTTCGACTCCGCCTTTTGGAGGGCCAGTTGCCTCTCCTTCTGGGCGAGTTCCTTGGAGATCTGCTTAACTCTCGCGGCCTCGGCCTCTCTCTTCTTGATGGCCGCCTCGTGCTTCAGACGCTGCTCCTCGGCCTTGCGGCGCTTGATCTTGTTGCGCTGGGCTTGCGTCTTGCGCTCCGGCCGCTTCTTCTTGGACAAACCCTCCGCGTCGCTCTCGGCCCCCTCCCAAGCGGAATCATCCTCCCACTCGGACAGCTCGGCTCTCTTCTCGGCGGCCTCGGCCTCGGCGCGCGACTTGGCGGCCGCTTCGGCCTTGAGACGCTCCTTCTCGAGTTCCTCCAGCCGCTTCTTCTCGGCCTCCTCGGCCTTGCGCAGCTCCTCCTGGTAGCGCTCAGAGTAGTCGGTGAAGGCGGGGTTGTACGACTTGTTGCCCTTGGGTTTGGGAACGGCGGGGAGCTGCTTGCCGGTGGCGGCGAGGGAGATGGGTTGTTGTCTGAGGGTGTTGGGGGCCTTGGCCTTCTCGATCTTGGGGAGGAAGTTGTACGTCGTTTCCTCGATCTGCTTCTTCTTCTCTTCCTCCGGGTCGGCCCAGGCGTCAAAGGTGGCGTCGACGACCTCGACGGTGGTGGTGTGGTGGCCGTCGGCGACGCGCTTCAGGCGGCTGAGTTCCTTCTGGGTGACGTAGGTGGCCCGGAGGCGCTTGGAGGGCAGGACGCCATCGGTGACCTTGCCGAATGTTTCAGAAGCCGGGCGCTTCTTGAGGGAGACGGCGGGAACGGCAGAGCGCCGGGCGATGATCTCGTCGGCCTTCAAGGGCTTCTTGAGGTGCTTGGCGAGCTTCTTGGTGATTTCGGTGTCGGGCTTGACGTCGATGGCGAAGAGTTCTTCGGAGGCTTTCTCGGCAATGACACCACTGTAATGCGATTCATGTTAACCAATTGGTGTCATGGGTACAAAGGATAGAATGGGCACCGTACCCCTTGATGATCTGGGCGTTCAACTCGTCGAGACCCTGCTCGACTTCGGTAACGTCGACATTCTTCCTCCACGCCTTCTTGCCCTTTCTCGACGGTTGGTTGTATTGCTTGGGGGCTTCGGGATTGCCCGACAGAGGTTTTAGAACGGGCATTTTGGATGTGTGGTGGTGTGTTGTTGTTGTTGAGTTGACGACTCTTGAAAATCAATGAGTCGGGAGAGGTTCGTGGCAGATAAGAAATGGAAGTGTTGATGCATCGAAACCGCCTGAAATTCTGGGGTCTCCTCTGCAATCAATCCGACTTTCCAGTGGGGTGTGCAACTCAAAATTTCAGCGGCGACAGGAGGCTGCGATAAGATAAGAGACACTACGTTAAGAACAAGCGCTTCCCCAGCCGTGCTCAGCTGGCAATTGCAACGATCAGCCAATCACACTCTGGAGTCAAGGACAAGCCCATGACGGCCGCCAAGCCTTTGGATCGTCTCTGTCTTTTTGGTCGAGTGAAGTGTCGACTGTCTGGGCGCAGAAAGGCGGCCACCCCACTGATCGCTTGGCGCAGAGTGGTTCTTCTGCGGTGGTCCCCTTTCTCTCGCATGAGTCCGCTTCGGGGAAGAACGAAGAGGAAGGTCGCAAAGAGACTTTGTTGTTCAAATTATTCATCAAAAAAAAAAGACACGTAGAACTCGGACTCACGTGCATATGGAATGTCGGTCAATGAATCAATCTGCATTAATAAATATTCTCTAAAAAACTGGTTGTGGTTTCAAGTCTTCACGATCATATCTTCGATCCGATATCTGTTTACCTAGTAACCCCAGTAATCGACTCGGCAACGGGACCCCGACTGGATCCAAAGACCGACCCGATTCCAAGCACTTGTCTCCAGCTTGCAACCCCCGGCCACGCCCCGTCCGTCGCACCACTGAGGACCACTCAACGCTGCACCAGTCTCCGGCAACTCTCCGCCGTCCACTTCCACTTCGATCCATATCCCTCGAACCAGACAACTCTAGACCAACTCCGACCGCCTAAACTTTCTGCCACTTAACAACCACTTCCTCCAAAGCCCGAAAGCTTTC
Organism: Neurospora sp. CHS-2018a; assembly: GCA_009802275.1. Lineage (NCBI taxonomy): Eukaryota > Fungi > Ascomycota > Sordariomycetes > Sordariales > Sordariaceae > Neurospora > Neurospora sp. CHS-2018a. Next base: position 268,422 of record RAKG01000063.1, read on the forward strand.
CCTTGACCGCGTTTCCTTCGATTCCGAATACCCTCCTTCAGCTACCCCGCGAAATACCGTTAATCCGCACATACATCCATCACAATGGCGCAAGCAGGCGGGTCATACAACAACCCCTTGAAGAAGTTCAAGTAAGACAGCATACCCGACACTTCGCTTTCCATGGCCGGACATTGCACTTAAGAAAACAAAAGACGAGACAAGACAAGATGCTAACCACTCTTCTTCTTCGTCAGGTTGGTCTTCTTGGGCGAGCAAAGCGGTATGCGACCACCTACCTACAACACTTGCTTCCACAAGGCTCTCCGAGACACCGATACTAACTTAACCATTGCGCGCAACAGTCGGCAAGACGTCGCTCATCACACGCTTCATGTACGACTCGTTCGATAACATGTACCAAGCCACCATTGGTATCGATTTCCTTTCCAAGGCATGTCAACACCCTCTGACCGCTTTCAAGGCAACACGCGCCGCCACAGCGAGTTACCTGAAGGACACAATGGGGGAAGATGTTGGCTAACTCTTGAGACTGTGAGGATAGACCATGTACCTCGAAGACCGAACAGTCCGCCTACAGCTCTGGGACACAGCCGGCCAAGAGCGCTTCCGCTCTCTGATCCCTTCGTACATCCGCGACTCTTCAGTGGCTGTGGTAGTTTATGACATTTCGAGTATGTGTTTTCCTTTCTTTCTTCCCGCCTTTCTTGACCATCCCCTCCAAAATCCCCAGCTTTTCCCCCCCTCACCGCCTTCCACCCCGCCCTGCCTCCAAGCTTCCCCAGTCTCTCCCATTCAGTCAGTACCTAACAACCGTGACCAACAGACGCCAAATCCTTCCAAAACACACGAAAATGGATCGACGACGTGCGCGCCGAGCGGGGCAACGACGTGATCATTGTGTTGGTGGGCAACAAGACGGATCTGAACGACAAGCGCGAAGTGACGACGGCGCAGGGCGAGGAAGAGGCCCGGCGCAACAACCTCATGTTCGTCGAGACGTCGGCGAAGCTCGGGCATAACGTCAAGACGCTGTTCAAGAGGATAGCACAGGCTTTGCCCGGGATGGAGGGCACCGGTGGGGAAGGTGGTGGCGGTGCCGGCGGACAGGGGGGTGGGGCGGCTGCGACGAGGATTGATGTTAGTAGTAAGGAGACGGTGGCGCAGGAGGGGTGCGCTTGTTAGACGGCTTGGTCTGCGGCGGGCTCGGGGGGAGACTACTAGGGAAAGGGGCTGCTGGGGGACGGAACGGCTGAGGAAGTTCACTGAGGGGAAGAGAGGAGACAGCAATGGGGATGGATGACCATGTTGACGATGTTAACGAGGTTAACGAATGTAATGGGGAATATGATGAGAGATGAGATGGAACATGATGATGGAGGGCAATAGAGGTGGGCTAGACAACCTGACAACTACGGGGAGAAATAATGAGAACTTGGCTGTGTTTGTGCTTACGGTTTGGCTGGCTGGCTAAGCAAGGCGATCGGAGCATAGCATGCAAAGGGGGACGGGGGTTTTGTTAGGTGGCATTAACGCTTATAATAATACTATGATAAAAGACATAATACTTGTATCTACACTTGATCTAGAATATCTGTTGTGCTTTGGGGTGTTCAAAGTCGTTGTTTTGCCGTCTCCTTTTCCAAAGTGGAAATTGGATCAGAGAGCGGAGGGTTTGAGTTAATCAGTGGTTTAGCTTCGGTTGCAACATGAAAGAGGCCTCGAGCTACTTACCACCATCAGTGTCGCAGCTTCTGAATGGCTTATTGCCAACTATAGACAATGCAATAATAACCAGCAGCCTGAAGTCACCACCGAGGCAATGTTGGACAAAAACATCGGATGTGCAAGTGATGCTATGTCGAAAAGTACTGCGGATTACTATGAACAAGGACATGGCAGAAAAGAAAAACAAGAAGTACTTCATATTTTGGGTCTCCCCTGTGTCTATTAACGCCAAATTCGCCGATTCCAATAACCGAAATATGCTTTGCTACTAAAGGTAGATTGATGTGATGTGCCTGCCCCCTGAAAACCATGGTTCCGAAAAAATCTCCCCAATAACCTGTGGCGACCAAACCAAGCAAGGGGTATAAGCAAGCCCGAAAGCAGCCATCGCTCGGGGATTGTCTGTCCAAAGCCAACAACAGTGCTGTTACAGTCGCGAGTGTTGGCCGTTGGTCGGTCAATTGCTGTCCTCTTCTTTCTGTCGTCCGTCTTTTTACACCGGACCCGTTCGTCGTGTTGGGCTTTATTGGTGGCGTCAACAGCTAAACAAGCTCAGTGGCGAGGAGGGCCGCCAACAAAACAGCAACAACCCTCCCCGCATAGGTATCGACAGCCGCGGGAGCGAGTTCGTCCAAAAAAAGAACAAACAACTAGTGATCCCGAGAAAAGAGGTGGCTGGTTCCGGTGTTGGTGATGGTGGTGGTGGTCGCGGTAGTAATAGTACTAATGCTCGTCGCTCAGTCGGTATCCATCTCGTCGTCGTCGTCGTTAACGTCCTCGAAATCGTTCTCGTCATCGTCACCCTCATCGACAACGCCTTCTCCACCAACGACGCGCTCCGAGATCTCTTCCACGCCGCCGTCTGTCCTGACGCGGAGCCTCTTGACCTCGCCGCCAAACGCCTTGGTCTTCTTGCTGGCCGCCTTCTTGGCCAGCTCGTCGCGCTCGAGCTCCTCGACGTCCTGGCCCGTCTCCTGGGCGAGCTCGGCCAGCCTCCTCTTCTCGGAACCGCGCAGGCGAGGGAGGAGGTGCTCGTTGTTGGCGACGAGCTTGCGGGCGGCGGCGACCTCGCGGGCGCGCTTGCCGGCCATGCGGCGCTTGTAGAAGATGCGCTCGCGGCGCTGGCGGATCTCCGAGATGCGCTCCATGGCCTTGACCGTCTTGGCGAAGAGGTCGCGGTCGTAGCGGACGGGCACGTTGCGGCGGGCGGCGAACTGCAGGGTGCTGTCGACCACCATCTCCTTGCCGGCGTTCTTGCGGTAGGCCTTGGTCCACTTGAGCTTGCGGGGGTTGCGCTTCATCTTGAAGTTCTTGTGGCATTTGGAGCGGCAGAAGCGGAAGGACTTGCCTGCAACATTGTATCCTGATTAGCAATTGTCCTTGATGGGGGTGATGATGCCAACAAGAGATGGATGGGGGGAACTGAACGTACCATCGTTACGCATAAAGGTAATGCCCTTGGAGGGCCAGGCCGGACGGCCGCAAAAGAAACAGGGATCGACACGCATCTTGACGGGTTATGTGGGTGGTTGTGGTGGTGGTGGTTGAGGAGAAGCAGCGAGCCGGGTGTGGATGGGCTCGTTGTCTTTTCGGGTCGGGGGGGAAGCAAAGCAACAAAGTCAACAACAGCGGAACGGTCCAGGGCGCCGCTTCTGAAAATTTCTGGATGTCGGTGTTGGAAAAAGAAGTGGGGCGGAGGGGACGCTTGGCTTATCTTAGCGCTATCGTGTTATCAGTGGGTGAGGTTCGGGTTAGGGTTGGAAGTGCACTAGCCCAGATGTTCAGTTCTTCATTTCTCTTGGCTCATCAGCCAGAGCTCAGCACAATACAATGCCTTTCAAAGGATGGCGGCATGGTATGGTTCTTGGTTTGACTTGGATGGTTCCTGATGATCGATTCCTCGATGCAAACCGGCTGACAAGTGCGGTTTCTTAGTTGCTTTGGATGCTCTCTCGACAAGCAAAGTCCATGACGCTTAGGTCAACGGGCATTTCTACTCTTTCCAAATATCAGCATATTTTCCTATCAACTTAATCCACCACATCTTGGACTATCCCTTGCTGTCCATCAGTTACTGCCGATGATCAGAGCCTGAAATCCTTCAAAAGGTTCAACATCGTGTATCATCCATCTTCGTGATTTGTCTCGCTATGTCTGAAGAATTGATGCGAGCGGCAAACTTCTTTTGAAGGACAATAGCGCATCTGGAGGTTGAATTGTTTGTCATGTTGCACAATGACCAAGAACTTTTGTAATGGAAACTCGGCAGTAAGGCGAGAGCTGCTGTGAGCCAGTCTCGCGCCAGTGTTTGCTGAGGGTCGCAATGAATGAAACTTGACAAGGGCGTTAAACAAGAACCAAAAACTCCGCAAAAAGAGAGGGCTTCCTTGACATTTTGATCCAAATTTCCGTCTCAGATTGAAGTGCAATTGACTCCTCTTCACTCCTTTCTCAATCACAGTGCTCCTTCCATCTCACTCACAGTTGAGGTCGGCGTGCTGACCGAGAGCCCCATCAGATCCACAGCGCTAACTCGAAAACGCGGGGGTGGAATCCGGGGAAAGCGTCAAGAGTGGAGTTGAATTCCCCTGAGGCTCCACCAGACTAGCTCCTGCCCTGCGACGGTAAGGGTCCCCGAAATCGTTCTTTCTTGTTTTAACAGTAGAGAATTGAAGATGTCGATATCGCTTTCGTCAATTGCGTCTGGGAAATATTGGCATTTTGCTGTAATGTTCTCCACGAGTACCTACGTAGAGACCGTTTATTGTACGACGCTTCATCCCCACACTCACAAACGCAAACTGGTTCCTCCCCCAGCCACAGCACACGTGCACCAGACCACTCCTCGCTCCGTGGTGCCATTCAATATCAAAGAATCAGACGACGGAACTCACAGACGGGCTGCTGTGATACAAAAGTGACGTCCAGCCACACGAGATGATTGGTGTTTGGATATTGACTGCCACTCCTACCCCGCTCAATTCTGGGTTACACCATGCCTCAGCCAGACGGTTCCATGTCTCGATATACCCGTTAGGCATGGACGGCAACCGCTCACAACGGAGGAAGGAGTGGAGGAGATGCAGGCGAGAAAGGCGGAGGTGGACGGTGGCTTCCTGTCTGGACCGCCCACTTGCTGCAAGGCAAACCGGGGAGGGGAAGTGACACGACAGGAGGTCAAGGCTTGGGCATCTCCCCCAAAAGATGGCATCGAGTTAGGACACTTGAGTGGACAAGGAGAGAAAACCACCGCCGGGGTCTTGGACGTCTAACAAACAGTAACAATACCTGTCGCTTTCTGTCGTGGTTCCCATTTCTGCCACATAAAGGGGACTCCCGTCCCTCCCAATCGATATATCTCTGCCTCTTCTCCTCTTCTTGTGGCACCAAGAGAGAACACTCATCCTCGTTTCTCACATTTGTCCAGATACACGACCAGATCACAAACCTATAACACTCGAAGCGTGCAGCATCAACTGCTGGTCAACCAAAGGACACTCAACCACAAGTAGAGGTACGTCTGTGATTCATTTCGTCTAGTCACTCCTTGAACATCATCCCTAGATGACAAGGCTTCATACGTGGTCATCAAGAATTGTCATCTCGTCGAACCCTCTGCCTCTTCATCACTCGACAATCACTTCATTTCCTCCATCAACTGCATCTCCTCTGCCTACCATCACTCACACATCACTCCCTCGTCTTCCCTCAACACCACATCCCAACCTCCCTCGACCACAACCCACTAATCCAACCCCAGCATCTCCCCATAAACAATCCCCCAAACAACCACCAAAATGGTCGTCCGCATTCCCGCCGCCGGTATGCAGGAATACATATTCTCCGGCTGCGCCGGCGTCCTCACGATCGCCCCCCTCGCCATGGGCATCCCGGGCGTCAAAGAGGCCGTGGCTCGGCAGACGGTTAAGTGGGCGCCCAGATGGCAGCGCAACATCACCTACTTCACGAACCACGTCCCCGTCGAGCGCGGCGTCCAGCGCATCACACCCCCCGTCGAGCGCGCCGTCCACCGCGTCGAGCACGAATTGCCCCTTGAACGAGCGGCTATTGCTACGAACAAGGTCGCGGGGAAGAGCATGAAGCCGTTGGAGAAGATTAAGCACAATTGGACTATGGATTAACTTTTTTTTTGATGTAAGGGCTGGAATGGAAGGATGGTTTGTAACACGGCATAGCTGGAGTTTGGAACGGACGATCGTTTTTGCACGGAAATGTTATGGATTATGGGTTATGAACGGGATAGGATTGACGGGACGGCGAACGATGATTTGATTTTCCTTGCATGGATAATGACAATAAGGAGCACTGTCGGTGGCTTGACCACGATGCCTTTGCTCTAGGCGACGACCACCACCTCGTGTTGAAGGTAGCATCAGTAGTCCCATGGAGAGCGTTGAGTTACTCCAACCTACACATACATCTGTCAAAACATTATACTTCCGAGTCACTCCATGATCCTGCGTGCACCTTCGTCCCTCTGATCCAATAGAGAGGCACTTCTTTGTTCATGCCCCTTTTACCTGCCTGTCCCATATACTCTCAGTATCAAGTCTTCATGTTGACCCACCCACGTGTGCCAGCCGTATTGGTCACGTGCCAAGCACTTTCGCCGTTTGCGCACAGCGTACTAGATAGATTTCGTAGATCGGCCAGCCTTCTAGCTAACCTTCTCTCCTCAATTATTATTTTGTTTATTCAACCTTATAGTCTCAATAGGTTATAAGCGCCTGCGTAYACGTATATAGCACCCGTTTTTTAGTTTGAGGATATTACTAGATTAATCGAATTGATTACGACGAAAGAAAGACCCTTACTACCCAACTATTTACTTAGCGAGGTAGAAGTTTTATACATTTAAAGGTCTAGTTCGAAATATTAACCCTATAATCAAAGTACTAAATATTAAGCCTTCTAAATATAAGAAGCCTAATTCCCCCCCTCCTCAAGTTCGAAGAATATTTTCAAATTAAGTAATAATTATTAAATTCCCTACTACGAATGCGGTCGGTTTAGTATTAAAATTAGCAACCCCTCTCCTTTATTAACTAACATTTCCAAAATTAAGCGATTTCCCTTCCCTTAACAATTTAGTTATATTACATTACCGTTATTATAACCGAACCGACGAGGTTAGGCGACTTAGACGCTAAAATTAGAGTGCAAAGTATTCTGAAGCTCTAAGGCGAAAGCAATTACCGGGATTAGGAGTCGGCCCTATTCTTCGTACTTATATTCTATAGAATTAAGAAATATATTATAAAGGATATAAAAAAAAATATTAGAGATAACGCAAACGAAGTAGAGAATAAACGTATCGCCTATAAAAAAATATAGGTATATTCTATTATTAAAAATACAATACCCGGCTAAATTCTTAATTAATTAATTAATTACGGCTTAGAATTTAGTAAAGACGAAGACTACAACCCGAAAAAGCTCTATAATACTATCGTCAAATATATCGGCAACTCAATAGAAGTAGCGACAAACTAGTTAATAGACGAATTATTAACTATTAATTAAATTTATTATAATAACCTTTATACTTTTTTAGCTCGCGCCTAATACCTCTTGATAGGGGGAAAGAGTGCCCGAAGGCTGGATTCCCTAAGAAGACCTTGTATTGAGGTATTCTAGTTGGGAAAAAGATGATGATTCTAAGAAGAAGAGGAAGCCTGGGAAGCCAGGCCATACCCAAGTTATATACCTGGGTAAGGCGCCTAGCAGGCCGCAGGAGACAAAGGTCYTWARGACCTTTGTCCTGGCAATAAAGGCCAGTCCTTCCAAGACTAAGCTAGATTATTCTACAAGGTTCTGGAAACCCCTAGTTTCCTATATCAAGTGCCACACAACAAAAGAAAAAGCCATCGTCCTCGATGGTCCTGAACATCCAAGTCTCCTCCGATAAATCTGTCCATATTCCACGTCTCCTCCGACAATATCTAAGTTTCCTCCGATAATGTCCAGGTCTTCTAGATGCTCCGGGACGGAACGGGATGCATTAGGTTGACGGGGCGAAGGTAGACAAAATCCGAAGAGGTCCGTTAAAGTCCGAGAAGCGCAGTCTATGCCAAGGGGACCAGAGCATGAGAGTAAAGTATTATTATAGTTGCCGCAGGAAAGAAAGGATGGAAAAGAAATAATAAAGTCTACTAAGAAGGGTGGTAACAACTGGTTGCGTAAGAGTACCAAAATTCAGTCAACTGACAAGAGGGTTGGTAGAGGTATCAGAGCTGAAAAGGGGTGTCACGGAGCTATCAACCTTACTACTGAAGGTGCCAAAAAGAAAGAAAAAGGGCACGCTAAAAGTACCAAAACCGTTGAGAGATATAAATAAGGGATTATTAGGGGTAATGATACTAAAGTGCTGAAAGTACTGAGATATCGAAGAGTTGGATTATTAAATGTAATAATGTAAGAGTGCTGAAAGTGCTGAAAGTGCTAAAAGGAGAGGGCAGCTAAAAGTGCCAAAACCGGCGAGAAATCTGGAATCTATATTAATTTATGTATATATAGCAAAGACTACCAAAGGGCTGGCACGAACTACAAAGAGGGCTATTAGGGACTATTAGCTTAATAGCGAGGTCGCTATACAATATAGACCAGCCATAGAAGTGGTAATGCTATACTATTATTATAACAGATATAGAGAACTAAGATAGGCCGAATCTTAAGGGTAGCCGAGTAACTCTTAGGAGCCGGGGGCACTCGGAGCCTTCTACGGGGGACGGGGGACGAGTTGCAAAAGCAGAGGCAATGCCAAGAGGCACTTAGTAATATTAAAGATAGCGGGGACGAATTGCTTTACTTATTGTAGTCGGGGACGCAAAGCCTATATGCGGGGGACACTCGTAGATTGTGATACCGGGGTATGCCGTATCCTTACGGAGGACGAATCGTAGAGCGAAGCCGGGGACACTCGGGTATATTGTCAAGGTATCAGAGTATACCTATATGCCGGCAATAAAAGAAAATAGTAACGTCCTCGTTGCTTGCGATAGAGTAAACGTACCTCCATCGCCATTACTACCTTATGCTTTTTATCGGGTAGGAGGGTGGTATCTCTATAGAAGTAAAGTGGTTGCTCGAGAAGGTTGTTGTATAAGCAAATCGGTTGCTTAGTATCTTGAAACTCGTAAGCTAGAAGCAAGTCGGTTGCTCGAAAGAATTCTTATCGTAAAAAAAGCTTAGGAATGTCTTAAAAGTGGGGCGGCCACTAGAAGCTTCGTTCTAAGCAAACGGCTGCTCAAAGAGGTCTTATCGTAGAAGAAGCTTGAGGGTATCATAAAGCTTCTAATGGTCTTAAAAACGCGGTGACAAAAGCTATCAAATAGTAAGTTTAGTGCGCTTAGTTGTCTTATAAGAAAACGGCTGCTTAAAGAGGTTCTTATCGTATGAGGTCAAAAGGCGAGCTCAAAGGTCTTATCTAGAGAGAAGCTTAGAGGTATCTTAAAACTTCTCGTAAAGCGCGGGGTAACAAAACTGTCAAACGGTGCGAGCTCGTAAAGCGTATCGTTGTTCTTATTTTTATTGTTTTTATTGTTATTAATCTTATTCGTTAATAACAGGCCTCACTCAACGCTTTGGAGTGTTATTATCTTGAAGTTAATCTCAAGGAAGGGAGCTTAGAGGGGGCGGCTAAGCTAAGGGTGGCGTTTAGGGGTATCGTTTAAAAAGGGTGCTAGTAGCATTTACTTTATTCCGCGTTTGGCCTACTACGACTCAGCTAAACAGTATTAAAAGTGATACTATAGGGTGGAAGCTCGAGGAGGGCGGTCGAGCTAAGTATTAGTAGTTTAGGGAGCGCGAAGCTCGCGATGACAACGGAAATAAAAGAGAGTGTCGTTGTCCAACCTACTACGACTCAACTAGTAATAGGAAGGTTATTGTATTAGTGACTTTACTATCTTACTATAATAGTCACGCTCGTTCTCGTCTAGGCTATACCTCAACGGCTAAGCTACTATACCTCAACGGCTAAGTCCAGGCAGATAGAATCTGCCCGGTAGATTATACTTGAGAGTGATATTATTATTCCCCATCTTCACTATAGCCTACTACGATTCAGCGATAGTGGTATTTTCGAAACTACTTGGGCGGAAGCGCGTTATTTAATAGAGGTTAGCGATGATCGTTCCCATCACCTCAATCACTTCGTTCCTCGTTCTTCCTACACCTCAACGGCTAAGGGAAAGCGGTACTTAAAAATAACGTCGGTAATCCTAGTAACTTGGTGTCCAGCATCGCCACAGACAGGTTCCACGTTTAGCCTACTACGACTCAGCGAAACGGTACTTCTAAAAGTAGTGATAATGGGGTTTCCAGCAATGATTACAATCGTTCCACGCTTGGGCTAGGGGCTTAACGCCGCGGCCAGGCGGTACTTAATGTAATGATCTAGAGGATCGAGTTTCTGGCCGCGAGTCCTGCTCGTATAGGTAATGGAGGGTTGTCGCGGGGAAAGCTCGATGATGCTTGAGGAACGGCGGGTCACTGCAACTATGAAGTTGCAACTACCATTTAATAGGGGGAAAGAGTGCCCGAAGGCTGGATTCCTTAAGAAGACCTTGTATTGAGGTATTCTAGTTGGGAAAAAGATGATGATTCTAAGAAGAAGAGGAAGCCTAGGAAGCTAGGCCATGCCTAGGTTATATACCTAGGTAAGGCGCCTGGCAGGCCGCAGGAGACAAAGGTCTTAAGGACCTTTGTCCTAGCAGTAAAGGCCAGTCCTTCCAAGACTAAGCTAGACTATTCTACAAGGTTCTGGAAACCCCTGGTTTCCTGTATCACCTCTATACCAAATTCAAGAGTAATAGTATTAATATTAATAATCGTACTATATAGAATTATATTCTTAACGGTTTAAAATTATAGAATTTAAATTACATTTARTTTATACGTTTCTAACTTAATAATAAATTAATATTTTACGACGGCTTCTTATAATCACTTACTATTTAAGTAAATAGATAATAATATATTAATATAATTACGATAAAGAAGGAATTATCGTTAATACCGTCTATATTTATATTTATATCTATAGGAGGAAGTAGTTGGAAGAAGTATAATAATATAAGGTATAAATAGAAGTATAAAAATAAACTACGCAACCCCTTTTATAAGTATTATAATTATTACTATAAGGGAGGTATAGATAACTATTAGAAAACCCACCTAGAATTCGTCCTAAAATATATAAGAGAAGGTAGCCCAGGTCCAAATAGAGGAATCCAAATATTCAATACAAATATTACTAATATCGCTATTTATTCTAATATTTTCAGTAACGACGATATTTCTCCTACTATAAACAATATTTACCTCAATAAATATAGAACCGATAATAAAATACCCGATTTAATTATTGGATACCGTATAGAATACCCGCCTCTACGTATATTAGGGGACGATTCTTTTAGAATAGGAGATTATATAGAGACCGAATCTCTGTAAGAAGGGGAGGACTTTAAAAATATTATAGAGAATATTACGGGAAGTATAATAGAAGACAATATTACGTATACCCTTATAACCACTAATAATTCTATAGAAAAAGACAACGTTTATTTAGATTCTAGTGCGTCTATTTATATATTTAATAGACCCGAATAATTTAAAGAAATTACTATACTTAAGAATCCTATTACTATTACTATAGCAGATAGTAGTTGAACAATAGTAATAAGAGGAGGAAAGATTATATTTAGATATTAGAAGATTAACAATAGTTACTTCTATATTATTTTTTACAATATTGCTTTAATTCTAAGTTTATTAATTAATTTATTATTAATAGGTAAGTTAAAGAAAGTGGGCATTATTTTCGATAGTTTTAACGATAGGTTTGTTATTAAAGCCGGTAATAAAGAAGTTTCTAAAGTTATTTAGAAATTAGACGTAGCTATTATTTTGGTCTTGGATAAATTTGTTAAGGAAGATAATATTATTTACCTATTTCTAAATTATTTAGTATTAGCCTTAATCGATTATAATTTTATATACCGACGTTTAATATACGCTTCTATTAATAGAATTATTTAAGCCTATTGTACGGAAGGTATTAATATTAGTAAGAAGTAAATAGACTAATACTATTACTATTAATACTATATAGGAAAGTTATAGAAGATTATCTCTTACAATAAATTCTATAGACTAATAAGTATTTTATCCGAGGTCTACGTCGATTCAATACTATATAAGCCTACCAGTATAAGAGGTAAGAATTATACCGTCTATATAATATATATTATATCGCTATTCCAATAGTATAAGGCTATTAATAAGAAATCTAATAGATTATCGACCCTTATTTAAATAATCGAATTTATTAAAATGTAGGGAACTATTAAAATTTAAGTAATTTACGTCGATAATAGTATAGAATTCTCTATTATAAAGTTATGCGAATAGTACTTTAATTATAGTAAGAAATTAATTATATTGGTACTAAATTGCCTTTAATAGAACGGTCTCTCTAAGAAATATAGCCGTACTATTATAAAGGGCGCGAGAATAAATAATTTGGAAGCTAACTTCCCCGAAGAATATTGGCCGTTAATTGAGAACTCCTACATTTACATCTTCAACCAACTTCCCTATTCTAATTTAGACGGAAAAATACCTTTCGAAGTAATAAATAAAGGCGTCGGCCTACTTAAATATTAATATATTCTATCGATTAAGTATTTACATATATACGGAACTGTAGTATATATCTATATTTATAAAGAAAAAGATAGACCATATAGAAGAAAGATACTAGTAATAGTTATAATTAGCAAATTATATAATTATAAAGGATAAAATAATAAGGTATATTTAATTCGTCTTAATTATAACAAACGTATCGTTCGGGCTAGAGATATTAGGTTTTATAAACCTAAATACCTATTAGATATCGGTTAATTTAATTATATCTTAGAGTATAAAGTAAGTTTTGAGGATATTTATTATAAAGTTTTTGGCGGAGAAGTTATTTTAAAATATAAAATTATATAGGATAGACTACTAAAGTCGACTAAATTAATCTTTAATAATTAAATTAACTATATTAATAAGAAATTATAATAGGAAGAGAAAGATAGACAATAAATAGATAAGGTAAATAATACGCCTATACTATAGAACTACGCTACCTCGCTACTTATACTAGAGGCAACCCCTCCTCCTCCCGATTAATCTACCAATAATATCCAATATATAGGAAATAATTACTAGAATAATAATAATACTAAAGACTTAATAACTACTACTCCCGACTACAATAGAGTACCCCCCGATTAATTAGAATAAATTAACCGCCCCACAATACTAGGTATTAATAATAATAACGAAAAATTAATTAATATTACATCTACTAATATTCTAGAAGAAAATTTATTAACGGATTTAAAATTCTTTACCCCGGAGAGATAAACCGATACCGACGAAGAATCCCAAGAGGAGGTATAAAATTAGAACTAAACTATAGCAATAACTATTAATATGCCCACTATATTGCCCCGCCGTTTCCGTCCCCCTCAGCCTAAATAGTCGAAATATTAAATATAGAAGGAGTACGACTTAAAGGGTAGAGAGATTGCTAATCTAGCGGTAAAGCTAGCCGGAAATACTATATATTAGGAAGATAAATTTATTAAGGAAAATCTAATAGTAGCTTTAATAATTATTAACGATTAATTTAGTAGTAAAATAAATAATTCGAAAGACCTTCTTTATTATTATTTACTTAAAACCTTTAATAAGGTACGTAAGCTCCTAAATTATATATCCGAATAGTACCCCGCTTATAAAGACTAAGTCGATAAATTAATTAAATTTAGAATATAGGATTTAGTAGAGAGAACCCTAAATATAAAGGTTTTACTTAGAAAATAAATTCTAAATTAGAAGTTCGATAGTTTTGGCGAATAGATAAAGAACCGCGGAAGATAGGTTGCTTATAGTAATTTCGAAAATGGAAATTATAATCTTTTTAAAGTATATTTAACGGTCGTTTATACCGCCAACGTTCGTATCTTTATTATTATTATCGTAATAATAAATATAGAGTACTACTAGTTTAATTTCGTTACGGCCTACTTTAACGCTATTATCCCAAAAGGAATTAACATTTATATCGCCTAGCTAATAAGATTCGAAGATAGTATTAATCGGGTTTGTAAATTAAATAAAGCTTTATACGGTTTTTAAAAATCTGCTTTATATTAGTATAATACTATAGTTCCCGAATTTAAAGTTTAAGGTTTCGAACTATTAGCAATTAACGGATACGTATTTAAAAGCGAAAAAACGAGTACTATAATCCTATTTTATATAAATAACCTCTTTATTACAGCACCGATAAAGGCGGCTATCGACTCCGTTACTAAAGTATTAAACTCTATATTCGAAGTTAAAGATATCGGCGAAGCAACATCTTTCTTAGGGTATTCTATTATTAGGGATCGGGAGAATTATATAATTTACCTTTATTAAGGAAATTACTTGAAGAAGATTATAGAGAAATATAAAAAGGATGGTTTATACCTAATTAATATACCTTAGCTATTAAATTTTACTTTACTTAAGTATTAGAATTGGGAGGAGAATTAGCTAAATATCGAATAGAGGAAGAGGTATTAATAGGAGAACGGTTCTATTAATTGGCTAATTTACGGTATTAGACTAGATATATCGTATATTGTTATAAGGTTTTGCGAAGCAAACTAGGGCCTAACCGACTAGTATTAAATTTTTAATAAGTATTTCTAGTAATACCTATTTAAAAATATATTAAGGGGCCTAAAATATAGTAGAAAGCTACTTATTAATAACCTTTAATTAAAGGGAATAGGCAATATTAATTTCGTTAATAATTTTATTATTAAAGCCTCGGTTAATAGTTATATAATTATATTAGGAGGTTACTTAGTATTATAGAAATTTAAAAAATAAATCCTAATAATATTTTCTAGTACGGAGGCGGAATTTATTAACTTTACCCTTATAGCCTTAGCCTTACGATAGGCCTAAAAAGTATTAGAAGAAGCCGGTTATCTCTAGCTTTACCTTATAATATTATTTATAAATTTAGTAAATATTAGAATTATAGTACTAAACCCCTTAAAGACCGCTCGCACTTACTACCTCGATTTACACTATAAATAGATTATTTAATAGGTCGCTATAGGCAACTTCTATTTAAAATATATTAGTATTAGGGATATAGTAGCGGATAGCTTTATAAAGGGATTAAATAAGGATAAATATAATAATTTTATTAAATAATTAGGCCTTTGTAAGCCTCTAATTTACTTAATAAGAAAAAAAGAATAATACGGGTATAGAAAGTTATAGGAGTTTATAGGAAATTGTAGTAATAAATAGGTTATAATAATAAGGGTTACAAACGGAGAGGAGGATTATAGTAGAGAAAGGGATTATTATATAGAATAATAAAAAAG
The DNA here is from genome assembly GCA_009802275.1 of Neurospora sp. CHS-2018a. NCBI lineage: Eukaryota > Fungi > Ascomycota > Sordariomycetes > Sordariales > Sordariaceae > Neurospora > Neurospora sp. CHS-2018a. Next base: position 283,622 of record RAKG01000063.1, read on the forward strand.
ATAGTAAAAGCGTCGGATTTAGAGGATTAGTAACAAAACGGGCGGAAGAGAAGCGAAATACTAAGAATTTCCTGAGATACAACGAGTAGAAGAGGATTTAAGTTTTATTTTACTTATATTTAACTATCGGCTTCAATACTTGGGGGGGCTATATTAACCTACCTACGTATGTTAGCCGTATTGGTTACGTACCAAGCACTTTCGCCGTTTACATATAGCGTACTAGATAGATTTCGTAGATCGGCCAGCCTTCTGGCTGACCTTCTCTCCTCAATCATCATCTTGTTTGTTCAGCCTTGCAGTCTCAATACTTCATGAAATGAATCTCTTTAGTCACCACCGGTAAGTGCCCGAACACGTTGAGTACAACCCAAGTTACTGCTGCTGCAGTCAGGGACCCCCTTACTTCAACCTCACCTGGGTGAGCTACCTCACCCGGCGGCCAGAAACAACTGGGTAATAGGAAGACTTCATTACTCAGATATCCGGGTCCTCCTCGATGGCGGATACTAGTTTCTTGAAAGAATACCTATCACGATCAAGTAGCCATCCCATCATCACCCGGGAAGACGACGGACGCTCCATCCAAAACGAAAACATGGAAGCCAACAATTTCTCTAGAGGTACCTAGCTTTCAACATCAACAGCACGCCCAACGGAAACCGAAGCATTGTATCACACTGACGACAACAATTCTTGTCAAGCATTGTTACCTCTAGGCGATGGGCTAGGAAGTACAGTCATGACCGACCGTCCGTCAAGCACGGTACTGCTTCTTCTCAATGACTGTATTAGGGAGAAGAAAGACCATTGGGTTAGTAGGTACTAGGTAGCTAAGGTAGCTAGGTAGATTTGGAGTTTGCTGACACCTACCTCTCTTCCTTGGGCATCTCCATTGACATCTCTGTGTGGGAGACGAAAACAGACGGGAGTCTTCACGACATGATTTGATGACCGGTTTGGTGGTGAGATAGGAGACGGACATGACATTGAGGGTTCGGCCACCGCGAACAGAGTGACCTGTAGTCCCCGAGGGTTTTTTCGAAGTAGCTTAAGCTTAACGGGAGAGATCTGGCAGGCAGATTCTTGCTGCGGTGTATGTTTGGTAAAAAGGGCCCGAAACAGAAGAGATAGGTAGTGCCGCTGCTTGAATCTGGACGACGAAGTGTCTTCAGTAGGAGGTTGCGGCCTTGGCTATCTGGCGACACTGGACGGGTGATCATGGCAATAGATAGCCGTATCAAAGCCGCCCGACCGATGCCGTAGGAGTCTTCAACCAGGTAAACACGCAAGAGCCATGTATAAAAGCCCATCCATCTGTCTGTCACCCCCATGCATGAAGTGTCAACAAGGGCTCTCTGTCGTCAACTCATCACCTTCTCACGCCATCCCGACAGCCTGTCGCACAAGACTCGAAAAAAGCATTCACCTTTCCCATGTATAATGTAGGCCAAACGTACGTCTCTCCCCCCACGCGTTCCGGCCGGCCCCCTTCCAAAAAACTACACCCGGCCGGATGTCGTGGACTTTCCCGGAAGGCTGCCGGGGCATCGATAGGGTGCTTGTACCGCCCAGCCGGTAAAGGAGTGGAGAGCTCGGCCGGACCGAGAGCCGCCGACAGCCGGCCGAGAGGGACGGGGTTTTAGGGCGGATGTACACTTTGAGTATTGCACTATCAACGCTAACAATGGAGAACCTTTTTGACGATGTCTGATGCATGGACCGATGTCTTTCCCGCCTACCGCGCTTACATCATGTCTTCTGAGAAGATTGTGCATATCACGACAGACATAAGACGCTATGGATGATCAGCCTTGCGAAGAACGTCGGCTTGGATTCGGAATGATTGGAGATGTCAGAGCATGATTTGCGGCCCGCTCCCGAAGAGGAACTTGTTGGATCCAGTGGTCGTGGGTGGTATGCACCATTCATAGTCCCAAGGGGCACTCGAGGTTCCTGTATCCATTCGAGATGGAAATTCTTCGGTATCTTCGAGTTGCCTCTTGCGGTCTGCGGAGGACACCGAGATGTTGAGAGTCAGCCTTGAGGTTGGACCGTTGAGGACCTCGGAACTATGCATGCCGCGACAGAAGGACCGGATTCAAACGGCTTTTAATACATGGCAATGAACTACGATGATTGAACGCAAGAGACGTCCTCCCCAAGCATCAAGTTGATGTTGTCCAACTTAAGCATCAGCATTGACAATGACAAGACCTCTGTTGGGAAGGATCCAAAAGGGTCTTTCGGGGTCCCAATTCAGGGGTAAAGTGTCTCCACAATGTCTTCCGCTCTGCCGCTGTCAAAAAGCGAAGACGGAGTCGCCGTCTTTGTCCACTTGGAAGAACCAGTCTTCAAAACCAAGGACTGATACCATATTGAAATCGGTGATACCGTCAGTCGTCCATCCGCGGATGCCCAAAATGGTCAGTTTAGTTTAGTTAAGATGAGCATAGCAGCACTTCCAGCCCAACACAGATTTTACCAGGGTCCAGGAGTACGCGGAGATTTCTCTTGTTGGTGTGTTCCGGTTAGCATGTCCAGGTTGGCACTGATCGGAGCCGGGATTCTGCTACCCAGTTCCGATCCGCCTAACACTTTGCACCGCTAAGGTGTACAGGAAGGTGTTAGCCGCCATAGGTGTCACTAACATCAACCTAACACAACCCCCGTGAACACCAACCCCGTTGATTGGAGAGTGTCTCTTGCCCTGTCCGTCTCGTCACTGAAAACTCTTGCGTCATAGGCCAGCGATCACAAATAACCGAGTTGAGTCGAGCCTGGCGAGCCTAGAAAGGCGGTTAGGCGAACGGACAGGGAGGACACGCGACACCGAAAGCGCTGCCTTGGAGTTATAAGCGAGAGGCAGCCCGACGACGAGGAAATTTTGGGATGATGGCATCAAGTTGAAGAATGGCTCGGTGATGGACTCTCATCCGCGGATTTGATATGAGTGCCAAGTGAGAACGGTAATTGCGAACGTTCAAAGTATCAAACAATCCTGTTGGACCTGGTAATGGAAAAGGCTGGCGAGGCATAAGTAAACAATGGGATAACAATAGCGCCTCGCAAATTCGCATTCGTTATGCCGATTGATCCGGGTCCAGGTTCCAGTTGGCGCCGCCTCGTTTGTTTCGCGCGAAGTGTCGCAACTGGCGTACAATCCGGACTCCGTCGCGAACCCGTCAATCCGTCGGTCTGGTGTTCTCAAAAAAGTCTTGGTTTTTGGGATCGTTTGGGTCTCGTCATTGGTGGTGTCACTTTCAGAAATTCCCACAATCTGGTTGCCTGCCGTCGGACTCGTCCAACTGCCCACTTGCAAACTGCTCGCCCTGCACTGCTGCACCTTTGTTGGCTGCACAGAAGAACCACAAACACTTTGCCGCCATCGCATTTGATCCGCTCTTTCAGCTGCTGCAACCTCAAACACATCCGCAGCCGCCGCCGCAAAAAGACCCCTTTTTTGCTTGTCGGCATCATCGTCATCATCAATCGCATTTTCAATTGCCTTTCCTTTTCCTTTTGTCTTTTTGTTTTCGCGATATAACACGCCCAACTAGAGTCTATACCCGCTCTCCGTACATACAAATCAATAGTAATCATGTCGCGAGGTCTACTACGACTTTGGTTTCCGCGGCCGAGGGTAAGTCTCCATTCGCATCTTCTAATCCCCAGCCATCGTCATCATCGTCGTCACACCACCCTCTAACAAAATGTCTGTCTGCGATGACCAGACCTTCCTCGGCTTCATGTCCCTCCAAACCGGCACCGAGCTGATCGCCCTCTCGCTCGTCTTCAACCGCATCACGGGCATCTACGGCATCCTCGCCCTCTTCACCGGCTTTCCCTTATCCTTCCTGCAGATCAGTCTCTACCTGCTCTCGCTCCTCGTCGTCGGCAGTCTCGCCTACCTGATCCCGCACATCCGACAACAATCGCCCTTCCACAACCTGGCGCTCGCTTTCCTGTACGGCATCGACACCCTCCTCAACTTCGCGTACGTCACCTTCTTCGCTACGACCTGGTACCTCAGCCAGTTCCACGACCCGCAAGGGCCCGCTAGCAGCAGCAAGGGCGACATTCCCGAGAGCGCGAGCCCGTCGAATGGCGAGGGAAAGTACGAGCACGATGATGCGCAGAAGAATCAGCTGGAGAAGGCGGTGGGCGTGCAGGAATCCGCGGCGAGCATGTGTCTTGTTGTTGGGTTCACGCTGATCAGGATATACTTTGCGCTGGTGGTCTGCGCGTATGCTAGGGCGGTGGTGCAGAGATATGTGGATATGAACAGCGGGTGGGCTGGTGGTCCGCTGGGTTCTGGGGAGGTTGATGATGATGATAATGGCAAGGAGGAGGGACACCACGTGTCGGATCCGTTTGTGGAGGGTGCGCCGCTGGGTGAAGGGTGGCAGGGCAAGATGGGCCGGATGATGGTCGGGTTTGGGAGGGGGTATTGGTTGGGAGGGAGGAAGGAGGACGAAGAGTGGGCGAGGGAGATTGGGGGGCGGTTGAGGGGTGGGAGCAGATACTCCAGGGTATGAGCGGCCAGAGTTGAAAAGGTCCCGTTTGGGACCTTGAGACGTTTATTCATCGAAGGCGAGGAGCCGGCATAGCGAGCAATCATCCAGCATACGATACAGCATGCATGGCATAGACGAGGTGTTGGCCGCGAGAGCGAAGACAACCACCCTCAACGGCGCATTGCTTTTAGAGAGATGAAGAGGAGGATACCGCGGAAGGCCTCCTCAAAGGGGATCTCCCCCGAGCGGCCTCCTGTACATTGAGACCAACATTTTGGATTTTGCTTGTACCTGCATCGCATCTGTACAACCTACTACGGACGGCTGGGGCACCATATCTATGTATGATATATCTACCTTTTAAAGGCAACAAGGGGTTAACGGCGCAAAGACATACGGGCAAGGAAACGGTTGGTTTTTGAATTGGTTATAGACCATCAGCACCAGCAAGGAAATATTGGACGACGTAATGATAATAATGGAGGTTCAGGTCATTGGAAATAAACTGATAAGATAGCCTCACACATATTGTACTCTATATTTGAGAAGGACGGAAACAGAGAAGTGAAAAAGCAGTACATAATGACACCATAGTTCAAAGTCTATATATCCATGTCTTTTGTGTTGTGTCTCCCTTTGAATATGCGCAGGGCTTAGCCTTGTAACTGCTCCCCCTTCTTGGAGATGCCTTGGACGTGCCTTGTCTCGCTTATACCCTCCCACGCACTCAACATGCCCACATCGCACCATGATGACCCCGCGCATTTCGTGGGATTGAAACTACGCAAGAGGCCGTCAAGGTGAACGAAAGTACGAAACAATGGAGGAAGCATGTCACTGATAGGATAGTGGGGGATATTCACATAGCCTAGCGCCAATGAAGGAATAGTTCCAGTTGTGTGGGTTAAACGAATAGACTCGGCACTCGGGGGATGTTCGGGAAGCCAAAAAAGGGTTCTTGATATGTCATCCATCCTGTCAAATTGTTTCCGTGATGCCACATGTGTCTGTCTCTGCACCCGGGAATAGAGTCATACTGACACTGTTAGCTTCGTCCCATGTCGACTAGACCTGAGACCATGTGGATATCAAAGATGGGACGGGAGCTGTTTACCCGGAAACCCCCTGGATATCGTACGAAGAACAGACATCAGATGGATAAGTTTTGTTCTCTCAACGGTTTGGTTTCTTTCTGCGTGCTGCCTTCCCGAGTCCCCGTGGGCCGTGGCGAGGTCGGGGCACATATTGTTAGTGCGGTACCTCTGGATACGGCGGCATGCGGATCGGAGGCCGGAGGGTGACAGTGAGATGGACACTCGTGGACAAAGGCGAGTTGAAAATTCGAGACATTCTATTCGCTGGAGTGGTCAGCAGGAGGCGACTTGGTGAGGGTAGATTTATACAAAGGCCGGCCAAAGTGGGTGCGCTCACGACTTCGAATGAAGCTAGGCCGATCACGCAATCGCTCCAGACTATCAGCGCAGCCATTCATGTGCCGGCATCACCACAAGTGGACTGCGGGGCCGGGCGCCGATGTAGGGACTGTTTAGCTGTGCTTGTTAGTGAGTTATAGAGACATCACCGCCCATTACATAAGTGCCCTCCACGCCTGTTGTCCCGCACTCCCGCATTGCGACATCCAAAATCTTTTGAGACTTGTTCCGGTTCTTAAAGTTGGGCGTTCTCTCTTCTCGTTCTTCTCGGAGAAAAAAAGGAAAAAAGAAGAGAGAGAAGTGTGAATCATCGATACATCCATCCATCCATCCATCCATCCCCTCAGCCATAGTACCACTTCTTCCCTTTTCTTGTGGTTGCTTGTTTCCTTCTTTCTTCCATTTTTTCTCTTTTCTCCATTGATACCTCCTTCCCTCCCCCAGACTCCAGCCATCACCAGACTCCACGATGGCTTCCACACAACAAATCAAGACGCCCCAAGAGGCTGGTGAGTTTGCTTCCCTTGTCCCTCCTCTCGTTCTCGTTCCTCTCCAGAATCCTGTCCCCCGCGATTCCCCTCCAGCTCCCACGGCAATTCAGCGCTGTAATGCAGTCCTACCCCGGATTCAGAGAGCGCTGTGTCTCAGCTGGACTGCCCCGCCACATCCGTGCCTTCCCAGTACACAATCGGCAATGTCTCAACACCAAGAAAGATATCACGAGATTTAAAAACAATGGGGACAAAACTGGAATTGAAAACTACCACAAAGACAAAATGACTAATATGTGACGCAAATCATTAGTCGCCAGAATCGCATACCTGGCCTCCGATGTCGTCGTCTCGGTGCAGCCCTCGCTCGCCGCCGAGTCCGACTTCTCGGCCACTCTCAAGAGCCTCGCCTCTTCCAACACACAAAGCCTCGTCTCCAAGGCCGCCGATGCCGTCACCGAGATCATTCCCGTCAGACACAACAACGACCCTCTTCTCTCAGTATTCACACCCATCCGCTCCGGCCGCTTGGTCTCGGTAACAACCACCTCCGAGATCCTCCTCCCCAGCATCGCCCACCTCTACAAGCTCGCCCAGCTACCAGTCGTCCTCCACGTTGCTCTGGGCCCCAAGAGCCTCCCAGACTACACCGCCATCACCTCGATAAGGAATTCCGGCTGGACTTTCCTGCAGTCCAACTCTCTCCAGGAGGCCCAGGATTTGGCCCTCACTGCTCATGCTCTCGCCGTCCACTCCGGCAAGGGTGTTATTCACTTCTTCGACCCCAGCTCTAGCGCTTCCGAGCAGCCCATTGCCGCTGAGGATATCAGCCTTGTCCAGGAGATTCTCAACCTCGACAATGTCCGCCGCTTCCAGTCCGCCTCCATCTCGGGCTCTTCCATCTACGCCAACGACGGCCGCGTAGCCGTTGCCCCTGAGCAGTCCGAGCCTGTCGCCAGCCAGACCGTCCTTGATGCCCGGGAAGTCGAGGCCGCTACTGTTGCTGCCACCGATTCCCTTGCCCCCGCCCAGGATGGCGCCGATGAGTCCGCCCAGACCAGCCAGCAACAAAGCGAGGCCAGCGAGGCCAGCGCGACCCCCAGTGCCTCCATCGCCACCACCATCGAGGAGCAAGCCCCCGTTGTCACCTCCGAGCACATCTACAAGTACGTCACTTCGATCTGGGCCAAGCTCAACGACCTCGCTGGCAGGCAATACAACGCTTTCGAGTACTCCGGTCCTTCCAACGCCGAGAACGCCCTCTTCGTCTTTGGCTCTGGCTCTCCTCTCTTCGCCCAGGCCATTGCCCAGGCTCAGTCCGACGACAGCTTCGCCAAGGCCGGTGTCCTCACTGCCCGTCTCTACCGCCCCTGGTTGGGCGCCAAGCTCCTCGAGGCCATCCCCAAGTCTGTTAAGCGCGTAGCTGTCCTTGAGCAGGTCTCGAGGAAGACTACCAAGTGGGGTCCTCTCCTGATCGATGTTCTTACCTCGGTCAAGAGCGGCCCTGGCGGTGTCGAGACCATTGTTGGCCACCAGCTTGGCTACATCTCTCAGGAGACCGTTGTCCAGGCTCTCCGCGGCATCTTCCAGAACCTCACCTCCGAGAAGCCCGTTCAGAACCTCGAGGTTGGTGAGCGCGAGGCCCCCAAGGAGGCTTCCGAATACGGTCTTGAGAAGCCCAAGCTCGAGACTGCCTACACCAAGATCCTCGACCAGCTCTTCGGTGAGCGCGCCTACATCGCCAACTCCATTGAGAAGGACAACGCCGGCGTTTCCAACACCATTTCCGCCACTCCCGAGTACGGTTTCGGTGCCCTCCTCGCCCGCAAGGAGCGCAAGCAGAAGTTTGTCTCGGAGGTCAAGGAGGCTGCCAGCAACGGCCAGTTCTCTTCTGATGCTCCCAAGCAGGCCCTCGCCAAGTGGGTTGCCAACGCCGAGGACTCCAAGAAGGTCGAGGAGGTCGCTTCTGAGGCTGTCTCCAAGCTCTCTGAGGATGGCTCCGACCTCTCCAAGTCTCTCCTCGAGTACAAGCAGTTCTTCCGCAAGCAGTCCCTCTGGCTCGTTGGCTCCGATGCCTGGTCCTACGATCTCGGCAACTCCGGTGTCCACCACGTCCTTGCTTCCGGCGAGAACGTCAACCTGCTCATCATCGACTCCACCCCCTACTCTGAGCGCGCCGCTGCCGATGCCAACCGCCGCAAGAAGGACATTGGTCTCTATGCCATGAACTTCGGTAACGCCTACGTTGCCTCCACTGCTGTCTACAGCTCTTACACTCAGGTCCTCCAGGCTATGGATGAGGCTGACAAGTTCAACGGTCCCTCCGTCGTCCTTGCCTACCTCCCCTACTTCGGTGAGCACGATTCTGCTCTCATCGTCCTCCAGGAGACCAAGAAGGCTGTCGATATCGGCTACTGGCCCCTTTACCGCTGGAACCCCGAGAACGAGAAGAAGGGCGAGTCCAACTTCTCTCTCGACTCCGAGCGCATCAAGAAGGAGCTCAAGGAGTTCCTTGACCGTGAAAACCACCTTACTCAGCTCATGAAGAAGGAGCCCTCGTTCGGCGCTGTCCTTTCCGAGGACTTTGGCACTGAGATCCGTGCTCAGCAGAAGCGCAAGGCCAAGGATGCTTACAACCAGTTGCTGGAAGGCCTGTTTGGTGCTCCCCTTACCATCCTCTATGCTTCCGACAACGGCAACGCCATCTCCCTCTCCAAGCGCCTGGGTAACCGTGGCCGTGCCCGTGGTCTCAAGACTACTGTCATGTCCATGGAGGACTACCCCGTCGAGGACCTCGCCACCGAGGAGAACATCGTCTTCCTCACCTCCACCGCCGGTCAGGGTGAGTTCCCCCAGAACGGTCTTTCCTTCTGGCACGCCGTCAAGGACAACACCTCCCTTGACCTCGCCAACGTCCGCTACTCCGTCTTCGGTCTCGGTGACAGCCACTACTGGCCCCGCAAGGAGGACAAGATCTACTACAACAAGCCCGCCAAGGACTTGGATCGGCTCCTTGCCAACTTTGGTGCTAAGCCTTTGGCTCCCATTGGTCTTGGTGATGACCAGGACCCCGATGGTTTCCAGACTGGTTACTCCGAGTGGGAGCCCAAGCTCTGGGAGGCTCTCGGCGTGGCCAACGTCGATGGTCTTCCCGAAGAGCCTGCCCCGAGGACCAACGAGGACATCAAGATTGAGTCCAACTACCTCCGTGGTACTATCGTTCAGGGCTTGAACGACACTTCCACTCTCGCCATCTCTGCCGACGACGGGCAGCTCACCAAGTTCCACGGCACTTACATGCAGGATGATCGTGATATCCGTGACGAGCGCAAGGCCCAGGGTCTCGAGCCCGCCTACTCCTTCATGATCCGTTGCAGACTGCCCGGTGGTGTCTCTACTGCCAAGCAGTGGGTCCAGATGGACGACATTGCCAACGAGCTCGGCAACGAGACCATGAAGCTCACCACCCGTCAGACCTTCCAGTTCCACGGTGTTGTCAAGAGCAAGCTCAAGCCCGCCATGCAGGCCATCAACCGCGCTCTCATGACCACCATTGCCGCTTGCGGTGATGTCAACCGTAACGTCATGTGCAGCCCTCTCCCCGCTCACTCCAAGTACCACCGCGCGGTTCATGCGTGCGCCAAGCGCATCAGCGACCACTTGCTCCCCCAAACCACTGCCTACCACGAGATCTGGTTGACCGATGATGATGGTGCCAAGACCCAGGTTGGCGGTAACGCTGTCCAGGACTTTGAGCCTCTCTACGGCCCTACCTACCTTCCCCGCAAGTTCAAGGTCTCCATTGCCATTCCTCCCCACAACGACGTCGATGTCTACGCCCACGATATCGGTCTCATCGCCATCAAGAATGAGGACGGCAGCCTCGCTGGTTTCAACCTGCTTGCCGGTGGTGGTATGGGTGCCACCCACAACAACAAGAAGACCTACCCCCAGACTGGTCGCATCCTCGGCTTCGTCACCGCCGCCGACGTGCACATTGCCTGCGAGAAGGTCATGCTTGTCCAGCGCGACAACGGTGACCGCAAGAACCGCAAGCACGCCCGTTTGAAGTACACCATTGACGACATGGGCGTCGATGTGTTCAAGGCCAAGGTCGAGGAGTACTGGGGCCAGAAGTTCGAGGAGGCCCGCCCCTTCCACTTCGACTCCAACGTCGACACCTTCGGCTGGACCAAGGACGAGACCGGTCTCAACCACTTCACCATGTTCATTGAGAACGGTCGCATTGAGGACACCGCTGAGTTCCAGATGAAGACTGGTCTTCGCGAGATCGCCAAGGTCCACAAGGGCGAGTTCCGTCTCACCCCCAACCAGCACTTGATTCTCTCCAACGTCGCCGACGAGGACAAGCCCGAGCTTGAGAAGCTCCTTGCCCAGTACAAGCTCGACAACTTGCACTACTCTGCTCTGCGCCTCTCCTCGTCTGCTTGCGTTGCCTTCCCCACTTGCGGTCTCGCCATGGCTGAGTCTGAGCGTTACCTCCCTGTTCTCATCACCAAGCTCGAGGGCGTTCTCGAGGAGGTCGGTCTCAAGCAGGACAGCATCGTCATGCGCATGACTGGTTGCCCCAACGGTTGCGCTCGTCCCTGGTTGGCCGAGGTTGCTTTCGTCGGCAAGGCCTACGGTGCTTACAACATGTACCTTGGTGGTGGTTACCACGGTCAGCGCCTCAACAAGCTGTACAGGGCCAGCATCAAGGAGGAGGAGATCTTGACTATCATGAAGGGTCTCCTTAGGAGGTACGCCAAGGAGAGAGAGGAGGGCGAGAGGTTCGGTGATTGGACTATTCGTGCGGGAATCATTAAGGCGACTACTGATGGAATGAATTTCCATGAGGGGGTGAGTGAATTCTCTTGAGTCCTGATCATGCAATTTGTGAACATTTTTACTGACCGTTTTTTTTTTGCGATAGGTTGCTGAGGAAGAGGGTGATGAGGAGTAAACTGGCTCGCACAAAGATTTACGGGTCACAGAAACAGATGCATTGAAATGGGTTGTGGTGTGGGTAAGGCGGTCTGGGACCAAGGGGAGGGAGGAAGGTTCAACGGTCAAAGCGCATTCTCATTGGCGTCGAAAATTACTTGGTGCAGCAGTTTTTGTTTATTGCTTTTTACATGTCTCTCTGTATATACCTCTTTGATATCTCGATGCATTGTTTTTTTTTTGGAAGTTTGTTGACTTGATGGTTACTCGAGGTGAGATTTGGTTTTGCATGTTTACTTTGACGTCACTTGGGTTACCTATGCCAGGGACCGAAGGGGTTATAATGATGGCACATGGCAGTTTGCTTGCTTGTGCTCGTGCTTTGGTGCGTACACGTGCGTATGCATTTTCGAGAACAGATGAAGTGCGTTCGAGGCCAGGCACAGAAGTACACGCCAGAAGCACAGAACAGGGACGGAAGTGATGAACTGTTCAGGAACGGCGGGGACTCTTTTTTCAGGAACAGGAACTGCAAAACACCGAACAACGTTCGAACGCCAAGCAAGCGTTCCTGAAGTTCCTGAACAGCAAGCCTGCAAGCTAGGTTCTTGTGCCAATCCGCGGCCAATGACCAATAGGATGCGGGAACAGAGGGGCAGTGCCCAGTCGCCCTGTTCAGGCCTCAGGGTTGTGTTGTGGTTGGTTGCCCAGTGACCGACTGGTTGAGGACGGGACAGTGGAGGATCGAGAACCTGAAATCGACAACCTGAAGAGATGCTGAAGAAGCAGATGGTCTTTTCAGTCTACGATCGCAAAGAGGAACCTTAAGGACGACAACTTTTATTCGAAGCAAGATATTTCTTGACATTCAACCAGCCTCCAAATCTTCAATCCTCAAACCACATCTTCACTCCCAAAAGCAACAACAAGCACGACAAGCTGAGCGCCCCTCTTCAACTGCTACCCCTGCGCATCAACAAGCATCTGCGGTCTTGTTCGTCAGCTTCCCCACTGGCAGAATTCATTGGTAGCCAATTGCGGTCGCATTTATCCAGCCTACCAGTAGCCATTGACAAGCATCCGCCTGCGCAACCCGACCTCCTTCTGCTCTGGGGCAAGCGAAAGCCTCCATTGGCGCCGCTCTTCTCCAGCTTCACGAGTGAGCCCAGCCACCGAATTGTGTGGTGCTCCCTCCGCGCCGTCTCTTTCTGGTTCATGGGGATTACGCAACGACGGGGAACGACAGGAGTACGACAGACAGACCTGACTTTTATGTTTTTCACCGCATTTCAACTAAAAGAAAAAAAGGGTCCATCTCTTTTTGCGACGAACGAATTGATCCCCCTTGACTTCACCGCGTGTCCTCGTTACCGGTAGTAGGTCAGTACTAGCCCCACGATGAACATGAACCCCCGTTTCCACTTCTCCATTTCTCAGTGGAGGAGGCCCTGACGGTGGTGACCCGACAGCCGCGATCGATCTAGTGCTAACTGACGCGCAGTAGTCTCCAGTCGACATTCGACTTTCTATCCGAACGACACTTCACTGTCACTTCACCGCATTACAGTTCAGTCACGTCAGTCTGTCAGTCAGGTACCAGAGTCAATCGATCGTACCTATCAGCAAATCTCAATCCAGAACGACCGGAGAGGGGCCGCGTCCCTTACGATTCTCCAGTTCGTCAGTGACATAGTGGTTGTATACACTCCGCTACTACTACTCACAAGTCAGGTCCATTGTATCCATCGAATCGAGATCCAGGAAAAGGGAAGTCGACAAGTCTCACTCTCACACACACCCGACACAATGGCCGGGTATGGTCACAGCACCGGCGGCGGCTTCGGCGGCAGCAGCAGCGGGAGCGGATCCGGTACCGGCAGCAACAGCCACTCCTCGTCATCACGTCTGCCAGACCCTCAGTACATGCTCCCCCAATACGACGAAGGCGACGACCCCGATGTCGATGCGACACCAGCTGGTCAGGGCGTCCGACTGTTGACGAACCTCGACAACAGCTCGTATATATCTGTATCAGAGATTACCAGCCAGAGTTCACATATAGATAATGTCAGACCGTATGTCATGCCCCTCTCACAACCCCTCCATACCAATACCTCAACCCAGACACCTACCCGTACCCAGAGCCCTCCCTTCCATTCCAGCACCAGTCCCCAAAACAAAACAACCCAAGACCATGAGTCCGTGGTCAACATCCCATCTCCTTCTCCTTCCCTGTCCTTGTCAGTACCCAACGAGGAACCGGAGAATCAAGAAGACCAAAGAAAGAAGACGGACCTGGAGACATCCCCGACTCTAAACCAAAGAGAGCACGAGGACCCCGAAGACGACTCCGACATGGGAAAGGCCGTGACGTTTGCTGCCGCGCCAGAGATCCTGGGAAGCGACGACCCTCAACAGCAATACGCCCACCTACCTCACTATCCTCCACCATACAGTCCCTTTCGACCCGAGGAGCAAGAGCAATTCCTTTTGCGACAGCAGCAGCGGCAACAACAGGCGGAAGCGCAGCTACAGCAACAAGAAGAATCTCAGCTACGGGGAGGAGGAAAGTTGCAGAAGAGGAAGAGGCTGGGTCAAGTGAAGCCTCTTAAGCTGTCTGCGCCTCCACCTGCTCTGGCCTTGCCGACAATTCCGGAGGGGACATCCCCGCGACGAGCGTCGCTTCGTGAGGCGCGTAAGAAGCAGCAGCAGCAAGGAAGCAAGCAGCGGCTCAGCAACATTACCGAGGAAGGGGACTCGCAAAGAACACTTACACCACCACCCTCCGTTCACTTTGGATCACCGAAAAGACGAAACTCAGAGGCAGCACGCTCACATATTATTCCTAATCACAGCAGCCGGTTACGACAAGCTTATGAGCCCTCGATCGACGCCCGCACCTACGAACCATCTCTTGACACCCGAACATACGAACCCTCGATTAGCGATCGACGACACATGTACGAGCCCTCCATCGACGATCGATCATCCATTATGGACCCCCCGCGCATTCCACCACCCGATGGCGGATCCTACGTTTCTTCCTACATGGGCACCGAGAGCATGATTTCGGGACACGGCAGACCATGGAGTCCCGTATCGACAGCCGATTATCGAGTTCCACCACAAGGGCGGTACGAATCCTCAGATATTGATGGTCATCCCAGGCCAGGGACACCCGGATCGAGTTATGGGAATGCGAGGCGACCACTTCCCGCGGCACCAGCGCCTTTACAATACAATAGCCCCAGCCGCGCAACGAGCCATTATCCACGATACCATGGAGCAGGAGGTTATGCCGACGACGTGACAGTTAGCATGGGACCGGACGACGATCGCACAGATATCTTTGGCCCCGAAACCGACCTAAGCGAATCGCGCCACCTCAACGACGCCTACGGGTTTCGGTCATCCCAGATAACCCTCAGCGAAGATCCCCACGGCACCCACGCGCGTTCCCGGTATGACGACGAAGACGACGTTAGCACCACTTACTCCTCCAACACGGGCACCAGCGCTTCAGGTGTCGACAAATTTGAGCACTACGGTCCCATTCCGGAAGAAGGCAAGCACGAGCGTCGCGGCGTGCGGCCAGCACAGATGGCAAGGAAGGAAGTCCAACTTATCAATGGCGAACTCGTTCTCGAGTGCAAGATTCCGACTATATTGTATTCGTTTCTGCCTAGGAGGGACGAGGTTGAGTTTACCCACATGCGGTACACGGCCGTTACTTGCGATCCTGATGACTTCGTGTCGAGGGGGTATAAGTTGCGCCAGAATATCGGTCGTACTGCAAGAGAGACGGAGCTGTTCATCTGCGTGACGATGTACAACGAGGACGAGTACGGCTTTACGCGGACGATGCACGCAGTCATGAAGAACATCTCGCATTTTTGCTCGCGCAACAAGAGCAGGACGTGGGGAGCAGATGGATGGCAGAAAATTGTTGTCTGTGTGGTTTCTGATGGACGAGAGAAGATTCATCCCCGGACACTGGACGCTCTCGCAGCCATGGGCGTCTATCAGCACGGCATCGCCAAGAACTTTGTCAACCAGAAGGCGGTACAGGCGCATGTGTACGAGTACACCACGCAAGTGTCGTTGGACAGCGACCTCAAGTTCAAGGGCGCCGAGAAGGGCATCGTACCCTGCCAGATGATTTTCTGCTTGAAGGAGAAGAACCAGAAGAAGCTCAACTCCCACAGATGGTTCTTCAACGCGTTCGGCAAAGCCTTGAACCCGAACGTATGTATCCTTCTAGACGTCGGAACCCGCCCCGGCGGCACCAGTCTCTACCACCTCTGGAAAGCCTTCGACACCGATTCCAACGTCGCGGGCGCCTGCGGGGAGATCAAAGCGATGAAGGGGCGGTTCGGCGGGAATTTGCTCAACCCTCTGGTGGCTAGTCAGAACTTTGAGTACAAGATGAGTAACATCCTGGATAAACCGCTGGAGTCGGTGTTTGGGTATATCACCGTGTTACCGGGCGCGTTGTCGGCGTATCGGTTTCATGCGCTGCAGAATGATGAGACGGGCCATGGACCGTTGAGTCAGTATTTCAAGGGCGAGACGCTCCATGGTCAGCATGCGGATGTGTTTACGGCGAATATGTATTTGGCGGAGGACAGAATTTTGTGTTGGGAGTTGGTGGCCAAGAGGGGAGAGAGGTGGGTGTTGAAGTATGTGAAGGGGTGTACGGGTGAGACGGATGTTCCTGGTGAGTTTCTGTTTCCCCATTCTGTGTGATGAAATGCTAATGGAGTTGTAGACACCGTCCCGGAATTCGTCTCTCAACGTCGTCGCTGGCTCAACGGTGCCTTCTTCGCCGCCGTCTACTCCCTCGTCCACTTCCGACAAATCTGGAAAACCGACCACACCTTCATGCGCAAAGCCCTCCTCCACGTCGAATTCCTCTACCAACTCCTGCAACTCCTCTTCACCTACTTCTCCCTGGCCAACTTCTACCTCGCCTTCTACTTTATCGCCGGCGGTCTCGCCGATCCCCACGTCGACCCGTTCAACTCGGACGGCCACGTCTCGCGCATCATCTTCAACATCCTCCGCTACGTCTGCGTCCTGCTCATCTGCACGCAATTCATCATGTCTCTCGGCAACCGTCCGCAGGGCGCCAAAAGGATGTATCTAGCCTCCATGATCATCTACGCCGTCATCATGGTCTACACCACCTTCGCCACCATCTTCATCGTGGTCCGCCAAATCAAACCGAAAGAATCCGACAACCCGGACCTCTACCTCGGCAACAACGTCTTCACCAACCTGATCGTCTCCGTGGCTAGTACCCTGGGACTCTACTTCCTCATGTCCTTTCTGTATCTCGACCCATGGCACATGTTCACCTCGGCCATCCAGTACTTCGTCTTGCTGCCGTCCTACATCTGCACCCTCCAGATCTACGCCTTCTGCAACACCCACGACGTCACCTGGGGTACAAAGGGCGATAACGTGATGCGCACCGACTTGGGAGGAGCTACTGCTATCGGTAAGGGGTCCACCGTCGAGCTGGAAATGCCTTCGGAACAACTCGACATCGACTCAGGATACGATGAATGCCTCCGTAACCTCCGCGACCGCGTCCTCGTCCCGGACGTCCCCGTGTCCGAGGAACAGCTCCAACAAGATTACTACAAATCCGTGCGCACGTACATGGTGGTGACGTGGATGGTGGCCAACGCTACGCTTGCCATGGCGGTGTCCGAGGCGTATGGGAACTCTGAAATTGGGGATAATTTTTATCTGAGGTTCATACTGTGGGCGGTGGCGGGGTTGGCGCTGTTTAGAGCACTTGGGTCCACGACGTTTGCGGTGATCAATCTTGTGAGTGCCCTGGTGGAGGGCAGGGTGAGGCTGAGTTTGAATATACCGAAGGGGTTTAGGTGGATTAAGGAGAAGTGGGGGGATGCGGATGTGAAGGGCAAGTTTGAGGGGTTGGGGGATAGGGCTAGGGGGTTGGCTGCGAGGCGGTAATGTCTGGCTGATTGAGTGAGTGATGGGAGGGTTTTTGTTGTTTGGTGATGTGATGGTCTGGGGATCTGTCACTGGTTTTGTTCGGTTTCGATTCTGATTTTTATGATGTTACGCCTGCCTAGACGATTCGGACTTTCTGGGCGGATGGATGTCTGTCTGTCCGGGTTTTTTTTTTTCGGCAAAGCGAGCGAGCGAGCGAGAGGTTGATTGATACCCTGCTCTCGCTATTTTTGTTTCTTCTTCTTCTTCTTCTTCTTACGACATCTCACGACTGTTTACGAGATCTACCTAACCTACCTACGGATGGATCATTTGGGAAAGGGTTGGCGGTTGGCGGTTGGCGGTTTGGCGGCTTGATGATATTACTTATTGTACCGAGTTGATGATACCACATATTTTGTTTGTTTGGGAATTTGGTTAAGGGAGGCCGAGGGCTAGGATACCAACGGTTTGGTTTGGTGTTGATACAGGACAACAACTACAACAACTGTTTTATGTTTATTTTTTTTCCCCCCACGAATAAATGGGATTTGATTTTGGGGCTTGCTTTAGCTAGGTACGACGATCATGTCCTTTACTACCTTACTACCGTGTTAAGAGTATTTATGATACAGATACACCAGATAGATGATGTGCAAATATAATAGTTTGCGCATTTGCTTCGGGGTTAGTAAATGGTTAGGATGTCTAGTGATACCTTGGCAACCTCTCCACCCACGAGGGGGGCGATGACGCTATTTATACAAGCTACCTATTTTACATACTCGGACCCGTATACTAGCTCCCTCATCTCATCTCCGGGCTGGCTATGTAACTGTGTGGCTATAGGGCGGGGGACTGGAAGTGAAGATCACTACTGTAGTGTATGAACAGAGCAGAGCAGAGCAGAGCCACGGAGCTCAGCCTTCTCAACTAGAGATACCGAAACATGTGAATACAAACCCTTGACGACAGCAGCATTGTCAAACAGCACCGGCAGTGCTATGTAGATAAGTAACAATATTGGCTCGGTTCTGTTGAGGGTCAGGTATGTATGGCTGGACAACCCGGGTTTGGGGAGTCCATCACGGTTAGTAGCGAGAGTGATTCTAGAAAACTTCCCGTCCGGACTCACAAAAACACACGACGATATCTTTCCGTCTTGAACGTTGAAAGAAAAGAAGGGTTCATGGCTAAACACACAAAAAACACAAGGATCTTTCAACACTAGCACTAACAGGAACGCCACGAAAGCTAGAGAGTCTTCCTTGTCTCTCCTGTCACTTTAAAGACACAATGGGGTTTCTGCTGGGTTTCTCACTCTCTCTGGTTCCTCTTTTCCTCTTAGTGCAAAACAACCATTTTGCCTTGGGTTTAACTTCCCAAAAAGTCCCAAGGTTCGAGCCAGGGAAAATCATGCCGTCAAAACTAGGCAACATCCGGTCCGCAAATTCGCGATTTTGGAAAAAAGAGGAGGGTGAAAATGGTTACCAACTTGCATATCACTGGCAGACTTAGAACCATGCCATGGCTGGGCGAGTACATGCTGCCTAGACTAGCCTCGACTTTGGTTTAGCTTGTTACTATGGTGTCTCCGATCCAGGCCTGGCGTACATCATCAAATGTGTTGACAGTAAACCTAATTGAAGGTCCAGTCGTGGATGGGACGGATCGTAAATCTCTCTAATGCACCGACTGGGCAGGTCAGAAATCGCGGTTGAATCGGCGTCCGGGCCAAAAAAGGAAAAAAAAAAAGGAAAAAAAGGTACCTAAACGCAATCGACGATGCTCAAGGTAGGAAATAAAGGATGAAGAAAAACAAAAAAAAAAAAAAAACATAGCCCCACAAGATCGGGATTCGAACTCGCGACTCGACCGACAATGTGGCAGCTCGAAAATACCAACGCATTTTCTGGACCCAGCGCACTACCACATAGGCTACTGGACCGTGGTGGAAGGTCTACACTTTGGTGCTTATATGGTCCCAGCGCAGTACAGGTCCTGCCGCTGGAAAGCTGGGGCCTCGGCCGTTTGATACTACCATGCCATGGCATTGCCCATGAGATTTTATAGTCCTGTGTACAAAAGGTGGTGCGGTGGTCTCCCACGCTTTCCAAGTGCCGGAAGGATTTCCTTGCGGTTTTGAACTTTCCCATCATCACTTCAGTCCTGTTGTGTGAGACAATAGGCAGATACATAATAATACAAGATGCTCGCCGGCTTGAGTCTCGGCCTTCGTGGCCTTCAGGTATGTTTATTCAGTAATCACTTACACCCAGGGCCACACACATATGTGATATCACTTCTTCTTCCCCTCCATGTTTACTCATGCCTCTCCTTCCTGACTTCCTCCTCACACCACCTCCCATATTCCACTGTACAATCTAATATCACCTTTCCATTCCCATCCATCTACACCCCCCTTCCACTTCCCACCTCCACTTCCCCAATCTTTCCACTTCCACCTCTCTCCCCCCCCAAAACCAATCACAACCTTAGGTTTGTCCTGCCATCAAAACCAATAAGTAACTACCTTAACCTTCTGACTTCGTTCTCCTGGATACAGATCCTCTTCACCGCCATAATCACCAGTCTCTCCGCCCACTTCATGATCACAGCCCAAAAAGTCGTCGGTTCCGCGCAGGCCACCACAACAACCAAATATACTCCGTCCAGTCTTCACCGGAGGCTTGTTGCCTACGGCAGCACATCCTCGAAGGCTTTCTAGTGTAGGCATCGCTGCCTGCCGCCCTCTTCTTCTTCGCCAGTTCCAGTTCCAGTTTCATCCCGGATATTGTGGTACTAGGCGCTGATTGATGCTATTGGGGCATTGGTACTTCTAGCAGGCGGAATCGTAAGTTTTTCTTTCCCTTCTTTTTTTTCTCCCTCCTTACCTTACCTTGCTTTTTCCTCCATCCATCCATTCTGTCTCGGTCCTAAAACATAGGTAGGTTTACTAACAAGGAAACAAAAAACAACCAACAGGCCTAGGCAATCTCCACCCGCGACGTCTCCTCCAGCTCCTGCACCGATCCCACCAAGGCAGCAAGGCTATGAAGATCCTTCAGCAACAACAACTTGGCCCTCAACCAGGGCAAGCGGCAAGTACAAGGGCGATTCCTGGTACTACGGCATTTTGTACGGGGACCCGAAGTCCCGAACGAGAAGACGGCTTGGAGCAGGCAGGCTGCAGTCGAGCTGTAAGAAAGGAAAGGGCTGGCGGACGAGATTTTCCAGTTCTTGGCTTTTGCGGTTTTGGTGGTGTTGTTGTTGGTGGTAGGTGGGTGGATTAGGTGGCGGAAGGGGAAGGGAGGGGGTATGGGGTCGAGGACTTCATATGTTTAAAGAGGCCTAGGGGGTGCTGTTGAGGGTTTGGAAGGAGGGGGATGGATGTGTTACGAAAAGGGGAAGAGAACATAGGAAGAGGTGGAAGACGTAATGATAACGGGAACAAAAAGGATACAAGGAATGAGGTTGGAGAAGACTCTAGGATAATGTAATGACTGGAGTTGATATACCCGTATGTTATGATAAACCGAAGGAAATATGGAGCATCTGACCTACATCCTCGTTCAGGAATTTGGAGACCTGAAAGTGAAATCGGCTTACAAGTAGAAAGCATATCGTCGAGTTACTGCTTTTACTCGACATACCAGGGCTTATTGTACATGCAGTACCCTTTTGTCCAATCCTCAGCCTGCCCAAGGACCTCCGATCATTTGTCTACGGCATCTCATGCGTGCCACCAAGCAGAGAGCCCATAAGTCATTACCGATTATACTCTGATGCATCCACATCATAACAGTCATGAAAATCTTTTGGAAAATTGAGACAAAGGAGTGAAAGAAGAGAAAAACTATCCGACCATGTCACTAACATGGCCTCCAAATGGAATCATAGCAGTCATGCCAACCAGATCACCAAACCCCATACGGCAGTACCAACACCCGCGGAGTGAGCCAAGATTGATCATAAGATATGGAATATGTCATAATCTAGGACACCGGTCAGCTCATGCTTCTAGGACCGTAAAGAAGAGATCTTACCCTTGTGATACTATCCATGGCTTCCCTAAAGGAATGTCCAAGAGGTAGATAGGACGCAACTCTATGCCAACAGAGCCATCAAGAAACCGAAGAGACCGAGTAGACTGCTGGCCTTCATGCCGGCAGCTCCAGCAGTGACGGTGGCAGACGCATAAGGGCTGCCGTAGCCAGTAGTGGTAACCCCGATCGAGGCAGGAGTGCTGGAGGAAAGATAGGTGTAAGATGACAAGAAGCTGGTGGCAGGTCCGACGGTGGTCGTGTTGGTGTACGTGGTTCTGGCCACAGTTGTAGCCGTGGAGTTGTAGCTCGGCAGGGGGAAGCCACTGCTGGGGATGGTAACGCTGATGGTCTCGGAAGCAGCAACCCAAATGGTGGAAGTCAGGGTGCCGCTCTTGACAGTGACCGTGACAAGAGAGGTGACCAAGTCGGTGGTAGTGTTGGCAATAACAGTCGAGGCCGGGACGACAATGGTGACGTCGGTGGTAGTGGAAGCTTCGCTGGTGGAAGTCTCACTGCTGGACGTGTCGATGGTGGAGGTCTCGGTGGCGTAAGCCACGCTGGTAGACGTCTCGGTAGCGACACCCTCAGGACTGGCAACAGATGAGTACGTGCCTTCAACGGGGGAACCAGTCTCGGTCTCGACAGGGCTGAGAGTAGTCTCATAGGTGATGGTCTCGCAGGAGGTGGTCGTCACCTCGGCGGCAGTCAACTGGACGGTCTGGGTAGTGGTACCATAGACGGTAGTGGTGAGAGACACGGTGGTCCAGATTCCATCGTCGCGCTCACGGAGACCGTTGACTTGATTCTCAGCGCAGGCACCTCCGTCGATGAGGGCGACGACAACTCCAGCAAAAGCAGCCGCGGCCGCAGCGGTGGACTTCTTGAAGAACATGTTGGCTGTTGATACCAAAAGGTTGTAGAGTCAAGAAAATGTAGAGAAGTGATGTATTGACTGCCGGTGAAACGAGTGTCAGCTTGGAGTGCCGTAAGAAGAGAAAATCGAAAGAAGAAAAGTGAGGTGAGAGGCGTAGTCTCAGAACTGAAAGGAAGAAAAGAAGGACTTGACGCGACCATATGAGATCGTGGACCCATGACGGAACAGGAAATTGCAAAGTGAAATTCAGGAACACGGCAACGGGTGGCAGCATGGCAGGGGACAGCCGGAGTGCTACAGCATCTCTCCCTTGGACGTGTTGGTACACGTCTAATATCAAAGGACTGCTCTGCGCGACACGGCTCAGGGCCGTGTCACCGTGGTGTTTGGGTGGTCCGGTGGGGGGTTTGTTTGCATCGTGAAACGACAAGGTGAGGGGAGCTTGAAGTCGCCGCCAAGATTGACGAGAATTCGGGTATCGAGAAGGGTGGAGGAAGAGTAAGGTAATAATAGCAACTTACAGGGAAGCCGTACTCCAAAGTAGACTGCGCCGGTAAGAATGTTCGCGATGGTTGTGGAGGATTCGAGGTGTTTGGGTTTTGGATCTGGTTTCGGAATTATTGCGTGTTTGTGGAGGGGAAGAAGGGCAAGGTCGAGGAAGCTCGCGGGCGGGAAGGAAAAGTCGAAGCAGAAATTTCGAAGGGAACCTTGAGGACTGCGCTGCACCTCAACCGGGCTGGAGTGGTGGGAGTTTTCAAGTTGAAAAGGAAGGAGCGTTCGAAGGTCCAGGTCGCTCCAGGCTTGTTTGTATGACTAGGACGGCAGGTACGACAAGATATTCGCCATTCACCATCGCCTGCCGCAACCTCGACCTTGACCTCAGTGAGGACATGGTGACAGCCTTTTCACAACCAGTGCCTCTGTGCAATCTTTCATCGGATGTCTGGGAATATTGAGCTGTTGTCGGTCAAACTCGCGAACAAGATCTGGAGCACGAGAGTGGCCATGGTCACAATTCCCGACCTCGGTGGTGTGCAATCGTGGAATCCGACGATACACACGGGTGCCCATGGACCGTGGCCGTCTTCGTGCCTTCCGTCTCAACGTCACTGGCATGATTTGTCCCCGGTGGGCCGTCTGTCCACATCACGATATGACGGGACCCGAAGGAGTCGATTCTGCAGGAGTCAAACTTTTGCAAGCAGGCATCAACCAGATGGAATGTTGAAACACCAGCCTCCAAACTCTTGATATGGTGCTCGTTCTCGGTGTGACCTCAAGTATACCCAACATGAGGTACAGACATGTTCTCGCAAGTGACTGTGTTACCAGTTCCTTGAAGCTCCCCTCTTGAGGCAGCTGGAAGATTCTGTGGCCTTGGAGACCAGATCTTGACATTGAGCATCCTATCAAGACTGCCTGTGTGATGCCACCTTTCAAATTCAGACTCGTGTCTATCCGGAGTTAGCATCGTATACTAGTAATCAGAATCGAATCTCCATGGAGCGGGATATACGATGTTTCAAGACAATACTGCCCAAACCCAGTCCGACAACAACCACGATGTTGGGTTCAACCCAGCAACACGGTCGGGGTCCCAGACGCGTCTCGGAACGGTTGTCTCTTCGTTGCTCGCGAAGGAGAAATTGCCGAGTGTCTTGGTTCCAAACCGTCGGGAGTAAATGAGGATTTGGTCGCCATCTCAGCAAGGACACAATAATGAATGCGTGCAGATAACCATACCTGGTCAAAAGTGGTCAAGGAACATATGTATTGTTCATAAATCTCCCAGCATCGTGAACTGCGAATATCCACATGGTTGTGCCTCCGGTTTATCTTGTTGGTGCACAGGTTTTGATATTGGAACTCAAGATTCCCGTGACATGACCAAGCGTTGCTTGAACTCTCGAAGCCTAGATGTTCATGGAAAAAGATCGGTACTCACGCTCCCAACCTTGATCGAGTCGCCTAACCGCACATCTGGAGATGCCGGTATAGGATGCAGAAACGGAACAACGGCTGCGGCTTGAAGATAATGATGAAATCGAAGCACGAGGATATCTGAGGTGAAGATAAACACAATTCGGCACGTCGGCTTGCGGTTTGGAAGGATGAATCATGGCCTGGCAGATTCCCAGTGTGGTTTGTGGGAGAAGAACTGTGACGGGACATTGGTTGAAATTGAGATGGCGAGCCACTGCAGCAAGACAGTGCCGATATTGTGCCGGGCATGAAGAATGTTGTTTGTCCTTGCCGTGCAAGCATAAAACTTCAACGGGATCAAATTCGATTTGCCAACTGCGAACCACCATCCTCTCTCCTCTGCAACTTTGACGAAAGAGTGTCTTCCTGAAGAGAGGTGTAATTTCATGATCTGTGAACGATAAAATCAGGCTTGGCACGATGCATCATAAACTCCACCATCATGATGGCCTGTGCGGGGTCTGCCGATCAAGTGTGGACCTTGCAGTAGCATCACCAACCAATGGGAGTTGATGTTTCAGCTGCAATGGGCCACCCAACCCACGACCTGTCCCCGACCTCCCGAATTGGTGCCGTTATGCCCATCGAGGTTGTTCGTCGTCACAAAGGGGGAAAAAAAACACCACAATTCCCTGACCACCCTGACCTCCAAGATCCTACGCCGCAGCGGATAGACCGGACGCTAGGTACGGACTCGGGCCGCAAGATTTTATCAGGGATTTTTTTGCCATTCGGTTGCCGGATTCATTCCGATCTCCGGACTTTGATATCGGGTTTATCGCCAGGGTTGACGCCTTTGAAGTGCAGCATTGAACAATACAATATATACATCTACGATACTATCGACAGTCTTTACCTGTATATGTCTCTTCTCGGTGGTTATTACATCGACTTATTGAACATCACATCTACCATAGACCCCTGGTTTGATTGTTAGCGCGGTTCAAATCCTATATTTTCTTATATGGGGGTTTACAAGGCAGGACAGTCTATCTACGCGATCTGATTGGCTGAAATCGCCTGATTTCAAAGTGAGAAAGAGTTGATAGGAGGCTATATACAAACCCTTTATTCTAGCTTACGACCGCTAGAATCACTTAGAACCCCTATTCCCACCTTCTATAATGGGTAAAGTTAGAGGGTATTTACCGGCCATTTGCAAAGTATTTATAGGGTATTTGTAGCGGTCTGGCGCATCGAGCCAACTAGATTTCAAAATCACTAGCTTAAACGAGCAAATTAACGATTTTTATCAAAATTACGATTTTGACCAGAAATTACCCAAATTACCCATTTGAACTCACTGTACTCAAAAAGGCCTGCAAATACTAGATTTCAACTAGAATCAACGAAATCCGAAACCTATTTGTTTAACGTACGTACCAGTTCTAGGCCCGTATACGTAAAAAAAAAGATAAATAACTAGTTAGTTATATATAACCCTCTCTCTCTTACTCCTACATACTCTTTCAATCTTACCCTCTTTCACACACAACCCTCTCTCACCCACCCTCTTTCACTAACCCTCTTTCATTTTAGTGCCCCGCCAACTCCCCTAAATTCTCAACCCTCCCCAATAAGAGGATCAATACTACGATTAAGATAACGATACTATTATTAATAACGAGAGCTTCGTCTACGAGGGTAACTCAGACTACGGTTACAATAAGTGCGGCAACGATATAGTAAGCTTGCCGCGCAATATACAAATTCTACCTATCACCCCCGCGCGCCGCGCCGCCACACCCAGTTAGTACATCGGCCTTCCAGATTATCATTACACGTTATTTATTACTAACTATTATTACCAATACCTCGTTCACAATCATTATCACCCGGCTTCGAAGGCCCTACCCCGCTTCAACCGCAACTACCCTCATCGCCGTCGCCGGGCACCGAAGTCGACCAATCCTTTTTATCCTCGGTCAACCCCGCTAAATTATCCTTTACTAGCAACCTGTAAGGTTATCGTGCGAGAGGGCCTGGGAACCAGGCCCGAGGAGCGGAGCGTCATGGCAGGCAGTCATAATAAACAGTAGAACGGACGATAACGATGGAGCGCACGGTCGGAGACCGGGCGCCGAGTCCCGGACCCACCAGGGTCCACCGGGGGCTCGCACAAAGGATAAAAACCCTCAGAGCCTGGCCGGACATTTCTCTACCGGCCAGGCTAAAGTCTACTTCTTGGAATAGACCCAACATCGTGTGTTGAACGTGTTCTCACCCTATCGTGCTGTGACTTTACACAACCCTTCCTCTAGAAGAAAGATAACCTCCACTACGTACGAGGAGCGTATCGTCTATAAAGCATTATATGTCACAGGGTTAGCCTACCTGTAACCTGCCCAACGCTGAGCACTACTGTCACGATGTGCCAGAGTGCCTCGGCATAGCTCAAAGCCATGCCGTCCGGTCACGTGCGTAGACACGTGACCTCGGGCTGGCTCCAGGGCTCTCGCCCATATAGCCAGCCCTCTGCGTACACCTCCTTTCCCCTCCTCCGCACAACAACACATATCTTACCCTACCCCTAACTGTGCCTCTGCCCCGTGATATTATATTAGTATATTAAAATAAAGTACAAGGCTATTACTAAATATATAAACCTAACTATTAGGTAAATAAAACTATTTTTAAATTAGAAATAATTAGCATCCAAACTCTAACTTATAAATAGGCAAGTGTAATATACCTACGTAGCAGGTAATACTCCTAGGTTCTCTTATAGTAGTAGATATTTCGTCGTTCCCGACAATATTCGCGACATTTTCTTTTTGTATATAAATACCCTTATAAAATCGAAAAGGTTCCTATTGTAGGCTAAATTTAAGACCTATATTCCCTAATTCGAACCCTATAGAGAGTGCACTATTTAAATAGCTATAATACAATAGGGTATTCATTGCGTTAAACAACCTACGCGGCTTCCTATAACCGATAGGACCTGCCGTCTCCGTTTTGAGTTCGCCCTTAAATACACTGGCCTCACCCCTTTCGAATAGGAATCTTAGATTTAGTTTAATAAAACGTAAATTAATAGTATTTGTAAAGGCTGCCGTTTTATTACCCTTTTTAAGGACGAAAAGATCGATAATTTCGTTAAATATAAATTGAAACCTAGGGGGTAGATATTTTAGGGCTATTTTATAGGTAAAACTAAGGGTACCTTTCTATTTTGGGATTATAAGGTATAGGGTACGATTACTAGCGCGTCTTACTAGCAACAAATCCTCCCTCTTTTATAGTAATTTTAATAGTAAAACCCGTTTTTTATTATTATATAGGATAATACCCTAAGCTACAATTCGAAATCGACGAAGGTATTTATAAAGGAGGCCTTTACTAGCGGGACTATTATCGACTAACTATTAAATTCCTTTAATTTCAACCTTATTAAAAATATATAGGCTTGGATGAAGAATTAGATTGAGCGTAAATACCCAATTAGACCGATTGGGAATAGCCTTAAATCTACGATTGAGAGGGTATAGGAGGCTGTACTAGAAGATTACTTACTACGTTTAGTATATTTAATGCCTAAAAGGATTTAGGCGGTTATTAAGGCTAGCGGTGGGTATACTAACTATTAATGTTACAGCTACGAAATAGTATTCGGGTTTTCTAGATTTTAGTATAGGAAATACACTAATTCTCTATAACTCTATTGTCCCTATTCTTGTTCTATAGGCCTCGTGTACGTAATTTTATTAGTTTTATCCCCTATTACCTCCCCTATCGAAATCCCCTAATGTACCGAGCTAGCAATCAAACCAGGGGTAGGGTGTACAATCGTTTGTGATCTCCGTCCAGGGATATCCCAGATCTTGACTAGCCGGCTCCGAGTCTCAGCTTTGGCCAGACGGATCAGCTCATTCAGAATCGGATGGACATCGTCTGAATTCAGCATCGGAAGATAGCTTTCGCCTCAACCG
Source organism: Neurospora sp. CHS-2018a (assembly GCA_009802275.1). Classification (NCBI taxonomy): domain Eukaryota; kingdom Fungi; phylum Ascomycota; class Sordariomycetes; order Sordariales; family Sordariaceae; genus Neurospora; species Neurospora sp. CHS-2018a. Next base: position 311,806 of record RAKG01000063.1, read on the forward strand.
CCTGTTCTGGTTCATTACACCGGAGATACTCGGGTAGCGGGAATCCTTAATGCCCCGTTTTATACACACATCATACACTGCGGAAATAAACAAAAGAGAGACGTCGTCACCATCCCGGGATAATTCATGACCCCGACTTTGACTGTCTGTTATACTATCGATACATCTCCAAATCTCCAAAGCAACCTCACCGGTAATCGATATCCACCTCTATACTATAAACCGAACCTCCCGCTCGCCCGCTGTTCTCGATCTCGACTTTCGACTCTCGTACCCGCTCGGACATCTCTCACCCGCACCGCATCCGCAGCCCGCACGATAGCCCGCACCAACACTTAGCCGCATCGCATTTGCATTCGCCCGGTTAGGTACTTGACTTGCATCTACATACCTCTACCTACGGGCATTAAACTCTAGATCCATCTACTGTACGACACCGCTGTCGTTATCGTGGTCTATCATCCACGGAGTCTAAACCACGGACGACCCATTACCTACACCACGCCAACCTTTTTGGCCTTGCAACGAACCCGGCCCATAGCCCGTTGTATCCATCCACCATCCAACCACTCACGAACCGGTCACCGCTCATCGCATTAGTTGGTCCCCGAATCGCACACCCATCGCTTTTTACTTCTTCCTCTTCTCCAATTCATCTTTGCTTTTCCTTCTTTGATTCATTACACAGAGAGAAGAAACGAGCGACAAAGTGTTTTGGGTAACATTCAATCTGGTGTGCGCAATCAACCACCTACCCACTTCAATCCACGGCAGCGATCACTTTCCACTCAGGGACACAAGGACCCAAGGATTTACCAAGGCAACCGTTTCCGGACATCCAACAACCACCACAGTTCCCTTCGCCCTGACTTCCCGCAATCTGAATAAGGACGGAAGCGAAACCAACATACATCGCATTTGCAATCTACCTACAACAGTACTATCAGATCAGCACTAGCACAACGTTCCTTTTGACGGACCCGCGACCGAGGCTGCATCGCAAGCAAGCCACCCTTTAATTTCGATCGAGTTTCCGGAGAAGCGCCTTCTACCATCCAGGGGGGGACGCCAGCCGTCGTGCCGTATCTCCAGCTCCAAACCTAAACCGCCAAACAAACAACAAACCGATCATTTGTATACGATCGATTGCATCGAAATTAGGCATCTCTCGACAGACTTATACTAAGCATTCAATATGGCCGACACAACCGATTCAAAACATCTCGGCAAACGCCCCGAGACCGACGATGCGCTTCAACAACAACACCAACAACCAGCGACACCAGCGACAGGCGACGTAGTCCAGATGGAACATGTCAACAACCAACCAGCAGCCACCACCTCCACAACAATCGCAACAACACAGTCCCAAACCCATCACCAGAACAAGGAAGCCGACCCATCAATACCCACAGCCACCGGCGCCATGCCCGTCTCATTACAAGATGTCATCGACGAAACCGATCCATCGCCAGCATCCCAAACTCAACAACAACCCGTCATCGAAGATCCCGACTCCATCTCCATATCCTCCTCCCCACCCGCAGCAGCGTCGTCGTCAGCAACAGAAGCCAACCCAGTCTGCAACATCACCCTCCTCCTGCCCACGGGCGCCCGACACCCGTACAAGATCGACGAAAAGTATTTGTCGAAAAGGGGCGTCGACATCCCCGAGACTGTACAGGAGACGGGCCAGCCGGATCCGTTTAGCATCTCGGTGTATAAGTTGAAGGAGTTGATATTGCGGGAGTGGAGGGAGGAGTGGGAGGGGAAGCCGGCGAGTCCGACGAGTATAAGGTTGATTCACTTTGGGAAGTTGTTGGATGATAAGGAGAGTTTGAAGAGTGAGTTTTGCCCTCCCCGATTTCCTTTTCTTTTGGCGCTTGGAGAAGAGGATTGTGGTGGTGGTGGTGGTGGTGGTGGTGGTGGTGGAGAGTGGATGTTGGAAGGTCAGGAGGGAGAGAGAGGATGCGGAGAGTGGATGTTTGTGAGTGTGATAAGGGGGAGATATGGGAGATATGGGGGTGGGGGGTCAGCTGGGAAGGGGAGATATGGATAGAAAGTGATATTGGGGATGGAAACCTGAACTGCTGGGGGATGGATAATTGTTGCGGATGATGCCAAGATCGGGGAGATGATGATGATGGCTGGAGAGATCGATGATTTCAAAGGACGAGTGCTAACAAATCACCAAAAAACAGAATACAGATTCTCCCCCGACACACCCAACGTCGTCCACATGTCAGTCCGACCAGCCGAGATGATGGAAGAAGACGGCGAAGGCGCCAAAGGCGGCAAGAGCGCAAGCGGGCGAGAAGGATCGAGGAGAGAAGGAGGAAGTGCGTGTTGTGTTATTCTATGAAGGACACCCCCCCCCCCCACCACATCAGTCCTTCTTTCTTCAATCGATCCTTTACTGTCCCCTTTTCCCAGCGCCCCTCCGATTTGCGAATTAATGGGAGGAGGACGGAGTTGACAAAAAATCCGATACCAACATCAATACGGTCGGTCGGTCATAACAGCACCGGCGGGCGACCAGAGTTCAGTTCAGTTCTGCTCAGCGCTCAAGCCCTTCGCCGTCTTTTTCTGCCCAACAACGAACGGGACAAGCGAGAAGAACGAGATGAGGCAGGCGGGTTTAGATCCAGCTGATATCTAGGATTTACATATCCAGCGTGTATGTACAGAAGGGACTCAGACATACTATGCATCCCTGACATACCACCCACAGCACAGAGTCGAGAGTTACTACTGCTTTTGCATTTTAGGAAGAGGCCGACGGCCCGGTGGCCCCGTCTTGTTTAAGGAGCTACAAGCTATTTTGGACATTTTTTTCATGTATTTCCATCTATTTCATGTATTCATTGTGATGTATGGGGAATCCTTCTATAGATCCTCACGACGTTTTCCCCTTCCCTTTCTTCCCGTCTTTTGCGCCGCCGTCTATACTTGCTTTGTTTTGCTGGACATGTCCGTTAGTTCCTTTTCAGTCATTTGGTCAGCGGCTTTGTAGTACTGGGAAAGGCGCACATTTCCTTAAAATTTTGGTTTTTGGTTCTTCTTGTATGCAACGCTCTCTCTTCAGATTGTGTTTTTCTTTTTTTTTTGGCTAGAACAGCGTGAGGGAAGCCTGGTTCTCGAGAGGAGGGAGGTCATGGGAATGGTTGGCCAAGCTTACCTTAGTTTTGTCAATAGCGTGCCAGCCAGGGCTCCTAGGAGTAAAAGTCCACGACATGGCACAGAGAGATGATGATGACCTGAGGTGGCACGAGTATGGTCATGTACATATTACGAGCTTAGGAGTTAAGGAAGTATTGAATGACGACTAGGAATCTCCTTTTGCTGATGTTCGCTTCATTGGTTCCTGATGCTCTACTTCATGGTGCTTTGCGCAGCTTGCTTGGTGCGGGCAGCCGATAAGGAAAGTAGGTATCAAATACATCCACTTCAATGACCTTGAGGACCATAAAACCACCATTGCTCAAGCCTGCAAAGCGTCGAAGCATAAAGCCGGTTTCTAATCGCAGCAGTCGTATTCCGTTTCTGCCGTGCTTCCTGTCTTCGAGTCTATCGCCGCCCCATCAATCACGTTCCCTTTCATATCGCCCATCCATCCATCGTCCACCCACCCACCCAGTCCAGTAGGCATCCTAATCCTCAAACCCCCCCCTAAGCCGAAATCCTCAACTTCCTCTCCATCTCCTCCTGCACGCTCACCTCCGCCCTACTCTCCTCTCCGGTGTAAACATCCTCCCACGTGATATCCCCATCCCTACCCATCAAAATCTCCTCATGCACATTTCCCATTCCACCACTCAGGCCCCCACCACCGCCAAGAGCCAGCGGCTTCCACTCCCCGTCCCGAACAATCTTCAACTCCATTTGGCGTCTGATAGGCTCGGCCATGCCAAAGGTGCGGCGAAGAGTCTCCATGCGCAAGGCTTCGCGCGTGGCTTCCCATTGCTTGAGACGGGATTCGAGGGGGTGCGAGGAGATGGGGACTGCTGAAGCAGAAGAAGAAGAAGAGGATGACTTGGGGGAGACGGAGTCGAGCGGGTTGGGGGCGAGGCCGGAGCGGAGGGTGTCGTGGAGTCCCGGGGCGGAGGGGGCGGCGATGGAGCGGAGGTGGGTGAAGGTTGTGGTGTGGGAGTCGGTGGGGACGATGCGGAGGGACTGTTCGATGTTTGTCAGTTGGGTTGTTATGGAAGGGATATCATGACAGCAGAACGGTGGAGTGGCGGGAGAGAGAGGAAGAAGGGCTAAAGCTCGGGCAAGGGAAGCGAGGTGGTTGTCGGTCTTGATGATGGTGGTGATGGAGGGGTGATAGCTTACCATCTTGACGGTTTGCGGTTGCTTAAGCTAGGCGGCGGTGTTGATTACGTATTGTTTGTTTGGAGAGGATTAAACTTGTTTTCGTTGCGCGATTGTGATGGTATCTCGAGCGCTGAATTTGCTTTTGGGTATCGCAAGGAAATATCGTTCGCGAGTTGCTTGAAGTTCTGGTCGTTTGACGTTGTTGAGGCTGGAATGAGGAATGGAAGATGGAAGTGGAAGGGAAGCTCCAACAGGTCAACGTCAAGGCTCCAAGCAGCTTCCGCGTTCACTGCCCGCTGTTGTCGCAGGCGGCGGCAGGGCTGTTGTCACTGGGCGGCCGCGGCAGGTGGGTGCAGCGGGCGGTACGTACCCCAGACGCTACCTAGCGGGGTGGGTGTCTGCCAGGCTCCCCGGTGTCACTTGTCATTGTCATTACGGGGTATTACCGTATTATGTAATTAACTCCGAGGTCGCTTCTTATTCCCGACCTCCATCATCACCATCACCACGTCACTCACTTCCACATTCCCGACTTCATCTGAGATGGTCACTTGAGATGTCCGGCACATCCAAGTTCTAAATCTCAACATACAAAATGCGTTTCCCACCACCAGGAACCACCGTCCGTCCCCCCATAATACGCATCACCAACGGCACCTTCTACCGCCACCAACCCTCCTCCCACCACCACCTTTCTCATGGCCACCCCAACCCACCACTCTTCTCCAACCTCACCCTCGACCTGCCCTCCCACCCTTCCTCCCCTCACAACTGGGCCATCCTCGGCCCCTCCCAATCCGGCAAGACCACGCTTCTCCAGCTCCTCCGCGGCCAATACCTCTGCTTCCCGCCCACCGCTCGCTCCTTTCCCTATCTTTCCACCGACCAAGTGCCCGCCCGGCTGAGAGGAAACCCGGCCAAGGCGATTCAGTATGTCGGGTTCGACGCTACTTCCACGTCCGGGGGTCTAGGGGCAGCGGCTTCAAGTTACATTTCTGCGAGATATGAGAGTCACAGGGAACAAACGGATTTTTCGGTGAGGGATTGGTTGCTGGGGAACACGGAGTTGAATCCGACTTCGATGCCGGGGGAGTATCGCGTTGATCCGGAGCTCTTTGAACGGGTGGTTGTTGATTTGCGACTAGACACCCTGCTAGATCTTCCCGTCTCTTTTCTTTCCAACGGGCAGGGCCGGAGAGCCAGGATAGCGCGGGCGTTATTCACCGACCCGGAGGTCTTGTTGCTGGATGAACCGTTCATGGGACTGGACCCGGCCACGGTAGCGGGCTTGAGTCCCCTGCTGCAAAGTCTAGCGGAGAAGAAGAGTCCACGGTTGGTGCTGGCCGCGAGACCGCAAGACCCCTTACCGGAGTGGATCACGCATCTGGTGTATCTGCGTACAGACAGCCAGGTGGGCGCCATGGGCGAGCGGGGGACGGTGTTGGATGGGTTGAGGGCTTACGTGCGCGGGGTGTGGAAGGGCGGGTTATCGGAAGACGAGACGATGCCTGTTCATGCTCTTATTGACATCGGTCGTACCTTGACGAAGGATGGGATCAAGGGGGAGGGACTCGCTGAGGAACTTACTTCTTCCCCGACTAACCAGGCACCCATCATCGACTCCCCCTCCTCCTCCTCCTCCTCCTCCCCCGAACACGAAGCAGAGCCGCTAGTCCAAATGTCCGGCGTCACCGTCCGCTACGGCACCAAAACCGTTCTCGGCAACTGGCCTTCGGGTCTACACTGGACCGTCCGCCGCGGTTCCCGCTGGGGCGTCTTCGGTCCCAACGGCAGCGGAAAAACCACCATCGTCTCTTTGCTCTGCTCCGACCACCCGCAGACTTACTCCCTCCCCATCAAACTCTTTGGTCGTTCCCGTCTGCCCGAACCTGGCTCCGGCCAGCGTCCCCTGACGTTTTGGGACATCCAATCCCGCGTCGGCCATTCCTCGCCCGAAATCCATCAGTATATGCCCCGCCGGTTGACGGTCCGGTCCGTTCTCGAGTCCGCATGGGCCGACACGTTCAGCTCAGTCCCCAAATTGACTCCCGAGGCAACGGAAAAGGTGGACGCTACTTTATCCTGGTTCGCGCACGAACTGAATCCTTCTTTTGCCAAACGGAGCCACCAACACACACCCGTCGAACTCGAACTCGCGCAAGCGGACGAAGGAGGAAGTCTGAAATGGGCAAAAGACTACCAATTCGGCGAACTCCCCTTTTCCTCTCAGCGGTTACTCCTCTTCTTGAGAGCCATCATCAAAAACCCCGATATCGTGGTTCTAGACGAAGCCTTTTCGGGTATGGACGATGCGGTTAGGGATAAATGCATGTTATTCCTTGTGCACGGGGAGTCGAAAACTTTTGCTTCTTCTACTGCCTCTACTACATGTGCTTCGGGCACCTCACCTACCCCCTCGACCAAGGGTAAGGGTAAGGGTATTTCGGTAGCTCCCCTAGAGGTGGTAGACAGCTCCCAAGCCAAGCAAGGCAAAGTAAAAGTTCACGGGTTGACGGATCAGCAAGCGTTGATTTGTATCAGCCATATCAAGGAGGAGGTTCCCGATTGCGTGAGGGAGTGGGTGTGTTTGCCCGAGGCGAGCAGTGGGGAGGAGGCGAGGTTTGGGAGGTTGGATGGGCCGTTGAGGGTTAGTGGGAGGCGGTGGGGGGAGATTTGGGGTGTTAATGGGAATGGGAATTAAGTCTAGACCTGGGGATATGATATGGTGGAGATAGAGAAAACTATAGAATTGATATGACCGGACTTGAAGAAGCGACTGGCTGTATCTGTTGTGTCGAGGAGTGATTAAAGAGTTGTGACAGTATTTATTGCAAGATATTGAAACAGCTAGCTCGTCAGGTATCAAGCTATTTCAAGGCACCATTGCATCACTCCTGTCAGGTCTGTTATTACCATTTGGGAGATATTGCACCTTTTTCTGTTGAATGAATGAAGACTTCGATCAGACCAGACACTCGACGTCAAGCAATACCGTATTGGAAAATCAAGTTGACAGTAAGCAACATGACATTACAATCTAATGCTGTTTGTTCATTTATTAGCTTAGTACTCCTGGTATTTTAGACGACATCTATACCGAGTTGTCCTAAACCTTATAAGGACGCATTGGAAATGATTAGGTACGGATGAGATATGCTTAAGGATTGATTGAAAATGCATGTAATAAGATTTAATATTATATATTCAGCATCCGCAATTGGTATAATCAGGATAGATCAGGCATTGATCATGGAACGAAACGCATCAATAGATAATGAAAACGCTTAGGGAAGTAGACCCGAGGTCTCGAAGCTAACAAACAAACCACTAGTATTGGACTGTATAGTTTAAATCTAGGTAGGTTTAGTTTTTAAGCTTGCTTTTTAGTAACAACTACTGCCTCTCAACTCCACGTTCTAAGAAACTGCAACGTAATGAATAGCAAAAAGGATCATATCATGACTTCGTAAAAGGTCGAGGTGAAGGTGATGTATGTAACAGAGAAACGACAACAGCCGCCAGCCAAGTGGCTCAAGTCAAGTCAAGACGAAAGTACTCGTCCGTCCGTTCGCTTTCCCGCTCGCTTTCCCGCTCAGCTCCCTCCCTGCTTTCTTATTGTGTCGTCGAAGACCGTCACCTCATCGAAAGGATCGGATCGGTAGTAGTCGATTTAGAAGCTCATCAGATCTGCAAAACCATTAGTTAGCGAAAGTCCATCAACACACTCTTGGATATCATTCGACTTACCTCTTCCAAAAAGCGCTCTCTTCGCCCAATCCATGGCCATCAAAACTCTCGTCCTCAAACTCACACTCTGCGTAAAATAAATACTCCTCCACGCATACACCGCCCACAAGCCCCCCGAGAAATTCCACCCATCTCCCCAATCAAACACCGCGCTGTTCCCAATATACGCCAAACTGCCCAAATGCCTATACTCAAACGCCTTGTAAACCGCCGCATCCAGATCCCCCTCTGAAATCTCATTCGCTTTGAGCCCGGGCGCCGCGCGCGCAAGCTTGTTGAACTTGTGCGCTAGGTACCGTCCCTGCTGGTGGGCGCGCTGCGCGGTGGCGGGGAGGGAGGTGAGTTTGTTGTCGATTTGCTTTAGCAGCTCGCGCAGCTCGCCAAAGTCTAGAGTGCCATTTTGGTCCTTGTCGTATTCCTCGAAGAGCTTGTCTAGTCTTTTGAGATGGGAGGCGGCTTGGGGAAACCGTTTCTTGACTTGCTGAGCTACGTTTCGCCAATCAGAGAAGTGGAGCTCCAGCGACTCGGGGTCCTTGCCCTGCTTCCAGGCGAGGTTGCGGACGAAGGTGATGATGTGGTCTGCGACGTTGTTCTGAACGGTCGAACAGTCACCAATAGCGTAAACGTCTCCTAAGGGCGTGCCGTTAAGGCGGAGGTGCGTGTCGGTCTCGAGGGCGTGCTGGTTTGTTTGCGCGGGACCGAGTTGGCGGGAGATACGCTTGCAGAATTCGGCTTGCGAGACGCCCGTCGACCAGAGGCAGAAACCCATGGGCAGCTCCTTGGTCACGGTTGTCTTTCCGTCAGGCCCCATCTGCGTGAAGAGGATGGACTCGGGACGGACTTCGGCTACGCGTGAGTTGACTAGCACGTCGACTTGGTCGCGCGAGAAGCGGTCTTCGGCGTACTTGGATACGGCTTCGTCGTAGGTGTTGAGGATGTGGTCGCGGGATTGGATGAGGTGGACGGAGATCTCGTTGCGGAGGAGGCGGGGGAAGTGGAGGGTTAGGTCCTCGTTGAGAAGGTCGTACAGCTCGGCGGCGAACTCGACACCGGTGGGACCGCCGCCGCAGACGACAAAGGACAACAAACGCTTGCGCTCATCGTCGGAGGTGGTGGGCAAGCAAGAGAGTTCGAGGTTTTGGATAATCTTGTTGCGGATCTGGCGGGCGTCGTTGATGTCTTTGAGGAAGTGGCAGTTCTCAAGACCCTTGACACCGTGAGGGTTGGTGGTGGAGCCGACGGCGATGACGAGCTTGTCGTAGGGAACGTAGAAGCGCACTTCGTTGCCACGGGGGTCCTTTTGAGATACCTCGACCAGGCGGGAGGAGAAGTCGACGTCTTCGGCGGTGGCACGGATAAAGTGGCCCTTGACTCGGGAGATGATGTTGCGGATCGGCTCTACCAAGGACTTGAGCTCGAGTGTTCCCACGGTTGCCGAGGGCAGCATGGGCGTGAAGAGGAAGTAGTTGGCCGGGGAGATGACTGTGACATGGTAGTCATCTGGGTTGAGCTCCTTGAGAAGAGCAACACCGCCCCAGCCACCGCCCAGGATAACTAGCCTAGGCTTGTCTTTTTGCTTCTTTCTTTCTTCGTCATCTTCGTCGTCGAGGAAGATCTCGAGGATCGGTAGGTTCTTGGGACCTCCCCGGCGAGGGTTTAGGGCGAGCTTGGGGATATTAATATCGCCCTGGTTTGTCGCGTGGGAGCTGTAGGTCGAGGCATCGTAGAGGAAGAAGGCGACGAAGCCGAGGCCGACGAACGCGATGGAGCTTCCGAACCAAGCAGCGGTGCGGTACCCAAAGTTGAGGAGGCTTGACTGGGTTCGCGGTAGTGGTCTTCCCGACAATTGGCGAACTTGGTCTGGCCGGCGTAGTTCTAGGCTCTTTGTTTTGGAAGGGCTATCGTTGGGTTTCGCGGGGTGTTGTGGTGGTTTGGTAAACAACTGTCGCGTTCCTGTCGAGGTCAAAGTTCGAGGAGCTGTAGGAAGGCCTGAAAGGCCAGTAGCCCGCGCAACTCGATATGTGCGCAGCATTGTTTCGCAATGTTGACGTGTCCTGCGGTGTTGCTGTCCGTTCTGCTGTGTTTACTTCTGCTGCTGCTTTGTTATGACGTCAATACCCTATGTGCGATAACGCGCTTGGAGTGGATATCGCGATTGTTGATGTTGGTGTTGCAGTTCAGTGTTTAATGTTAGTGCGGCCAACAGAGGAGGAAGGCTTTGAGGAAGAAAAGTCGAGGATTGAAGAAGTACTGATTCCCATAAAAGTCAGTCCGTTTGTATGTTGAGGATCCCTTCAACTGACGTCTTCTATCGTCGCACACTTTCCATTGCTGTCTTTGATTATGGTCGGCGGCTTGATTGTCCCTTTCGAGTATTGATTAATCTGATTGGGACCCAACCAACAGCGAGATGCCCTGTCACGCCCTGTCACTGCCCTGTCACTGCACCCTGCATACGCACTTGGGTGGATTCTCCCGAACCGGCGGTCCCGAACCTGCTTCGAGTTCGTCCAATGTCAGACGGGGTTAGGGTTGGATTAGAATATTCCAGATATCATTTAGGGGTGGACAAAAGACTCCAGAGCACGATGTCAACGGCAAATTGACAAGACACCAACGAGATTGTAGGGCTATAAACAGCTATTAAGGACTATAAATAACCATGAGGACGAATAAAAGGAATAAAAGTAATAAGAGAAATACAAACCGTCTTAGTATTTACAGCGATATCATGGTTTTGGTGGTCTGGCCCGGCTGCAGTCTACGTTAATTTGTCCTGGACGAGGGTGGCCACCACAACACCTGATCCGTCTCACCATCACGTACGTGTAAATCACTCATGCCGTCTTTCCGATTGTTTGTGAGTCAAGTTCCGAAGTAGTCAAACAGAGGTTCACCGCAAAGCATGAGGATGACCATCCACAAACTCGGCACGATTACCGGCTGGACACCCGGATTCAGACATCAACTCCTCCGAGTACATGTAAAATCGCTGTCATATCGACCACCAAGATCAACTTTAACAGCCTGCTAGACTCCATTCCGTATACGCCAGGCCCATGCTACAACACCAACACCAATAACAAAGGAACTGAACTATGCAAACAAAAATACTTCCAATCCAATGACTGTCACCATCTAACACCTGAAATACCTCTTCTCAACCCACCTCTCCTCAACATCCTGAATCACATTCCCCACCACCACCGTAACCTCCGGAAACACCGTCGTCAGCCGATGCAGCCCCAACCTCCCCGCGCTATACGTCGCCAGCACAATCCGATCCATCTTGACCCCATGATCAACCAGGACCTGCACCGCCATAAGGGCCGATCCGCCACTGCTCATCTGCGCATCCAGCACCAGCACCGCCTCGTGCTCCGCGATATCCTTCGGTAAAGCTAGGTAATGCAGTTCCGGCTCGCCGGTGCGCATGTTACTCTGGATCAGCACGCGTCCCGTTTTGCAGTCCGGTAGCACCCTCTTCAATCCGGCCTCCAACGCCGCGCCGCCGCGCAGGACGACAACGGCTGAGACTTCGCCCCTGGGCTTCAGGCCGGCGTATTCACGGTTAAGAGGGGTCGTGATGGTGGTGGACGCAAAGGGGATGTTATCCATGGCTTTTTCGATGAGTAAGGTGGTGAACCGGTTGAAGTAGAAGATGAAGTCCTCCTTGGAGGTGTCGATGTCGTGGATGAGGGTGTTCATCCCCCGCAGCTGCGGGGTCTGGATGTCGAGGAAGACGACTTTGTTGGATAAGGGCTGGTGGCGGGCTTGGGACTCGAGACGGGTCAGGGCGGCCCGGTGGTGTTTGGACTTTTCGAGGAGTTTTTGTTGGATGAATTGGGTTACCATGGCTGGGGAAAGTTAGTGAGAGCCGTTGGTGATGGGGAGGGAGGGGAAGGGAGGACGAACTCATAGCCACGTGGTTTTCGACGCCGCGGGGGACGATGATGTCGGCGACCTTTCGTTGGGGGTCGACGAACTGGGACTGTTAGATGGGGGTTTCCAGAGGTGAGTGGGTAAATGGAAGGCTCACCTTTTCAAAGTTGGGCTTGACATATTTGAACCATTGCTTGATGATGCCGTCGACGTCACGACCACGATCCTTCACATCTCGCAAAACTGTGGCACTTGGTTAGAACATGAACGGCCACCAAGGTCAACGGAGAAACCCACTTCTTCGCGAAAGACAAGTGTCGGCATCAGCCTCACAGAAGATCTGAGTTGAGTTAGCACTTGTTAACTGCTTGGTTACAAGACATGGTTTGGACTTACCTTCATATCCAAGAGATCAAGAACTCTAGGATCATAGAGAGCAAAGATACCCTCGAGAATGAGGACGTGTGGCGAGTAAATGGCGGTAGTACGGTCGAGACGAGCATGTTTCTCAAACGAGTAAACAGGAATCTCTGCACGCTTGCTACACAGATAATGAGCATCTCGTACTTCCACTTCCTCAACTGTGAAACTTACCCAGCCTTGAGATCCTTCAACCGGTCTACTAGGACATCAAAGTCCAATGCCTAGACACATCCTCGTTTTAACACATGTCTGCAAAAAACTACAGCCTTCCCCAGTGACATGACACTTACCTCTGGCGAATCAAAATCATACTCATTCCTAAACGCCTTCCTGCTCGCCTCCGGATCCAAGCTCTTGTAAAACGAGTCGATAGACAAAATGACCACCCACGGCAGGTTCAACTTCTTAACAATGGCATGAGACAGCGTCGACTTGCCAGACCCCGAACTGCCAGCGATGCCGATGATGCTGACATCTGCCCAAGGGGGGGCGTAGTGAGCCCGCTTGGCAATGGTGCTGTCTGGGTTCTCGACAACGCGGACGTCGACGAGGCCCTTGATGCCGTCCGTTAGGCTGTCGACGAGGTCGCGGGTGTCGCCGCGCATGGTGGATATGATTGGTTAAAGATGTAGAGTAGGGATGCGACAGGCAGGTACCGAAGGAAACGGGAGACGGGAGACGGGATACCCAAGATTTCGGGAACGGGAGGACGGGTATGTTGTGTTTCCCTCAGGGGGGTTTGGGTTGGTTGCAGATTGGCCGTTGCTCGATGCAGTACGTGTACAGGAATATCGATGTTTCGGTATAGGTTGTATAGATAAGGTAGGAATGTAGCAATGTATAGGTTTTATATCTCCAAGGGGTTCGATCGATGTGTTGTGTTATCGTTTAGTGTCACCGCATCAACGTTATTGGTTGCCTTTCTCTTGGGAGTTCAGGGTCCTGGAGAGGAAGAGTTCCACTTGGGCGGTTCGAAGAAATCCGATTGATGCAAGGCGGAAAAGGAGGCGGTTTCCTGATGAGAAATGCGGTGTCTGAAAGTATTGTCCAAAAGGGAAAAAGCAGGATGGTGACTGGAGGAGAAGTGACCGAGTCAAATACAGACCTCGGACTGGATGGCTGAGTGGTGAATGGGGCGTTTCTAAACCTTTAAAAACATGCACTCCAAGAGAGTCCGGACGAAACGAAACGCAGGCAAAATGAAACACGCGACCACTCAGTGCTGCTTTCACTTGAAAACCCTCACACGACACACCACAGCAAAATGTTTTTCTGACCAATGTTCTGGACCGCAACCGTGACCCCTCCAACCATCCCAAACCAGAAGCTCACTGGACGGCGGACGCACTGGACGGAGGACCCCGCGATATCAAAAGAGGTGGACATGCCCGATGTTACCCCAAGACAAGGCTGTCCCCTCTTGTCCAGCTGCTTGAGACCCGCTTTTCTAGATCACGTGGATTTGGGCACTTCACCTATATTTAATTGGGGATCGGGATTTCCCGGTTTCTCTTCTTTTCCTTTTCTAATTTAGGCCGAATTAATAATTCATTTGCCCTATTTCTTAATAGTAGACAATACCGGATTATTTGCAGAGTTCCAACCTTTACAAACCGGTTTCTTAGCGATTTCTTTTCAAACGATTTACCCTTTTTAGGCTTCAAGCGATTTTCTGCGTTATTAAATAATTTTAGAACGTTTTCCTATTCTCAAACAATTCTCTATTTTATAGCGAGGCGATCTAAATCGATAGATTTTAATATATCCTATCGTTCCCTAATAGAAGCCCCCGAAAAGATTCTATATCTCGATTCGAAAAAATCGTTATCCCTTACCAATATTTATATAAATCCCCGATTATCGTATATCCTCCCAATCTTTAAATCCAATTATTATTTAACTCTACGACCTTTCTTTTCCCTAGATTGGAAAAGATCGGATAAAAGACCGAACTTTAAACGAAAGAATTACCCTAACTCTTTTTAAATTAGAATTACTATTTATAATTTCGGAGCGAAAATACTAATTTTAAAATTTTAGATTTTTGAACGAATTAAGACCTAAGGTTTTACTAAATAGATAATAGTTAGTCTTATATTAAAATTACATTTAGGAATATTATTTAAAAGAAATTATAACGGCTTTAATAAATTTACCTACTATATTTATAGGGTAATTATAGTAAGTATTTATAGCCTTAATATTTATAATTATAGTAAATTTAAGCTTTTCCCCTCCTTCCTATAGCTATACTTACTTTTAATAAAGTTATTATTACGACTTTTTATAGTATTAAGCTAAAATAAGGAAAGAACTTCCTAATAATAATTTTTCGGGGTTTTAAGTACCGCCTACCTTTTTAAATTCTCTTTTCTATTAAAAGGTTTTCCTTTTTTCTCCGAACGATTCTCTTAAATAATTTTAAACTATTTTATTTCCTTTCCTTATTACTATTATTTTTATCTTTTTAATATTTAATATAATAGAATTCGATATTTATCTATACTCTAGCGGAGTTTAATTTCTTCTATAAAGTTTCTCTTACTCTATTTTCTTTTATTTAATAGACATTTATTTTAGTAGCCCGCTATAATCTAATTAATACATTAGTAATATTAGAATCCGTCGAGAATTAAGTATTATTATTTTAATTATTATTATTATTAAACTTAGAATTCGCTTCCGCCCTAGAAAATAATTCCGACAATCTTTTACTAGAAAGTATTTCTATTTTATTTAATTCCCTAACTTAAATTCTATTTCTAAATAATTCTACTTCTATCGGCCTTAATATTCCTTCGGAAATTTCAGGATTCGAAAATCTATACCTTAATTCCCTAGAATATTAGACCTCCTTAATATAAAATATTTCCTCTAATATTAGTTCCGAAGAAATTATTATACTTTTATTCTCCGGTTTACTTATTATAATTAAATATAAATAATTAAAATTCTCTAATAAAGGTTGCGAGAAAGCTTCCGAATTTATTTCCGATTTAAATACTTACGTTTCCTTAATTAATATTCCGGTCGCTAATTAAAATTTTATTTAAATTAATTAATTTAGAAAAGCGTTTAGAGGGGACGCTAAAAATTAGTAGGATTATAAAATTTAAAAGAATATTAAATTGGACTAGACTAGATTAACCGACGCTATTAAAATAAAGTTCCCCGATACCGATAATATAAATAGTATTTCGGCGGAAAATATTATAATATTAAAGAAATACCCCAAAGAGAATATTAACAAATATATTTACTAGATTAAGAGAATATTATATAGAATTTATAAACCTTTTTATTAAACTTTTATTTCGGAGGTTTTAATTATTAGTTTAGTTCGTAATTAAAGGGACCCTATTTACTATAAAGATAAAGATTTAAAAATTACTATTAAGAACTGCCTCCTTAATATAAATTTATTTATTTATAATATTCGCGGAGTTCTAATAATTATTAGTAATTTTATTAATATTAAGAAAATTATTTTATTTTACCGTTAGTAATTCGATAATTTAGGCGAACTTCCCGAGGATTCGGAGGATAAAAATAATATTATTATTTATAAAATTATAAAAGATTTAATAAAATTAGTATAGGAATATAATAAGGTTGTTCCTATTATTACTCCTTTCCTTTAATATCTATCTATTATAATAATTCCTTATTACCCTCTTACTATTTAAATTAATAATATTATTACTAAGCCTTTAACTATATTACGTAATAATATAGGGAGAACTTTCTAATATAATAATTATAGTATTATTACGAGAAATTATATATTTAATTAATACCTACTCCCTCTATAACTTTAATATATTATTAAAATATATTAAGAGTGTTGTAAGGATTTTTATAGCTTCCTTAATTTAAATTATAATTACCTAATAAAAATTATTTAGTAGGAGAATTAATATAATTAAGGACGGGGCTAGACTAACTTTATTCTAGCCGGTTAAAGTATTTTAGCGGCGGGAATATTTTAAATTATAAACCCTCCTATTATAATAGCGTTTAGTAGCAGCGATATAAAGAATACTCCTTCTACGGAATAATAATATTATTTAATAAAATATTTATAAAATTAAATATTAAACGATATTAATATACGAAATATTAATATAGAGTTAAGAGTTATAAATTTTTATAATTTAAATAATTTAAGAAATAAGGGCGAGAAAAAGTCCGTTAATTTTGGAAATAAAATAAAGGATCCGTTATTAAAAATTATAAAGTTTATAGTAAAAGATAAAGAAAAATTAAAAGAAGTAATTAAAATAGTATTAAACGTAATAGAAAAGGAGAAAAAGGCGAAGAGGAGAAAGGATTAGTAAACCGTAGTAAGTAAGGAAGTAGAAATAAAAGATATAGAAATTAAAGAAGAGGAGATACTAGACTTTATAAATAATTTACCCGATATTATTCCCCCAGTAGCGAAAATTGATTAACCCTAGAAGTTTTTAGTCCTCTCGGAATTAAAGTTTATTATTAAGGTTGATATTATTAAGAAATTAATTTTATATTAAGAATTAGAAATTTATATAGATAGGGAGGAAGAAAAAATATTTATTAGAGAGAAACTTATTAAAAAGCCGTCGGTTAAGAAATTTATTAAGGAGTTCGGATTTAAAGTTTTAGAACTATTGGATAAAGCCGAAATATTTTTTATAAAAAGAAAATAGAGACCTACTATTTATATTATTGGAATAGAGGAGTATAATTTAGAGCCCTTCGATATTTATAAAGTTTTATTTTAAATTATTATACTGGTTATAATTATATAAATTTTTAATATATTTCTTTAAATTTATACCGAATTTATTCGTATAGCGGCTCCGTTATTTTATAAGAATTAAAAGAAGAGAAAGATTCCCGGTAAGAAGGCGTTAAAGTAGGGAATAGTTTTGGGAAGAAGGGATATCCGGGTTAGGTTTTATAGTAGTTAGAAGGAAATAATATAGTTTTAAAATATAGTTTTAAAAACTAAAGACTTCGGAAAGGTATATATCGGTTTTGTAGAGGGTTTTATAAATAGATTCCGCTCCTTATTTATTATATTAGATTCGGGAACTATTATAGAATATATAATTTATCCGTTTGTAAAGAAGATTAGAATTAAGATTAGAAGGTTCGATAAACTATGGATTATTTCTTTAATTAATAATTCGGTCAATATTATAAACTCCTTTATATTAATTAATATTATAGTCGGTAATATTATTATTCCGATTATAGTTATTATTTATAATAATAAATTAAATTATAATATAATCCTTTTATAAAGTTAATTATTAAAAATAAAAGCTATATAAAATTGGGGTAGTAAGTTTTTTATAGTCTATAAAAGATTCGATTATAATATTAGGATTCCCTTTAAAATGAAGGAGAAAGTTGAGTTGATAATTATTATTAATAATTTTATTAAAGAATTTAATATAATTTTATTAGAATTAGAGAATAATAAGGAATAGGAGGACGATAAAAATAAATTTTTCTACGATAGCCCAAAAAATAAGGAAGATTTTACTAAAATAAAGGATAAAGTAATAAAATATATATAAGACTTTTTGTAAGTAATTAATTACTTAGAACGCTACGAATAGAGAAAAGCCACTGCTTAGAATTAGAGGCTTATAGTCTCCGAGCGGTATTTTTTAAGCTAGTATTACCGGCGGATTGTTTTAAAATATTATTATCCTTAATATTATTATTAGCGGGTAAGAAAACGGTTGGAAATATAAATTCTAATATAGATATTAACCCTAATAATTTTTCCCCTTATTTTAATAATTAAAGAGTAATATCCGCCGCGCTATATACCGGGGAATTATATCTTCTAAAATTGATTTAGAAGAATTTTCTTTATTTTACGTAGAATAAATTATTATTATAAATATTAGAAACTATCGAAGATTATTATATTAAAATTATAAAGGCTATTTATATTAATTAGAACCCTAAAGAAGTTAAGAAGTTAAAATTGGATATAATAACCGATTTAAAATTAAAATTAGTTTTAGATTCTTCCTCCCTAATAAACTTCGTTTTTAAAATAGTTAAGGTATCTAACGACCCCCCGGAAAATATAATAATAGGACGATATTAAATTATTTAGTTAAAGAATTTAATAATAGTATATATCCTTTAAGAAAGGGAGAGCGGGAATAATAATATATCAGCGTCTTTTATTCGTTAAATTAAATTGTATATTAAAAAATATCGAAGTCTAATCGAATAAAATAATAAAGACGTCGCTAATTTAATTATAATTAGAATTAAAGTCCGAAATTTAACTTCGGATAAAAAAAAATACCCTTAGGACGAAGTAGAAGAATTAGAAAAACCGTCTTATATCCCCTACCCTACATCTTCCCTAAATTTCCCCTTACTATCTTTAAACTCGGAGGTAGAAATACTAAAAAGTACTATTTATATAGGGAAATCGCCGACCAAAAGTAATCCGTTTAAAATTTTAAAATCCCTATATAAACGTATTTTTTTTATAGAAAATATAGACGTTATTAATATTTAGTAATATAATTTTAATATTTAGGTCGGGAATTAGACCAATATAAAATAGAAGGTCGAAATAGTAAAAAGATTGTATTTTATTTAGAAAGATTATTTTACTAAATTATATTTAGATTTAATAAAAACCAATTTGGTAAAATATGCAGTCAATTTAGTAAAGGGATCGGGATTAGCTACTTTTCCCCTACGAAAATATTTTAAAAATATTCGGGAATTTACTACAGCTACTTTCTTTACTATAGAGGAAATTAGTATAATTTTTTATATAGAAAACGAATACATTACGAATATTATATTCCTAAAGAAATTAAATAGCAATCGTTATATAGTTTATAATTTCTAATTAATTAATACTAATACGATTAAATCGGGCTATTTATATTATAATATTAAATTTAGCGTAGACGATTTATTAGTAGGAAGATTATTTATAATATTAAATATTAATACGAAGAATAGATATTAAATTATTAGAATATAGAACGGATATTAATATATTATAAGAATAAGAATTCCGGTTAGAATATTCTATTACGACTAAATATTTTAAGGTATAAAAAATACTATAATAATTTATATTCGGTTAAAGGATTTAACTTTCGGCGCCTATCCTTTTAGATTTATTATACTTAGGAAGGAGATTTACGAAAATTGCAGCGGAATTATTAATAACGCCCGCTTCGTTAAACCTTTAAAATTTAATATTAATTCTATATATAATTAATTTATAATTCGATAGATTCTAATAAGCAAGGAGGAATTTAAGCGGTTAAAAGCCGAAGGGAAGGAAATCCTATACTTCCCGGCGGAACTATCTATTTTAAAATATAACCGATAATTAGGAAGTATTATATTTATTTATATCGACGACTATTATATAGTAAATTTCGATTTTTGGACTTATTTATAGTTTCTCTCTAAATAATATTTCCTACGGGTAGCCTTTAGCTTAATTCTATTATCCGGAGATAAAATTAAACTATTTATAAATAATATTAAGACTTTAAGTTTCTATATCTATAATAATTGTATCCTCCCCGCCGAAAAGTATTAAATAAAGTTTATATATTAGGTAGTAGAATAGGAAAGGTAGCCGCCGAGAACCTAGAAAGAAGTTAAGGATTTATATTACTTTATACCCTTCTTTAGAAAGTATATTCCCGGAAAATACAATTTAATACGCATTCTTAAAGAAATTTTCTTTAATAAAATTGAGACAACGATTCCTTCGGGGGCGAAATCGGTTATAAAAAGGTAACGGGAGAAGGACTAATTTTATTAGGGTAAAAAATAAAAAGAGGTAGTAAGAAAAATTTATTATACTATTTAAGAGAATGCTTTATACGGCGTAGATTATAATTAAATTATTTATATTATTTCGGACGCTTTTAAGATAGGGATAGGCGCTATTATATTTTAAATTCCCATTAATAATTTAAATATTAAATACAATTAGAAGAAATATTAGAAAGAAATCGAAATTAACTTTTTTACTTCGTACGGGTTTAACGACGTTAAGACCCGTTATTCTAACCCGGAGAAGGAAATATTAATTATAATTAGAGCGCTAAAAGAAATATAATAAATCTTATAAACTTTTGAATTTTTTATTTATATTTATACTAATTATACTTTAATTATTAATATAATAAATAATTATTCTATAGTATATTCTAAAGTAATAAAATAAATTAATATTCTAATAGAATTCGATATTAAATTCTATTATAAATTAAATACAAATAAAATAATTTAAATAGTAGATAGGCTTTCCTAACTTTTTCCTAGATTGTATAATATTACGAAGGAATTATTTGGGCGGGATTTATTAGTATATAAATCCGTAAAAAGAATCGGAAATCTAGATATATTAGGTTTACTATTCTCTTTCAATTCTAAAATAAAATTAAATCCTAAATATTATAAGGAGGAGGTAGTAAATTAGTATAGCGATATTATAAATTAATTAATAAGAGGAAACGAAGGTATTTAAGAATTTATAAAAGATATTAAATATAAAATTAAATTAAAAGTAATAAAATTCTATATTTAAAAAGATAAATTCCTCCAATTCAATATTAATAAAGTATTAATAGAATATATTATTCCGGAAGAAAGAGTATACGTACTACGGAATTTTTACGATAGTTACAATTACTACGCCTTTTAAATTATATTTTAAAAAATTAGGGGAAGATATTAATAACTAATACGGGTAGGAGATATCGTTATTTATTACTAATTATATTTAATATATTAAAAGTACATTTATAAGAAGGGGAAGGAAATTCTTCGAAGTATCGCTATATTTTAATTTATAATACTCTTTAGTATTAACTTTATAGGACCGATCTCTTTAATCGCTAATAACGGGTTAAAATATATTTTAATAGGAATTGAATACTTCTTATAATTTACATTCGTAAAGTTATTACTTAATATAAATATTTATACGGTAACTATTACACTATTAAAATAGTTCTCGATCTTAGGGTAATTATTTTAAATATATAGTAATAATAAGTATTATTTCTACAATAAAGAATTATAAATCGTATTTAATAATTATAGAATAAAAATAGTATTTAGTCCGGTAATAAACCTAAAGAGTACTAAATTAATAGAGAAGTATATCGGCTTAATCAGAACCTAATTAAAAAAATAGAATATAGTAAGAAAAAGGTTATTATTAAAAAGGTAGCCTAGCGCTTTCCTTACAATTATATTATATATTAATAGGTAATACATTTCTTTTATCGGAATTACGCTAGCGAAGGCCTTATTAAAATATTAGCTAAATATTATAGAATATTCTAACGAAATCTTCGAATAAATTAAATTCCTTAAAAATTTCGATAAAGATAGTTTTAATATATATTACAACAAAATATTAGCGTATTAGAATAAGAGGGAAGAAGTTGTAATATTCCTAATTAATTAGTATAAGGAGAAAGTATTAGAGAGAATTGCGGGAGAGCCTAGTATAATATTTAAAGTTGGAGATTAGGTTTAGGAAACGAATAGATTAAAAAATTAATTTAAATTTAGACCTAAATAATTAGGGCTATAGAAAGTCGTAGAAATTGTAATTCTATAGTCTTATTAGGTATAATACATATATAAGGCGGGAATTAAAAGGAAATTATATATTAATTATATAAAAATATATTAGGGACGGAAGGAATAGATAGATAAAATTACTAAAGGAACCTATTACAGGGTTAGCCTGTATCGCACGTGATTACTCACGTGCCTTATACTAGCGTACAATAGCTTCTAAGACTATTGTCGCTATTAACTAACTAGCCGCTGTAACGGTAATGCGGGACCATTGCATTACATATATAATTAGTTCAATTGAGTAGATTAGATTGGGCATGGCACTGGCCATGCCCGTCCCTATTAGAGGCTCTAGCAGGCACGTGCCCTAGCACGTACCTTGCGCGCGCCTTGCGCTACGCCTATTAGGTCGCAGGGCTCTATATAAAGTAGGCCATACGATAAGATAAGGAATTCCTATAAAGGGATTCCTTTCTAGGCTAGCCTTCGGCTCGGCCTTTCTTCCTCTAATATCTTCTTTTTAATAATATTACTATTATATAAGCATTATAGTATTTTCGAGAACTTTATTACCCTATTAAGTAGTAGTTGTAATTGAACGGTTGTAGTAACTGATAATTATTTATTTATTTTAATAAGTTCGTTAACTTCTTATTATTGCGAATTTGCTAGTTAGATTATAAAATTATATTGTTTATATAGGACGTCGACCCTACGATTACACCTCTTCTTCTACGATTATTCGTTGTAAAATAGTATTATAGATTTCCCGCTTCTATACTTTATAATATTGCGTTCGCGTTGGTTCGTATCGAACGAGTATATAGAAGCCTTTATATTGCCCCGATCTGAATATTTTTGATCTTCGATACGAAAGGTAACCCTACGATTTGTTTATTATAAGATAATTGTTGCTTTTTCCCCCCCTTTAGAATTATCGGTCGCTTATTTAGAGTATTAGTAGCGATAGTCTCTTATTTATCCCCCTTACTATTACCCTAATCCTTTTTATTTAAATATATTATAATTATAGGCGAAATAAATTTGCGCTAACCTTTTTTACCGACTATTAATTAATAATTATTATTATAGCCGGTAAAAATCCCCCTTCGGACTAGACTAGTATGCGTCGTTCGTTACGTAAACCCTTTATATTAACTATTTATAATATCGATCGCCTAAATAATTAATTTATATTACTTTAATTTTATACCGATACTTCCCAAGTTGCCCTCTAAATTCGTGATATTATTCAAATCCATACGATTTAATAGTATACTATTAATTAAGCCTAACCTAACGCTATTAATTAAGCCTAATAGCCTACGCCCGCGGCTAATTAAACCTAACTGCTTAGGCTTAGTATTATAAATAATATTATTTCTTTTATCGCTAACTCCCTATCGTTTTTGAAGTCGCGTTAATCCTTTATCGTTAACCTTCCCGAGAATTTTACGCCTCCTAAGACTATAATTTCTCTTTAGAAGCGCGTTGCTTTTCGCAATAATCGTAATACGGCTACTCTTAGTCGCGATAATAAATCGGAGAATAATAGTTCTAACGAGGGTAATAATAGTCCTAAACGTATTTCTAATAAAAAGATTTAGAAAAGGTTAAATTATATAAATACTTTTATTAAGAGTATTAACGATAATATACGCTAATTTAAAATTTAAATAAATAAGCAATTTTCTAAGAACTATAGTGACGTTTTCGCTAGAAAATAGAGGATTAACGACTTCGCGGCTAAAGTTAACGGTTTCGAACTTAATTTATAGATTAATTACTACGAGATTATAATTATTATTAATATACGTAAACTTAATAACGTTGTCCTTATCTTTTTAAAGGGTAAGGAAAAAATAATCGAAATACCTAATTATTTCTCCGATACTTTATTTAATTGTTCTATCGTTATAATTATCTATTATAATATTAATACTTATTAGGGCACTAATACTTTATCTAATTATTCTAACGTTATTGCTATTTATTACGGTACTAATAAAGGCTAGTTTTAGTCTAACTGAATTAATATTATACGTAATACCGGCGAAGGACTTTTTAAATATATAATCTATTATAAGCCGTCTATTATAGACTTTATTAAATTAGATAACGACGACTTCGAATATACGGAAATTCCTACGTATTTATACCCCTTTTTAGGAATATATACCTTTATATTGGCAAATTCCAACCCCGTCCCCGCCGTCGGCGCCCGTAACGGAAGTCTACTTMTTCGCCCGTATACCCGTATTCGCGCTCTTTAAATTTAGCCTCCGTAAATTAAACCCCTTTACGCTCTTTAAGCTAACCCCCCTTACGCTCTTTAAATTGAACTCCCTTAGTCCGACCCCTATTTAATTAAAATTATTTATAACGCCGATATTAATAAAAAGAATTTTATAAATTTTATTAATAGTATTAAGGATTGTAATAATAGTCTTTATATTCTATTAAAGAAGTACGCTAATATATACGAACGATATTTGAAGGAAATTCGTAACCTTTACGCTAAATGCGTTTATTTAGCTGTATACCCGGACTTATCCCTTTTTAAGGTTAGTAAAGCTGCTACGAACTATACTACTGTTGAGCGTGCTAATAAGACTAGTATCACCCTCCCTATTACTAGTAAAGCTAATAATTCCGTTCTTATCGTCGATTTTATTATCGATATAATCCCTATTACTACTACCGTTAATATATTTTCTTTATCCGCCCTTAAGCCTATTACTAAGCCTTCTACTATAATAAAGCCCCCTATTATTACTAAGCCTCCTATTATTATTAAACCTCCCGCTACTAAAATTCCCGTCGTTACTAAACTTTTTAATAAGGTTGGAGGAGGTACCCCCCCTATTCCCCCCAAATCTACCCCCGCCTGTAAGGGGATAGCAGAGCAGTACGCAGGTGCTAGCTAGAATAATCGATTAAGGTTCTACGAGGAGAAAAGAGGAGAAAGACTAGCCCGCAGGGCGGACTCGGCCACCTATCCTTTTATAGCCGTACGCCGCTATAGGGGTGCCTAGCTACTTAAGGCAATTAGAGTCTAGCTAATCCCGTAGAGGCTAGTAGAAGCCCGAAGGCTTTAGGGGTTGCCGGTAGTTTGCCGGCTTAGCGAGTATTGCCGGTACTCGTCTAGCCAACCGTATATTAAATATTAGTATTGGGCGCTAAACCTATAATATTAGCCCCCCCCTTTCCCCTTCTAACTATAACTGCGTTGTGTAAGCTATATTCGTTTATTTATATAACCCGGAATTTTACCCCTCTTTTAAATTCAATCTTTCTCTTACTCCCTATTAATAATAATTATTATACTATTAATATACCCTTATTTAGATATTAGACTATACCTATTACTGTTAAGAAACCTTATTACTTATTATTAGAACCTAACTTTCGTTACTCTAACTTATTAATCCTATTACTATTTATTATATTACTAATTTATATATTCTCTAATTCTATTCCTAATATTAATTGCTTCGGACTTCGCCTGTGTACGCCCGCCCTTATTATATTAGAGATGGTCGCTACTATCCCTCCGTTTAATATTTATAAATCGACCTACGCTACTATTATTAAAACGACCCTATAATAGTATTCCTATTATATAAACGTTAATAAACCTAATATTTATATACCTATTAAAGGTAAAGATTATTACGCTTTTTATATTAAAGTTAAAGAAGCTAATATTTATCGGATTTAGCCCCTTACTATTTAGGAGCGGTATACCGCCTAATTAATATATAATTATCTTGTCGGTAAAGGTATTATAGCCGAAATGTACGAATAGTTTCGGAAGATTATAGTTGCCACTTATTATTTTAATGAATTGGAATAGGATAGTTTAGCTGTTAAGTAAATAAATTTATAATTATAATTTATTCTTTATTCTTTTATATTTATATTATTTTAGGGACGCTGCCTATAAGGTCTTCGGTTACCCCGTAGGAGTTAAACTGCCTACTACTCCGGTCGCTACCGTAGTAGTTCTAATTATAATCTTAGCGAATTTAAATTCTATACCTTCTATTTCTTTAGTAGGGGTATTAGAAACCCTAAGTAAATTGGGGGAGGAGTTTTGTATTTTTTATATTAATTAGAATAGTTAGGCCGGTTTTTAAATTCTCGCTTTTACTAAATTTTCTTATACCGGCCGCGAAGCCGTTATTAAATTCGAGGTCGCCGCCGCTACCGCCGAATTTATTACTAAAAACGCCGCCGCTATTACCGATTTTATTAATATTACTACTTTAGATACTGTTGCCGGTATTAATATTATTATTTCCGGGTTCGAATCCCGCCTTTCTAAATTCGAATTTTAATTTAATGCTTTAACTAGTCTAAACTCTTATATTTTTAGGTTCGAGTCCTAATACGCTGTTGCTTATAATATTTTATCTGGGTTTGAAACTTACTTTTTAAAGTTTAAGAGGAAGGAGAGGGGGAGGGAGAAGGAAGTAATAGAGGAGGAGGATATATTACTGGGTAAAGAGGAGCTTTATGTTCGATTAGGTCTATTATTTAGTAGGGTAATCGGGGGTACTAGTACTTTTGTATCGGAGGAGGTAATTAGTAATACTATTAGGTTAGAAGAGATAGTTAAAGAGTTGAAGGAGTTGGGGGGTATATATTCGGAATTAAAGGATAAGCTGGTAGAGTTCGAGAAAATTAAAAAGGAGAAGAAGAAGAAGATTAAGAAGAGAGTATATTTTATTAGGGTAGAGGGTAAGGAGGCCGAGGCTGAGGTTATAGCGGAGGCTCCGCTTAAGAAGAAGAAGAAGAAGGCTATTTATATAATTCGGAAGCCCTGTTCGTTTACTTTAGTGGTATTAGAACCCTCCGGGTCGCTAGAGCCTTCCGGCTCGTTGGAATGTAAGTCTCTCGGCTTATTTATTTTAGAGGAAACCCTTTAATTAATTCCTATTCGGCTTCCGTACTTCTTTTTTAATATTATTAATATTAATTGTTTCCTTCGCTACCTTTTAATCCTTATAAATTAATTTGCCGGTCTATTATTAATTCGAATATCCCTATACTCTTTTTTAAAGATTTCTAATACTTCTATATTAATAAAGTTTTTTAAAGGGTATTATAAGGGTTTATAATAGCCTTTCTATTTTATAAAGACTTTCTTATTAGTCGGAGAATTATTTATATATAAGATTTTTTCTACGAAATATTCCTCTTCGCCTTTAATTAAGATGGGAGGTAGTTAGTAATTTATAGTTATTTGTCCGGGTAATAGGTTGTTTATAGCCCTTTGTAAGAGATCGATATAGAAGATATTGTAAATATTATTAAGGAGGTTAGAGAATTTAATTACTAGCGGAGAGAGGATTTGAAAAATTATATACTTTATATATAATTAATCTAGTTTCTTTTTCGGCCGAAGGGAAATATAGTTTTTGAAGTTAAATTAAACTTTATTGCCGATTTAGAAACGTTCCGTTAATTACTATATATAATTAGTGTATTTTTCCTACTTTTAAACCGCTACGGCTATTATAATTTAATAAATATCCGTAATTTGTAATAGTTTTTCAACGAATTATTAGGCCCGGATATTAGCCGGGGTATAGGAGTCTCTAATAGCCTCGAGGATAATTGGTATAATAGATTTAGGTTCGAAGCTATATACGGTAAAGAACGGGGATATGCCGATAGAAGTATTAATACGGCTATTAATTGCTAATTAAGCTATTAGATACTATTTGTACTAATTATTTTGAGCCTAATTAATATAAACTTTTAAGAAGGTTTATATTTCTTGGTTTATTCTTTCTAGTCCGCCGTCGGTTTGAGGGTAATAAATTGTATTAAATAGTTATTTAATTCTGATAAATTTATAGAATTGTTTTTAGAATTTACCGGTCTAATTGGAGCCTCGGTTATTAACGATAGACTATAGCTAGCTATAATATTGGACGAAGTAGTTTAAGAATTTCTTTATATAGGTTTTTATATTTATAGATAGTATAGGCTCTAGAATAATATTTTTATTAAGACGGTCCTTAATAATTAGTAAATAAGTATTATTACTAGATTTTAGAAGGTCGGTAATAAAATCTATTTATATTTTATAATAAAATTAGTCGGGGATTAGTATAGGTTATAAGAGCCTCTTCCGTTGGTTTCTCTAGTATTTAATTAAATTGTAAATATAATAATTGCGAAGGAATCGATATATATATACGTTTAATAATGGTTAGTAGAAGTATTAAGTGAGAGTTATTATAGTACTTTTTTTTCCTAAGTACCCGAGAGTTTAAGAATTATATATAATCTAGATAATTTTAGTACGGAGGGTATTAAATTCCTAATTAGTATTAGAGAACCTTATAATTTTAGATTCGGTAATTATAAGGTTCCCGGGAATTTAGAGTTTACCCTTATATTATAATTTATTTTTGTCGTCTATTAAGTAATCTATAATTTAGAGTTGTAATTTCGTTGAAGAAAGGTCCCGCTTATTATTTTTAACCGTTTGGAGTATTTATTAGTAAAGAGGGTCCTTCGTAATAGTAGTATCCTAGAGCTATTGTAAATCCGGATTTTCAAATACTTATATACCCCTTCCCGCCCTAGTTAGAGAGCGCCGAATTTTTATAATTAAAATCTATATATAATTCTATAGTATTGAGTTTGGAATTAGTTAGAGGTTTCGAACCTCCCGGTCGTTATTAGTAGGCCGGTTTTAGTCCCGGCGGGATAAGGCGTTTAAAATTATAGTTTCCTTACTTGGGCGGTATTAGAATTTGAAGTTAAAATAGGAGAGGTATTCGGCTTAATAGGCTTACCGTTTAGAAAGGTACTAGCGAATTATAAAGTATTTTAAATTCTAATAGTCGGTAAAAATAGTAAAGGCTTTACAATTATATAATTCCGCTTATTATTCTTTTAAATAATCGATAATAATTAATATTTCCTTATTATAAATAGAATAATTATATTTAGCCGGCGTTAATTTCTTTAAATAGAAAGTAATAACTTTTTATTAATTATTAACTTTTTAAATTAAATAATTACCTAAGGTAAAATTATTATAATTAGTCTTTAGAAACGTTAGGCGTTTTGGATCCTATTTTATAAGGATTAGTATTCGAGTAAATAAAATCTTTAATAGTTAAAAGGCTTTTTTATAAGTTATAGTCTATTTAAATACTATTCCTTTTCTAGTAAGTGTAGTAAGGGGCGCTATAATAGAAGAGAAGTTCGGTATAAATATCCGGTAATAATTTATAAATTTAAAAAAGTTGTAAACCTTTTTCTAAAATACTAGAGCGGCCTATTCTAAAATAGTTTTAACCTTATCCGGGTTAATTTAGATATTAATTCCTACGTAAATAATAAAATTTAAATATTTAACTTTCTTAACGGCGAATTTATACTTATTAGAATTTAAATAGAAATTAGCGTTCCGGAGGCGTTCGAGTATTAGCCGGACTTTCTTTATATAATCCTCCTTAGATTTATTTGTAAAGATTAGAATATTATTTATATAAGCCGAGTAGAAATTGTTTAAATAATTACCTAATATATTATTAATATATTATTAGAAGGCGGCTAGAGTATTGTAGAGGCCGAATAGGATTATAAATTATTCGAATAGTCCGTACCGAATCCTAAATATTATCTTAAGTTCTTCTCCTTTTATTATACGGATTTTATAGAAGGCTTATACTATATCGACCTTTAAATACTATTTTATACTTTTAAATACTTTAAAGGTTTTACAAATAAGTAGAAGGGAGTAATAGTCGGCCCGGGTAATAGCGTTAAAAGCCTAGTAATTGTAATAGAAGCGGAGGCCGCTATTAGGCTTTTAAACGAAAAATATTAGAGTATTAGCTTCGGAATTGTTAATACGAATGAATCCCTTATTTAATAAATCCTAAAGGGTCTTTTTAAGTATTAAAAATTCTTTTCGAAATATATTATATAACGGGCTATAAAGTAAAGGGAGGTCTTTACTATTTAGGCCCTTCTTAATCTCGATTTTTAAATCTACCCCGGGCTTATATTTATTAATATAATTAATTTCCTACTTCCTAAAGAAAGGTAGTAAGTCCTAGAACTCCCGGAGAATAATTTATTTAAATTCTTTATTAGTACGGACTCTCTTAAATATTAGAACTTTCTTAATATTTTTTAAAATAATTGCGAAAATATATATATTAATAATATTACGACTATATTATTTTTTAATATATTTATATATATTAATAAAAGTAGTAGCGAAAATATATATAGCGCTTTAGAACTTTTAAAAGGTTAGAGACTCTAATTTATCCGGGCTGACATAATTAACCTAGGATTCTATAGCCCTGTACTAAAGCTTCTTTTTGTAGGGAATAGAATAAATTTTATTAGTTGTAAACTACGGTTTGCCGAGAATAATAGGGTATTCTAATTCTAAGATAATATAGGTATAAATAGGGGAAATACGGCCTTAGAGTTCTATAAGGAAATAAACAATGCCTTAAATAGTAATTCCCTCTATAGTAATTAAAATACCCTAGACTTATCGGCCCGGGATCGGGACAATAGGGATTTGGAGATCTTTTATAATATTTTTATTAATAGCGGCGAAATATTAATACCCTTTATTAATAAGGACGTAGAATAAGTTTGTAGAATTAATAATAATTAGTATTAAAATAGGCTCTATTTTTATTTATAATTTGAATTCTTTTATTTTATTTAATATTTCGGGGGTAAGTTCCGGCGCCCGACTTTATACCGGAACTACTTTTTTCCCTACTCTATATTAGAATTATTTAGAGTATCCCTAGTATTATTATCTTTTAGTAATAAAGTAATTTAAATAGTTTAAATACGGATACCCTTATTATTTTAGGGGTTAATAATTGGGAAATAAGGGTATTTAGCGATTATATATTTAGAGGCTCCGTATTGGATATAGCGACCTTCGGCTTTATATTTATTATACTCTTTTTAAGAGATTTATTTAATTTTGCTTCGCTATTATAAAGAGGAATTTCCGCCGTAAATATTATAAATATTAATTATAATTATAATAATATTACTGTCGGTATTATATCGAATCCTAGAAGACGAACCGGAAGAAGAGGTAATATTTTTAGATTATTATTAGGAATTAGAATGTTTTGAACCGGTAGTAACGGATAGGTAAATTGTAGACCGCCGGTTTCGGTTATTATTATTTCGAAGGAAGGTTTAGTAGAGGGTTCGGAATTTTCTAGTCTTCTTATATTTATAGGCAATATTCTAAAATTGTTCTATATAGGTTAAATAGTTATTAGAAAGTTTAATTATAAAGAGGTAATTATTAAACTTTTTATTAATAGTATAGTGAAGGAAGCTAAACTTAGTTCGGCTATCTTAATTGTAATTACTAGATTTTAAGAATTCGTTATTGAAATTAGTATAGAATTTAAAGAATAGTTCGCTATCTTTTTAATATATTTTAGCGAAGTTATCGAGGGCTTAGTTTTAGGTATAATGGGTGCTGAAGACCTATTAGATCTATTCGAATAATTTAGCCGGATTCTTTTAACCCGTAAAGGTCCGGTAAGTCTAATACCCTTTAAAGTACTATTACTTCTCGTTGGATAAGGTATTGAGGATTTTAATCTACGCCGCTTCTATATTAGTACGGAGGCCCTTATAGAAGTCGGTATTATAGGTCTTAATAAATTTATTATAATAGAATATAAAGGTATTAAGTTTGCTGTCCTATTTAGAAAGGTCGAGAAGCTTACGCCAATAGGGTTTAGAATCGTTATTAGAAGAATTATCGTTTCTAACCGATTTGGACTTTTCTTTATCCTTACTATTATTTTTCTTATTATTAAAATCCTACTTAGTAGGAAGATTAAATATAAGTTTAAGGGTAGGTTAGGAATAAATAGAAAAGGGAATTAAGGATTTAATTTTATTTTTGAATTCGGGATTTATTTATAGAGTACGTACGAGCGAGCCGAGTAGGCCGGTAGCGTTAATGCCGTCGGTACTTTCGGTAATATTTTTAACTCCTTTAGTAGGAGGTTAGAAATTGTAAAATTCTTCTATATTAATATTAGTATTATTATTATTAAATATAGTAAAAGAAACTATTTTAATGTTAATATATTACTACGCTTATAGTTATAGGTAGTCCTTTTTTACAAGTAAAGTAGAATCTAATATAAGGGGATAGTAGAGTAGTACGTAGGTGCTAATTAAAATAATCGATTAAGGTTTTACGAAGAGAAAAGAGGAGAAAGATTGGTTTGTAGGGCGGATTCGGCTACTTATCCTTTTATAGCTGTGCGCCGTTGTGGGGGTACCTAGCTGCCTGAGGCAATTAGAGTTTGGCTAATCCCGTGGAGGCTAGTGGAGGCCCGAGGGCTCTAGGGGTTGCCGGTAGCTTGCCGGCTTGGCGAGTATTGCCGGCACTCGTCTGGCCAACTGTGTGCCAGATGCCGGTACTGGGCGCCAGACCTATAATACCGCCGTCGTAACGTTTAGTAATCCTAATAATAATGACGATAATAACGACGATAATAACGACGGTAACGAAGGTAATAATAAGGGCGATCCTTTAAAAAGTAGAAATAATATATATAGTAGCCGCTATAGTAATTACGTACTTACCTTCTTTAAACTAATACCTAACGCTGACGACGATAAATCGAAGCTTAAGCGAAACGACGTTAGTATTTTTAACCTTTATACCGATAACCCTAATAATATAGGAATAGTTGAATTAGGTAGTAATATCGTCTATATTAATGCTACTATATTTAAAGATCGTTTAACCTCCCTCGTTATTAATAATCCTAAAGGCTACAAATAGTTGGTATATATATAGCCTCTCTTCCTATAAAGTACTACCTATATATAGTAATATAATTAAATAACCCCCGAAAAGCGTTTAAAGCTTACTACGTTAGACGACTTTACTAACGCTTTAATTCGCCGTTTTTCCCTCGATTTAGCTACCGCTACGCGGAAATTTAACGAAGGTAAATTTACCCTTTATAATATTTATAAGGATAAAAACGCTGTAACTAATTATATTTTAAAA
This sequence comes from Neurospora sp. CHS-2018a, assembly GCA_009802275.1. Classification (NCBI taxonomy): domain Eukaryota; kingdom Fungi; phylum Ascomycota; class Sordariomycetes; order Sordariales; family Sordariaceae; genus Neurospora; species Neurospora sp. CHS-2018a. Next base: position 344,834 of record RAKG01000063.1, read on the forward strand.
CAATTCCGCCTCGCTCGTACTATAGGCATTTTGGCTAACGATAATAGTAATTAGTATAGTATTATAGTCTAGATTTGGAATAGCTTTAGTATTAATATTAAGACGATTCTTCGGGCTCCCCCCGCCTTCTACGACTTTAAGACCTACCTCTAGGAGATCGAGAAAATTAAAGCCATCCTCTTCGCCGTGGCTAGGAGCAAGTACGCCATTCGTAGCTACTCCACCGGCAATTGAGACTCTATTCGTAGCCGAGACTCTACCCGCAACCGCAATTTCAATCGTAATCGAGACCGTAACCGTAGTTGCGACTGCAATAATAATCGTAATCGTAGCCGCGGTACTAAGAATAGTCGCGCCAACGACCGTAGCGATACCCGTAGTTATAACCGTGGCTCTAATATTCGTACTTTTAGTTGTAACCGTAGCCCTAACCGCAATCGCGACCGCACCCCCGACCGCCGCAACGACCGCAACCGTAGCCGCGATAATAAGGATTGCGCTTATTATATTTAAGAGGAGTAACCCGCGGAGGAATATATTAATTTTATTAGAAATAATTCGGATAGATATAATTCGGATAATTCAATCTACTATATATATAATAGCGAATTAACCTATTCTAAATACCTTATAGAGTTCGATTCGATTAAAGTGAAAAGTAACTATACGCGAACTTACTAAATAAAAACTAGTCGAAAAAATGTAATTCCCTCCGTCCGTTTTAATAATTTCTTTTATAAATATAAAGATTGCGAGGAAACTTTTCCCTCCCGGAATCGCCTCTTCGAATACTTTAACAAATATAATAAAATTCGCGACTCGTTATTAATTGAGGCTATTTACTATATAACTACTATACCCTTCCAAGTTTAAGACTCTATTTTATAAATTAGCGAATTATTTAAATAAGGACCGCTCTTAGGATTTACCTACCTTTGCATTCTCGCTAGGGCAACTCTAGAGTTAGAAGAAGTCGAAATCTATATAAACCCGGGAATTAGTAAGACTATTATCGGTCGGCCCTTCCTAAATATTTTTGAATATACAATTTCAACCGAATTCGCAATTAGGATTAAAGGTATTAGCGGTAAATTAATTAAACTTATAGAATAGGTAATATTTTTATTCTACTTCCTTAAGAAAGATTTAAAAGGTAATTCTACTTTATTAAAAATTAAAGTAGTAGGTTAGGTAATCGACGAATTAGAACCCAACCTTCTTTTAATTAATTCCTTCTTCTACTTACAATAAGCGTATATTAACTATCGTAAGGCTAAAGTACGCCTTCTATAAAACAATTTCAATACTACTTTCGAAATATTTAAACCGCTTAACCGCTATATTAAGAAAGTAGTTATTAAGAAAAAGGTTACCCTACGGCCCGGAGAAGAGCGTATAGTACTAATTTACTATACTTTTTTATTTAAAGATAGGAGCTTCCTCTTCGATTCCTTTTACTTTGTAATCGTTAATATAATCCTTAATGCGCGTTTACTTCGAATTGTATTAATAAAGAATATATTGAACGCTATTATTACTATCCTTAAGAAGTAAAAGGTTAGTATAATTATTAAATATAGCGCGGATAGTTATTTCGTAGCTTTATAATCTAGTATCTACGAGACGGCAATAGTTACCTAAGTATTAAATATAATAGAAAGTAACCCCTCCCTAACCGTTGCAAAAGCTATTAAAGCTATTTACTAAATTTATTTTGTACTAGCTAATATTAAGTTCGATATTAATCTCGATAATATTGTCCCTACGAATAAAGCTAATATAATAACCGAAGTTCCCGAAACTACGCCCTAATGCAATACCGCTTCCCCCGCGTCCCCCTAACCGACCGATCTCCTTACTATATTAGATAAGTAATTAACCTTAAGTATCTGTATAGACGATAAGGTACCCGAATTCGTTATTAACGAAGGCGTCTATATCTTCGCTAGTAATAAGAAGGTTTCGAAGGCATTAATACAATTCGTAAAGAAATTCCTTAAATTATAGAAAAAAGGAGGATTAATAAATATACCGGAGGAGGATATAATAAAAGTTCCTTTAGTAGAGGAATAATAGAACTATAAGGTAGCTACGCGAATATATCCTATAAGTAAGAAAGACTAGGCAATTATTAACGAAGTCTTTAACGCCCTATATAAATAAAGCAAAATAAATTAGGTAAAGTATACTACGCCCTTCGCTTACCCCGTCTTCGTCGTTTAGAAGGAAATTAAAAATAGCCCGAAAGGAAGACCGGTTATCGACTTAAGGGTTTTGAATAGCCTTATTATTCTAAATAATTACCCCCTACCCCTTTAGGGAGAAATTATTGCCTTTATACGTAGAAAGATCATTATTACTATTATTAACGTAATCTCTTTCTTCTATTAATTCGGCGTTTAGTAGAAATATCGAAACTACTTTACTTTTATTACCTATCGAAGCCTCGAACAACCTACAATCGCCCAAATAGGATTTAAAAACACTTCCGCTTATATTCAACATTTTATAAATATATTACTTCGCGAGTATAGAAACTATTATAGAGTTTATATTAACGATATTATTATAGTATTTAATTTAATTAACGATTACTTTAAATACTTTAATACAATATTCTCTCTCTTCATATCGAAGAACATTATCTTATCCCCTAAGAAGTCGTACCTAGGGTACCCTAACGTCGAATTATTAGGATTCTATATCAACGGATTTAATTTATCTATAATTAAAGAGCGTATTTAAGCTTTTAAGGACCTAGCCTTCCCTAATAGCTTTAAAGTATTCGAGTAATATATTGGTAGTATAGGATTTCTATGTTATTTAATCGCGTACTATACCCAACTTATTAACCCCCTCTAAAGCCGGAAAGTTATACTCTTAGCCGAAGGTCGCAAAATAGGTAAAATCGAGCTAAGAAAGCTAGCCAGGCGTGTAGTTTACTATGCAAAGACTTACTTCGTTCCTACCCCGGCCGAAACAGCTACCTTCGAGGCGCTCTAACGTACTATTTATAACGAAGGTACCATATTATATTATATAGACCCAGATCGACTAGTCTTCTTATAAATCGACGGCTCCTTCGAACGTAGATTTAGTATTATAGTCTTTTATTTAAAGGCCGGTTATATATAAGTAGAAGGCGCCCTAATTCCGTCCTTATAGGTCTTCCCTATTATATTTCTCAATAAAATCTTCACTAAAATTAAAATACAATATAAACCTTCCGAATTAGAAGTCGTATACTTTATTTAGGCCGTTAAGAAGTTTCGTACCTAGCTCTATATTTATAACCTTCTTATTATAGTATTAACCGACTATTCTACTATTAAGGGTATCGTCGAACAAACCTCCCTTCGTACAATATTAATAGATAGAATTAACCGCCGGTTAATTAATACCTCTATCTACCTATTTAAATATAAGTTTAAAGTATTTTATATCCCTAGTAAACTCAATTTTATCCCGGATATATTAAATTATTTAAAGACCGTTACAAGCAACAAAAATCCCAATAATATCCTTATCTTTAATAATATTTAAACCGAGGATAGGATCCTCTACTTTAATAATATATAGTATACCTTCTTAAAAATATAAATAGATCTTAAATTATATAAAATTTATACGGCCGCTTATATATCTAATAAAAAGTTCGCTAAAATTATAAAATACTTTAAGGAATATAAAAAGGTTTCCGAAGACGGAGATATCGTCTTTTCTAAGCCCGGCTATCTTTTCTTTATACGAAACGGCCTTATTTACAATTAGTAAACGGACGGTACTAATAACCTCTATATTCCTTATAAATTTGTAAAGGAAATTTTAGAAGTAATATACGACGATAAGCACTATTTTGGTTGCAACCGAATAATATATAATTTATAAAGCCTCTCCTTCCTAAATAAAGTATAATTAGTTAAATAATACTTAAAATACTACTTAATTTACTAATTTAATTAAACCGACCGTAATCCGCCTATTAGAGACTACTAGCCAATTAAATTAAAAGAAACTTTATTTATAAGAATTATTTCTATCGATTTTATTATTAGCCTTCCGGAAATTTCTTTAAAAAATACCCTATAGTAAATATTTAATTATAGTACTTTTAACGCTATAATACTAATTACCGATAAAATATTTAAAAAGTCCTTCCTAATCCCTAGTTACGATACCTATATAATTATTGAATAGGGTATTATTATAATTCGTATATTTTTACTCTATAATTAGGGTTTCCTAATTAGTATTATTTCTAATTATAACCGAAAGTTTATATCCGTTTACTAGCGAAGAATATAGACCGCTATAGGTATTAAATTTTTAATAATTATGGCTTATTACTTATTAGGAAATAGAGTAGCCGAACGTAAGAATTAGACCGTTGAAATCGCTATTCGGTTTTACGCCTTTTACTATAAGTTCGGCTATAATTAATTGTTAATTATCCCCTTACTTTAATAGAATCTTAATAATATATTTATTAAAAATATTAAAATATCCTCTTATAAGTATCTCTTTAATCACAAATTCTTAAGACCCCTAGATATCGTTACCGGCGCCTATATTAATGGCTCCGCTTATTCCTTAGAAGATAATCCAATAATTAAGGATTACATTTATTAAAAGGCCCAATTCGCTATAGATTTTACTATTACCGACGCTAAACTTTATTATAATACTAGCTATAAGTAGGTAGATTTTAAAGTAGGAGATAAAGTCTTTTTAAAGTTTAATTATAGATATTATTTCCCCGGGCGCCCCTCTTATAAAATATTTTAATAAAGATCGGGACCCTTTAAAATCCTCTAAAAGGTTGGCCGTCTAATATATAAATTAGATTTGCCTTCAAATATAAAAATCTACCCCGTTATTTTAGTAGCTTATTTTAAACCTATTCCTAATAACGAAGATCCTTTCGGTTGATCTACTCTTCCCCTAGGATTAGTCGAAGACTTATAGAGTAACTCCGACTTTAATATTAACGTTAACCCTTAATACGAATTAAAAAAGATTGCTACCTATAAATAAGTTAATGGCAAGCTCTTATACTATATTAAATAGAAAGGATATAAATATTACGAGAATTATTGGAAGGATACGGAGGAGTTGAAAGACGCGAAGGAGTCGGTGGAGGATTATTGGAAGTATTGTCCCGACGAACGTAGGCCCGGAGCCTTACGTTCCTATATCGATAGATAACGGAAGGTTAAATTCGTAAATAAGAAGGATTATAAAGATTTGAAACGCTTACTACATTATAAAAAAAAGTAAAGCCATTCCTATTGAGGATAATAGTATCTTCTTTATAGCGCTAGGACCTAATGCGGGACTATTATATTATATATATAATTAATTCAATTAAATAGATTAGATTAAGTATAGCACTAGCTATACCCGTCCCTATTAGAGGCTCTAGTAGGCACGTACCTTGGTACGTGCCTTGCGCGCGCCTTACGCTACGCTTATTAGGTCGCAGGGCTCTATATAAAGTAGGCTATATAATAAGATAAGGAATTCCTATAAAGGGATTCCTTTCTGGGCCAGCCTTCGGCTCGGCCTTTCTTCCTCTAACATCTTCTTTTTAATAATATTATTATTGTATAAGCATCGTGGTATTTTCGAGAACCCTGTTACCCTATCAAACGGCCTCTAACCGTAGATTTATATTAGGCCTACAACTAAATTACCTTTATAAGGCTAGTCTTTTAGGCATTCGTTTACACTCTCTCCTTCTCTCCTTCGTACAATTACGTATATTCATATCTACTATCTACCCTTTACCTATAATAATTAATTATACCTTTTAATTATTACATTCATAGTATAAACCCCTTTTACAATTAATTTATTAATCGTATACGTATAGGAATCGCTTCGCCCGTCGAATTGCTAAATCTAATACCCTTAAACTTCGATAATTATAAATTACAATAGTCCTTAATCGGTCCCGCTCCCTTTTATTTAATAAATAAAAGTAAATACTTTTTATTTAAAGGATAAGGGCTTTGCTTTATATAATTATTCCTTTACTTTTATATTTTATAACGAAAGTAGCGACCCTATTACCTTCTCGCCCGCTAGTAATATTAGCGGCGATCTCCCTATTCCTAGCGCTCCCTTAATTATATCCTTTAATTTAAACGACGTCCGTAAAGTATTTAATAAATTTATTAATACTTATAATACAACCATTTATTACGCTACGCTTTTCGAACTTCTACCTTCCCCGGCCGTTAACGACCTTATCGCCGGTATCGAAGACGACGAGGAGAAGAAAGCTATTCTCTGCAATTACTTTACATCCGTTATTATCTTCGCTAATAATTCTACTTTCTATTTAATTATTACCCCGCTTAACCGTCTTTACTATATTAACTTTACTTTCTACAACGATATTACTAGCGACTTCGAATATAGTAAAGAGGAATTAAAGACCGCTTATACTATTACTAACGAAGCCTAAAACAATTTCGACTAGAAGAACCTTAATTATATTAACCTTTTAACTGCGTATACTAATCTTTAAAAGTAATATAGTAACCTTTTCGTAGACTATATCGCCTTCAAATCTTATAATACTAATATTCGGGCTCTTTATAACAATTTTATTAAAATAAATAAAAGTATAATATTGTCCTTTAAATAGATAGTAGAAAATCTGCCTATCTTTATAAGTAAGGAGAATATTAATACTGCTTATAGGTACGAGATCTTTAAGGCCTAACGCTTCTATATTCAATCCTAATAGAAGTACGACCCTTTATTTTATATCGATAAAAATATTAAAATTATTCGTACCGCTATATTATTAGGCCTAGAGATCTTCTTTAGTATTTAGGACAACTTCGATATTATTTAGAATAGTAGTAATAAGGATATTTAGTATTAGAAGACGGGTATTGAATTTATAAAATATTTCGTTATTCGCTTTTAAAATATTAATTTAAAGATGGACGCCGGCCGCTATCTAAAGGAATTCTTTATAAAAAATATATCTTTTACTAAATTCGAATTCGAATTCACTAACTTTATAAATTTATATAGTTTCAACAATTCTATAAAAATCTATTACTTACGGAATAAAATTAATAAATATCTCTATAATATACTAGTTTACTATAATCTCCCTAAAGTTAACGATTTTAAGAAATAGTTTACAATTTATTGTACCGTTATTAGTAATTTTAAAAATACTAACTATTGTTATAAAATAAATACTTATATTCTAAGTACTAGAGCCCCTAACCCTAATTCCGGCTCTAATTCTAACGGTAATAGTAGCGGTTCTAATTCCCGTAATACCGATAATTTCCCTATTAATTAAAGTAGTAATAAAATAAATTTCGACGTTATCGACTTCACTATCTTTATTTATAAAGATATTTTTAATTAATGCTCTTATAATAGTTTTTACTACTATTATATTAAACCTAACTATATTGCCCGCGAATATACTACTTCTATTAATTATAATTCTTAAGGCCTTTAATACGAAAAGGGTAAAAAAAATAAAAGTAAGGGTAAAGGTAAGAACCGTTATAATTATAGTAATTAAAAGGAAATTTATATTGCCGACGCCGCCCCCGCTACTATAACCGCTCCTATAGAGCCTACTACTAGTAGCGAATATTATAATAATCCGGAAAACGAATAATCTTTATACCTAATTGCGTATAAAGGCCTTATCGGTCATTTTTATTTTAAAAACGAATTTTAGATTCTTTTAAATTAAAGGCTTTGGAGGAGGTTAGGATTTAATCTTTAAATAGTTCTACTTCGCTAAATTTAATACTTTTATCTTCTTATATTATAATCGGCTCGCGTAAAGATTATTATATTTCCTTTATTAATACTAGTTATTCCGCTTTTACTTTTATTAATCGTTTATTTATTATTAAAAATAACCTCCCTCGTTTTCGCTTCCTTTATACAAAGAAGCTAATTCTCGCTAACGGAATAATTAAAAGTATTATTTTTAAGGGGGTAATAATTAAATTCTATATTAACTATTATAAGGAAATAGTTACCTTCTTAGTTTATAATATTTTTAAGAATTACCTAATTATTTTAAACTTCCTATAAATATAATACTATAAGCCCGAAATCGATTATAAATAATATAAAGTACGTTTTAATAACTCTATTTATTACGGCCGCTATTTACCTTTAAATTTTTTTAGAAAATAGACCGTAACCCTTAAAGCTCTTATTAATAGAATTTTTATAACCTCTATTCGAAAAAAAGCTACCCCCCAACCGGCGTTTACTCTAAAACCCTCTCCCGTCCCCGAAATTAAATCCGTTTTAAAATCCGCCGTTATTAAGCCCGTTTTAGAGCCTATTATTATTAAGCCCGCTTTAAAACCCTCGGTTATAGAATTATTTCTAATTATAATTAAAATCGACCCTAAAACTAGCTACCGAATTGTCTTTACCCCTATTAAAGCGCTAGTAATTAGGAAAGCCGAATTAAAAATTGGTATTACCGGTACAGCCGCTTTCTTTATTAAAATTAAAAACCTTATACTCTACGAACCTTATATCCGCCTCGATAGCTAATACGTTTTTATAGGTACGAAGCGCCCTTACGTTCCTTGCTATTATTAAAACTCCGATTATAATTTTAACCCTAGTAATATCTAAGAATTTAATATAATTATTTTCAATTATATTTACGAATTATAAGGATTATAGCCGTATATTACAAATTATATTCAAATCGAAAAGCTAGCGGTTATAGCGGAGATTTAAAATATAGATTTGACTGAAGAAATAATTAACAATATTATAGAGGGTAATAATTAATAATATAAGGAAAATCTCCCCCCCGTTCTTTATAATTTTATTAATAAAATAGCTAGTATTTATTTATTAAAAAACTCCTATAAGGCCGCAATTTTTACTAAAGCTATTTACCTTATCGGAAATTTTAATAAAAACGTACTATTCTACGAAGAAATAATCCGACGAATATATTTAATTAAAATCTTTAAGGAGGATGTAAAGAAGTTTTTTAATAAAGTAAATCGTTTTGTAAAAACTAAGGATAAAATTCTCGAAATTTTAAGGAAATTAAAAGGCCGCTACTATATCGATAAAATAGTAACTTTTCTCCCCTCTTTAATAAATAAAATCCCTTTATATCGTTCGTATAATTATAAGATCGAATTTAAATTGGGCGAAACGCCCCTTAATATACGATTACAATGAATATTACCTATTAAAGCCGTTATAATTAAGAAATAGATCGATAATAATTTAAAGAAGAAATTTATCCGCCTATTATAATTAGTAACCGCTTTACTTATTCTACTAATTAAGAAGCCGGGTAGTAGTATCCGTATTTGTATAGACTATTACAATATTAATAATATAATAATAAAGATTTAATACTTATTATTACTAATTAAAGAGATTTTCGACGCTATTTATAAGGCTAAAATCTTTATTAAATTTAATATTATTATAATATTTAATAGGATACGCGTTAAAGAGGGCTACGAATAGTTAATAGCCTTTATTACCCGCTTTAGCTTCTACAAATCTATTATATATCCGTTTGGATTATAAAGAGTACCGGGGACCTTCTAGAATTATATTAATGACGTATTATATAATATCTTTGATATTTATATTATTATATACTTTGATAACGTCTTAATTTATTCGGATAACGAAGAGGAGTACGAGAAGTACGTTAAGGAAATCTTATAGCGGATAATTAAAATAAACTTCTAGATTAATATCGATAAGTACGAATTCTATATTACCTATACGAAATATTTAGGTCTTATTATTACCCCGGGAAGTTTCGAAATAGACCCCGAAAAAGTCTTTATAATTATAATGTAGGAAGCTCTAAATTCTAAGAGGGCGCTATAACGCTTTTTAAGTTTTACTAATTTCTATCGTCGCTTTATTAAATACTTTTTAATTATTACCGGCCTATTATACGAATTAATTAAAAAAACGGTCGTAGATTAATATTAGACAGAATAATACTAAAAGTTTTTCGAAGCCCTTAAGAAGGCTTTTAATAATAGACCTATACTTCGTATTTATAATTAGTCGAAATAGACCGTTATTAAAATAGACGCTTCCAATTGGGCCTACGGCGGCACTTTATTATAATACGACGAGGAGGGTATCCTCCGCCCTATCGCTTATTTTAATTAATAATACTCTTTAGCCGAATATAATTATAATATTTATAATAAAGAATTGCTCGCTATTATTAAAGCTTTAAAGGAGTAGCGTTCCGAATTAGAAAGCGTATAAAAACCTTTCGAAATCCTTATAAATTATAAAAATCTAAAGATTTTTACTATTAATAAGTAATTTACCCCCCGTTATATATAATAGTCCTAATTCCTTTCCTAATTTAATTTTATAATTAAATATCGATTAGGCTCGTTATAAGTACGCCCTAACGCCCTAAGTAAGAAACCGGAGGATTTACTTAAAGATATAGTTAATAAGCGGCTATTAATTAGGAATAAAGTCCTATTTAATTATAATATTTTTATTAATAAAATATTTATTCTAGAGGACGGAGGAGGGGAGGTTAACGTCGGTACTAAATATATTTGCAAATTAAAGGTTATAAACGAAAAATCTACTAATAATTTAGTTACGGAAAGTTATAGGAAGTTAATCTTTTTATAAGACGTTATAACCTATTTATTAAACCCTAATTGTAAAATATAATTTAAAGAAATTAAAGACTATATAAAAAAAATATCCTTCGCCGAATATAAATCGATCTAAGGACAGGCGTACTATTACGGCGCCGTTTTTATTAACCCTATAGATACCGAACTTCAATTATAATTCCTTTACTATATTTATAATTCGCCTTTAATTAAGTACTTAGGTTGTAAAAAGACTTACTTATTACTCTCGCAATCTTTTTTCTAATTAGAGATATATATTACTATTAAAGTATACTATAGGATTTATTTAATATATACGAAATCTAAACCATTGCAATATACCCCCTATAGTTTTTTAAAGCCTTTAATAGTACTATTCGCGCTATAAAAGAATATTTCGGTAGATTATATTACTCTATTAACGCCTTACGTCTATCGAAGCTAAGAGTTTAAATATATTATTATAGTAATAAACCGATTAATTAAAATATAGTATTTTATTCCTACCGTTAATTTTATAGCTAAAGAGTTAGTAGATTGCTTTATTGAAAAGGTTTATAATATTTACAAATTTCCGGATTCCGTCGTCTTTAACCGAAATTCCCAATTTATTTCCCAATTCTAGAAAACTTTATCGTCCTACTTAAAAATAATTTTTAAACCCTCCTCCGCGTTTTACCTAATTACTAACAGTTAAACCGAACGTATTAATATAGAAATAAAGAAATACTTTCGCCTCTATATTAATTAGGCGTAAAACGATTAGGTAAATTAATTACTAATCGCGGAATTCGCTAATAATAATCTAATTTTTAAAATTACTAATATCTCCCCCTTCTTTACTAATTATAGTTTCTATCCTCGTATAAGCGTTAAATTAGCTAAACCTTATCTTCTAAATATATTTATATAATAGTAAATAAAGTATTTTAAAATTAACAAAATCGCTAATCGCTTTAAAGAAGTCCTAAACTACATTACGGACTAAGTAAAGCGAATTTAGTAATAATAAAAGGATAACGCTAATACTTACCAATTGGATACTCCGAAGTATAAAATAGAAGATAAGGTTCTATTTAATATAGAGAATCTCGAAACTAGTCGCCCGTACGCTAAACTTACGCCCTTATTTGAAGGCCCCTTTAAAATCCTTAAAATAGATAATTATAAAATTATACTCAAATTCCTAATTAATATAAAGTATAGCCTAACCTTCTATATTAATAAAGTAAAACTATAAAACGAAGTCGGTATTCCCGAACAAACGGCCGTAGAGGAATAGAACGTTCGAGCAAATTATAGCCGGATTATAAGGAGGACTGACGATAGGGAAGACTTAATCGAATATAACTTCAAAAAGCTCGACGGCTGCTAGAAGAATAAAAAAGGCTATTAGGAGTATTATATTATTTAGGGACCCCTTTACTAACCGTTATAGTAACTATATATTAATATAGTTATAACCCCCGATAAAATACGGAGGTTCTACAAAATATACTTAAACGAACTATACCTACTAAATTAGGTAATAGCGGAATAAAAGAGGAAACGGTTACTAAAGAAGACGAAAAGGCCGGCCGTAGGGACGGAAGCCCCGATTAGAGAATATAGAAGACCGGAGGCGGAATAAGAAGCCCTAGCCCCGCGACGGAAGTTACTATAGTATATAGTAATAGCGGCTATAGAAGTATTTCGAGAGCGGACTATTCGTTTAATAGGGATTTCTATCATTTTATATAACTATAATCAACTATATAACTTCTTTTAATCGGGGGAAATATTATAAGGTTAACCTATATCGTACGTAATTACTCATATGCCTTGTACCAGCGCACAGTAGCTTCTAAGACTATTATCGCTATCAATTAATTGGCCGCCGTAATAGCCTCCAGCCGTAGACTTATATTGGGCCTACAATTAGACTGCCCTTATAAGGCCAGTCTTCTGGGCACTCGTCTACACTCTCTCCTTCTCTCCTTCGTACAATTACGTATATTTACATCTACCATCTACCCTTTGCCCGTAATAGAACCGGAGAGAATATAAAAGAAGCTTTAATTGAATTAGTAAAGCGTACTAGGAAAATTAATATTTTAAAAAGATAAGAATTATATTTAGAGAATACGGTAATAAATACAGAATTAAAACATTTTAGAGTCGAGTAAGAATAAAGAATTTAGCAAAAGAGATATAGCAGTAATAAAGTTGGAAGGTTTAATGGGAAATAGGGAAATAAGAAGTTACGACGGCTATAGGAAACCTTATAAAAAAGTTGAAAGAAAGTTGGGAATAAGGGTATATTATAAAGAGAGGTTTATAAAGGGATTTAGAGTTTTATTATTATTACTTCGGGGTCGAAGTATTTTTAGTCTAAGGGGATGTTGAGACCCGCTTTTCTAAATTACATAGATTTAGGCACTTTACCTATATTTAACTAGGGATCGGGATTTCCCGGTTTCTCTTCTTTTCCTTTTCTAGTTTAGGCCGAATCAACAATTCATTTACCCCATTTCTCATACTACTTACTTATCAACCTTGCTATAGCTTGATATTTGGAGGAGGCGGCATTAATTCGTCAATATACGCCACACAGTAAAGGCCTCGTTGCGGCACTTGAATGGACCAATGGCAGTATAGTGCGTGCCCCGCCAAAGTGGACACTCCCGTAAGAAAGGGGAGCTCACTGTCTCCACTCTGAACTTGTCTCACCCCACCAGAGTTTTCGTTCTTGGGGTATTTAGCGGGGGATTGGCAGTCCTCCACCAAGCCAATCAATACTATCAAAATCACCACATTGAACTCGAATACAATGGATACCAACGGATACCAACGGTTTGGTTGATACAGGACAAACTACAACTGTTTATGTTACGATGGAAAAGATGATGAAAAAGACCATGGAAGATGGAACAATGATGGACTGGTGAAACCCAAATTTATAACCCAACAACTCGTCCCCAACCTCGATGAGTTTTCTGGCATGAGCGTGTATATTGTTCCTTCCCAAAGCTGCTGCTTCTTGTCCCCTTTCTTGTAGAAATTGGCCGCCGAACGGACCAACTCAGATGCATCCCTAACAGATCCCCAAACAAAAATGCCATCTTCCACGATATCACACTAACCTTGTCATTCCTCTCCTCCCCGAACAGCCACCCAACTCATCATACCTCATACCTCATACCTAGATATACCATCCCCTATTCCTCCCTATCCTCTCCCCCCTCCGCCAAAGGAACCTCACACTCAATAATCCCCTCCACCCCTCCTCCCGGTCCATACACACCCAACACCTTGAGTCCAGCCCCACGCAACAGCCCCCTCCACTCCTTTTCCGTCCTCTCCCTAGATCCAAACATCGCCCCCATGTACAAATCCAAGTATGTAGCCTCCCAGCTCGCGTTTTTCTCCGGGATCACCTGCTCATTAATCAACAGCCTTGAATACCCCGGTTTCATCGCCTTCTTGATCTGACTCAAGATGATAGCACAACTGGCGTACGGCCAGTCGTGCATGATATGATGGAGGTAGTACGCTCGTGCACCCTTAACAGGTTGCGGGTTGAAGAAGTCGTGTTCTTGCAGTTGGATGGCAATATGCTTCCCGTTGGGAGAAGTGAGAGAAGGGGGAGCGACGGCAATGACAGACGGCAAGTCTTGTAGCACCAGCCTGCCGGGATGGGAAGGGTGCTGGGAGATGAAGGTCTGGAGATCGTGGCCGACGTTGCCGCCTATGTCTACTAGCATTACTGGGTCGGAGCCGTCTGGGAGGGGAGTGGGATCGAAGCCTGAGATGAGACGGTCGGCGGCTGGGTAGACGCTTGAGGAGCACCATGCTGGGTGGCCCTGGCAGTAGGCGACCATGTGGTCGTTGAAGTGTTGGGTGTTCTTTGCGGTCGAGGCAATCACCTCGAAGAATGTTTGCGAAGTCTGGTGCCCGAAGGTGAAGGGGTTGTCGATGGTGGTTGTGGGGGATTGGTAGGATTTGGTCTTGAGCCACTTGTGTAGGTTGCTCATGGCGGGGAGGCAGACGTCCCGGTAGAACTGGTAAGACCCGGCGAGGGGAGAGGTGGTGAGGGCTTTGGAGAAGTTGTTGGGGCGGTACTCGTCTTCGCCGGTTTGGATAATGTGGTTCATGGCGGCTAGGTGACGGAGGATGCGACGGAGGAGGTCCGGGTCGAAAGAGATGGCTTCGGCGAGACGGTCGACGGTTTTGGGAGAGCCGTTACGCTTGGCCATTTCGTGGAAGAGGTTGGTTTCGATACCGATGACGATAGTGTAGAAGTTGGAGGTCTGCACGGTCAGTTAGTGGTGGTTTTGACTACATAGATCAGGACATGTAGAGGCCATACCTCCGCACCAATGTGCCTCAGCAGAGTCTCTCTTGGGGTTTCAAGGGCGGCGACCAGAGATCGAGCCTTAGACAGCAAGGATATACGGGCATTGCGGTCTGTGGAAAAGTCAATGTCGCCCCAGTTGTATGAGGCAATGTCGTCGATGAGACCGGAAACACGGCCAAGGTCGCATGGACGAGCATTGATGGAGATGTCGTTGGGGTCGAAGGAGGAGGATGGTCTGGACTTGACATTGGGTGCGGTGTTGTCCACGGTATCATGGTAAATCTCTTGAATGGAGGGGGCCATGATGAGTTGCAGATGTGGAAATCCTGCTAGAAGGGAACGATGAGGTTGATGATGGTGTCGAGAAGCTGTTGAGGAGAGAAGGACAGCGGTCTTATACCTTCTCTATGTACACGTCTCGTTCTTCTCCTGTCCCTTTCAAGCTTTCCATATCACGACCTTGGCCTTTGAGCTGCAAGCTGACGCTATCACGCCCCAACGACTACTAGTGTTATGTGTGTCTGTGATGAGTCCAGAGGCTGAGCCCTTTGATGGTGTCCACAGTGTCGACTATGGGGAGGTTTATGATGGATCCAGATTCCAGCCTGTTCAGGTTTGCAACTTTGCAGAAACTAGTGGATGTGGACAACATCTCGATGTCCTCGTGCCGAGCATTATCCTAGATAAGTGGACATGAAAATTGAAGCCAGAGACTGACCAGCATCACCAAGCTGAAGATGGGTTGACACCAGTGAAAGCGGGGGCGAGTGAGAGAGCTCGATAAGACCATGGCCGCCTACGCATCAGCAAATGTTGTGACAGTTGGAGTGCCTCCTCAAGGTGAGTATGCTTCATCGTCCTCCCTTTCCCACTGTACGTCCATTTTCGGAAACATCCTTCAGTCGTAGGGCGGTTGGAACGGCTCTATACCCCGCACGGAAAAAAGAAACGAGCGTGGCCATGAGGCATGTCTTGAAGGTCATCACCTTGACACTATTCGCGGCAGGTTCCGCACGTGGGCTCGGACACTAGCCCGTAGTGTCGTTGGCTATCACGATGTTGCTGATAAAGGGAAGGAGGTTTCGAGTTTGACAGCTGAAGAACCCTTGATCCAATGGAGCTCCGTGGATGCGATGCCTGTCACTGCTGTCGATCAGATACCCTGAGCCAGAGCGGGTGGGTTGGGAACTGCGTAGCTGGGGTTCACTTCGGGATCAAACGGTGGACTAATGTCCAAAACCGAACATATTGGAATCTCGATGCACCTTGCAAGATCCACGCAAGCAATCCCATGCCACGCTGAAAACACGTTTCCCACGCTGGAGATATGTGATGAAGAAGTGATGAGAACGTCTTTTGGTGAGGGGGGAGTAGATCGATTGGTCTAGTTCGAAACACCCATGTTAATGTCTTCCATCAGTTTACCGCTTCGGGAACAGGAAACATGAAGCACACGCTAGCAAGGCTTGGAGATCTCCAAATGGGGAGTTGCGATTGAGTGTGATTGGATCTTCAATCTTCAGCCCTCGGGGATGTTTCACACCTGTGCCGTAGACTAGACCGGGCTACTGCTTCTCGTGGTCTCCATCACCAACACCAACACCAGACGGAAGACTATGCAAAGTCAGTGATAGGAAAGAGGAGGGAGGACCAGGCAGGTAGCTCCATTGTGTGTGATTGTATCAAGGGACCGGAAAAACTTTCGAATGGAACTGAACTTACCCAACTTGAGTTCTAGTTGAATGCTGCCCCAGTGGTATCAACCTCGGAGGGCTCCCATACCCCGCGACATACCGCCGCCGACGTCATTGCCACCGCCAACGCTGATATCGATGCCAGCAGACAATACAGGCAACTCGATATCCAACAAGTGTCTTCCCCCCAACTGCGTAACGAACACCCTTTGCTCGAGCCCCGTTCCAACCTGTCGTAACTCCTCTTTCATGAACGAGCACAGCCTCTGCACCGATACCTTGCCGTCTCCTCTAGCATAGGCGCTGTCCAGGATTCTGCATAGGGCCTGGGTCATTGGCGTTGCTCCTGTTGTAGTCCCCTTCGAGTTGCTGTTGGGAGTTTCTGTTCTGGGCAAGGGAACAGGAACGCAGGCGCCCAAAAGTTGCTTAATGGAGGGTGAAGATGCCAGACCTGGGTCAACCAGCATCTGATCTTCGGCTTCCGTGCTCCCATTCGAGTTCATGGAGTGGTGGCAGTCAAAGATGAGCAAGACGTCGCCCTCACTCGACATGATGGGTTCGCGAATGTCCTCCCAGAAGAAATGACTCGTGCCACTTGCATTCGCAAACATCATCCTCCCTCCAACCATTCCCGCTCTCCCAGCGTAATAAACAATTAGTAACTTCTTCTTCTCCTGGTCCATATCGGAGTCCGCGAGAAACTTGGCCAGGATGGTCTCCACAGCCGCAGTGGGATAGTCCTCCGGAATCGGTCGACATTGGACTCGATATCCGAGTCGTTTGAAGCAGTTGCGAATGGGCTCTGTGGAGGTACTGATCCCTTGCCGACATGGGCTATACTGATTTGGCCCTTGTTGCTTGACCTTTGCGTTTGTTGCTGTTGTAGTGGCCCAGCTGAGTATCAAGACGTTGACTTCTTCGGCTAGCTTCGCGTATCGTTTGCGGTGAGACAAAGAGAAGACAGAGCTGAACCTGGTTTTTGGTTCTGGCGGTTCGGTCTCGGGTTCAGGTCGAGCGGTGTTGAAACTTGGTGATGCTGGATACGCCGAGTAAGTCTCGTATAACTGTTGAGAGTGCGAGAGAAGTGTTGCGTGGTCTCTGTACCAGTCTTGTGATTTTTTCTTTTCTGCCCGTGCTCTAGCCTCTGTATCAAGTCCCTTGACAGCCGCGGATGTGTAGAGGTTGACTGGGCTTTTCGGCTGTGGTTGTAACTGCAAAGACAAGCGATCTCTCTGTACTTTGGAAGGCCCAACGGTCCTTGACCAGCTCGAAGTCTGAGGTGATGACACTACAGTCTCAGTCTCCATATCTCCATCACCGTCGGCATCACGGCGAAGATGATTGTCTCTGGACCACGGTGAATCGGGGCTGAGGGCTTCGGTGGCGGTTATGGGGCTTTGACTGTTGCAAGTCTTCGTCAGCCGTTTTGTCTTGGGATCAGATGTCAGGTTGGCTGAACTTACACCTCAAGCTCCTGCAAAGCATCGATCACCATCTCCATGTCTCCATCCCACTCAAGTCCAACGGGGAGCGACGTTGTTTGGTGTTCATGATGCTCAGCACCCCTGGGCGTAGCTTCACTGTCTCCTCTCCCATCCACACTCCTTGCCGGCTCCGAAGGCAAAGCTCGTACACTAGTGCTGTCAACAGGTCCACTCGAGAAGTCATCACGGAGGTTGGCCAGATGACGATACCATAGTTGAGTGAAATCCGTGCTGCTGTTCATCTTGGTCGTTTAACTGACGGATTCCGAAAATAGCGCGGCCCAGGTCCGATCCTCTCTGACACATAGCTCTGTTCAGCCGAGTCAGCAATGATAGTCTCGTTGTTTCGCTTGTCGATCCATCTCTGATGTCAAGAGACTGTACTAACCTGACGTTGCTGTTCGCCTCTGAAGTGGTAGTAGAAGCTGAGACGCCAGAAAAGCGGTTAAGTGCCAAAGATAGATCAAGTTCGCTGCCACGCTGCCCACCTACATGGTGTTCCTACCCAGAGATCTGATCGGGGGGCAGGCGGATACCAGATTGCAGAAGGTCGTCACGTCAAGCAAGCCGGAGCAAGGACATGGTCTTCTTGGCCGCTGACAGATCCGGGCGAGCTTCCTGGTTCCGGGTAGTAAATGGCTGGCATCCTCTCGGCTAAAGCCTATCAGCCCAGATGAAATTGTGGTAGCACTGCAGGTTGTATTCTCCGGGGATGTTGAAGTTTGGGACCGAGCATGATCGGGACCGCTTCTGACTGGTTCGACCTCAATATACTCACCTTCTTATGTTGATCAGTGTTGTACCTTGTCTGACATAACTCCGGTGTTATGGGTGACCATCGCGGACTCGGCCTGGCAACTGGCAGATTTTGATGGTATGACACCATGGCAGTGCTGGTCGATGGACCAGAGACATGGTGGAAATGAACGAGAAATTGGGAGTATGGTGGGCAGATTGATGCGGCTGTGGGAGTGGACGCACCAAGTGGAGCGAGGGGACGACGATGATCATGAGGCACTTGAGGAGATCAAGAGAAACTGAAGAGACACAAGACTGATCACATGATCAGCGAGATAAAAGGACATATTTCGTGGGGGGAAAGAGCATCTTCATCCTGCAACGGCTTGTGAGGAAGGAGCATCTTGCTGGAGGACTTCCCCTGAACGAGAACCTTGGGGAAAGAATCGCATCTCATGATTCAGCGATGACAGCGCGACAAGCCTGAGATCAATCAAGCCACGGTAGATACATCAAGTCGGGTTATCGTATGAACATGGCTGACATTGTGAGCAACGAAGATGAAGGTCGAATGGCGATGCTTCGTTACGGCAGGAGTGTTGCTTTGGGTAGCATATTGTGCTTAGACGAATGACTAAGATTAATGGCCGGACATATGTAGTTAAGCAGTCAATACCCTGCTAACGAAGCCATTAAAGCTGGCCCCACTTGTGCGCGCCAGCTTCCTGGTCTTGGCGCGCTTCAGCTTTTCTGGCGCGTTTTATCGTGTTTTCTTGACAGGGAGGAGTTCCCCTCGTCACAGTTTCCCCTCCATCCACTAACGAGTCCCTTGGTCCCTTGGGCTTCCATACTTCATACTTGACCTCGACAATTTCACACCTCCACCAATTCTTCTTGATACCCAAGTGGACGACACCAACACCAGATTACAACACAGACACACAAGATGGCAACACCAATGGCGCACTCCAGCGATGCTGGCTTCATGATGTCGGACGGAATCGCAGCGCGAGGAGGAGCTACTCCCAGGGCGCGAAATGGTCAACCCAGTTCCTCTTCAGCTCGTCCACGAGGACCTCCCTCAGAAAGCCTCGGAGCCGCCAGCGAAGATGAAGGGGAGGAAGGGTTCGCCGACGATCAGGTCCCTGTCCGTTCGAGGCCTCAGAACATTGCCGACATTCCCAAAGTCCAGGATAGGATTGGTGTTATGGTCCAGAGAGCCTTTGAGGCCTTCATTGACGGGTATGACTACAGATACCAGTCAAACATATACTACATGCTGACACAAGCACCAGCTACGTCGAAACACCCACATCGTCCGGCCAACCAACCTCGAGCGCAGTCACGACAGACAAGTACTACGTCGCCCAGATCCACGGCATGAAGACCTACTCGTTATCCACCTTTTACGTCGACTACAAGCACATTGCCTCATGGCAAGACGGTACTCTCGCCGAGGCCATCACCAACTCGTACTACCGCTTCCTTCCCTTTCTCACAGCCGCCCTCCACAGCCGAATCGCCGCCTACGAGCCCCAATACTTTAACGAACATCGTCAGCCCACCGCATCCAGCGCCCACTCGACGACAGCCTCCAGCACGCGAGGCGCCAATGCCAGCCAGTCTGACTTCGGCATCAAGAACCCCAACCAACAAACCGACAAGCTCTTCGCCATTGCCTTCTACAACCTGCCCCTCGTCTCGCGCGTGCGCTCCATGCGCGCCCGCAACGTCGGCCAGCTTCTTGCGATTAGCGGCACCGTCACGCGCACCTCCGAAGTCCGGCCCGAGCTGGCTCTGGCCACCTTCAACTGCCAGGCCTGCCGCACCGTCGTCCCCAATGTCGAGCAGACTTTCCGGTACACCGAACCGACGCAATGTCCTAATCTGACGTGCCAGAACCGCACGGCGTGGCAGCTGGATATCAGACAGAGCACCTTTGTGGATTGGCAGAAGGTCAGGGTGCAGGAGAACAGTAGCGAAATTCCCACGGGCAGCATGCCCAGGACTATGGATGTGATTTTGCGCGGTGAACTGGTGGATCGCGCAAAGGCTGGCGAGAAGTGTATCTTTACGGGTGCGCTGATTGTGGTGCCGGATGTTAGTCAGTTGGGTCTGCCGGGTGTGAGGAACGTTTCGGTGCGTGATGATCGAGGTGCGGATGCGGGTGGCAGTGGTGTTTCTGGTCTCAAGGCCTTGGGTGTGCGCGATCTTACCTACCGTTTGGCGTTCCTTGCTTGCATGGTTACGCCTGATGTGTCGGCGATCGGTGCTTCTGGTGATGCCCTCCTCATGGACATTGTTGGTACCCTCAACAGCAGCGCGGCAGCTGAAACCGCCGAGACCATCAAGGAAGCCCAGGAAGCATTGCTAAGCTCCTACACCCCTGCCGAGATGGAAGACCTCCGTGCCATGGTGCACAGCGACCACATCTACTCGCGCTTGGTACAGTCCCTGGCACCCACGGTCTACGGCCACGAAGTCGTCAAGAAGGGCCTCCTCCTCCAGCTTTTGTCTGGTGTCTCCAAAACTACCGCCGAAGGCATGGCACTCCGTGGCGACATCAACATCTGCATCGTCGGCGACCCCTCGACCTCCAAATCCCAGTTCCTCAAATACGTCGTCAACTTCGCTCCTCGGGCAGTCTACACCTCCGGCAAGGCGTCTTCCGCCGCTGGTCTCACGGCCGCCGTCGTCAAAGACGAAGAAACCGGCGAGTTCACCATCGAAGCCGGTGCCCTCATGCTCGCCGACAACGGCATCTGCTGCATCGACGAGTTCGACAAGATGGACATCGCCGACCAAGTCGCCATCCACGAAGCCATGGAACAGCAGACCATTTCCATCGCCAAGGCTGGTATTCAGGCCACGCTTAATGCCAGAACCTCGATTCTAGCAGCTGCCAACCCCGTCGGAGGCCGGTACAACCGCAAGACCACCCTGCGCGCCAACATCAACATGTCCGCCCCCATCATGTCCCGTTTCGATTTGTTTTTTGTCATTCTCGATGAGTGCAACGAGCAGGTCGACCGCCACTTGGCCGAACACATCGTCGGCCTCCACCAAAACCGCGACCAAGCCATCGAGCCCGAATTCTCCACCGAACAAATACAGCGGTACATCCGTTTCGCTAGAACCTTCCGCCCCGAGTTCACCGACGAAGCCAAGGAAATCCTCGTCCAGCGCTACAAGGACCTGCGCGCAGACGACGCCCAAGGCGGCATCGGCAAGAACAGCTACCGAATCACCGTCAGACAGCTGGAGAGTATGATCCGTCTGTCCGAAGCCATCGCGAAGGCCAACTGCGTGGAGGAAATCACGCCCGAGTTCGTCAACGAGGCGTTCCATCTTCTTCGCCAATCGATCATCTCCGTCGAGCACGACGACGTCGAAGTCGACGATGAAGACGACGCCCCCGAACCCCCCACCGACGACCCCGCTGCTTTGCAAGCCGCTGCCGCCGCCGCTTCGCGCGTGCCAGAAGCGGACATGGACGGCGACGTCGACATGGCCGGTGGTGAAGCTGCTCGCCAGCCGTCTGCGGCACCCTCCGCTGCGCCCTCGCAAGCGGCGCGTGAGAAGCAGACGATTTCGTATGACAAATACATCTCCATCGTCAACCTGATCGTCTCCAAGGTCGCCGAAGACGAGACGCAAGGCTCAGGGGAGGGGATTGAAAGCGAGCAGCTGGTGGAGTGGTACCTGGAGCAGAAGGAGGAGGAGATGGCGACGGAAGAGGAGTATGTTGAGGAGAGGAGGTTGGTGGGGAAGGTTTTGAAGAGGATGGTCAAGGTATGTTGTCTTTTTGCCCCTTTTTTCTTTTTTTCGTTTGGTTTGGTTTGATCGTCGGTTTGCGGCGGGTGAATGATGGTTGGTAATGGGAATTTATGCTGACATTTGACACTAAAACAGGACAACATCCTCATGGCTATCCGCGGACAAGGTATCGTTGGCGAGGAAGGAGGTACTGCTGGGGAGGGTAGTACCTCGGCAAGGGCAGAGGAGGGCAACATTGTTTATGTGTTGCATCCTAATTGCGCGGTGGAGGAGTTTTAAGTCTGGGGTCCCCAAGTGGTTGGGATGGTTGGTTACAGAAAAGTGTAAACTGTATGGAATTTGTCTGAGTGGGATTTGGAAAAACTGTTGGGCTAGCTGGTTGGCGTTTTTAGGAGTTCATGTAGGTTGGAATGGGCAGCAGTGGGAAAGATATCATGGTGTTGTGCGGAATGCGATAGATCGTTGAGATAGACCCTTGCGGCTGGCTTAGATGCTGGATAAGAAGGGGGAAGCCCCATCCCTTGCATTGTATAACCGATTCTTTCAACGCCCACCATTTCTTTGATTCAAAGATTCACGAATGATCACTCGTGAAAGAACTCTGACTGTATCCTGGATATATCAGCATCCTAACTCATATGTTGGTGTGATCTCTTCACCTTGAGGTCTGGGTGCTATCACATGAAAACAAATCAACAGGGGTCCATCTGGTGTATGACTGATAAGATACCGTAGTGGGAAAACGCAGGAGGGCACAAGCCTTACCAGACTTGCCAAGCCGGGGAAGTCTTATTGAGTTGGTAAGTTTTATTGAAATGAGAAGCCTTGTTGGTTATAGGGGAGGGCCCTATTAAAGGCGGTCTTAGATTAGTGCAAATATAGCGGTTAAATTATGTTGTTAAAATGTGAAGAGTTGCAGCGTATATTAACGCTAAAATTGATCGGAGATTTAGAAGGGAGCCATTTCCCTAGTCCGCGCACAGACCTTTTTTACAATACGTACAAGAGATTTCAACCAAGTCCACGCCTAAATCCGTCACAAACGCCAAGCGCACAGACCATACCACCCATGCCAGCCCATAATCCACGGGCAAAATACTAAAGGTCCTAATATAAAAAAGGAAAAAAGGAGTAAAGAAAAAAGAAAAAAAAAGAAAAGAAAGATAATAAAGAAAAATGCTTTAATAGAAGTTAGCCCGATATAATAATATATATTCCTCCTATTACTATAAAGGAGTAATATTATTACTACTAGTAATAAGGTTATCCTCCGTTATAGTCAGATTATTATCACCGTTATATATGCCATTAACCTAACTAGTACCAACACTACTACTATTACCGCCAGCATCACCGCCAACATTACCGCTAGAAGTACCACCGCTAGAAGCACCACCTTTTCTACCCTTCCTACCTTTCCTACCCGTACCCTTTCGAATAGTAGGAACCTTCCCTCCCCGATTACTAGGACCCTTAGCGGGCCGACCGCCGCGAGTAGTAAGAGTAAGGGAGGCGGTAATAAAGGAGGAAGTAAAAGTAGAAGTAATAGTAAAGGCGGTAGTACGGAGGAGAGTAGCGCTAATTTTCGTATAGCCGGGAATAGGGATAGGAGTTTGCTTAGCGGGAATAATTAGAATAGTAGGACTAGAAATAGGGTTAGAAGAAGCCGGGCTAGAAGAAGCTAGGTTAGGAGCGGGAACAGCGGAAGTAATAGCTGTAAGAGTAGTAGCAATAGGGGGGGAGGGGGCAGATTACTACTATTATTACTATTATTACTACTCTTACTACCTTTTTTTACGAGCCTCATCATTCATTCTTTTGGCTTTATCTAGATATTTTTACTTCTCAATCTCCTTTTACTTCTTTTACTCTTTTTACTACTATTATTCCTCTATTTTCTACTATTCGCTACGAATATATTCCTAGAATTTAGTAATTTCCTCCGCCTTACGCCTTTATTTTTCCCTTTACTCTTTTTATTATTTACGTAAAATATTAATAGTAGTACGTAGTTTATTTATACGCTAGCGCTCTAAAGCCCGTAACCTTTCCGCCTCCTCCTCCTCCCGCCGCTTCTCTTCTTACGCTAAACGAATTAACGGAGTAGCCGGAGTAACTACCCTTATTAATTAATAAAGAGGTAATAATCGGGAATCGGCGGTACCGCCCAAAGTACAACTAAAACCTTAAAAAGGCCGAGGGGACGATATATAGTTATAGCGGGAGGCGGGGCGGGAAGGAATTAAACTAAAGTCGTCACCGCAATTTTAGGATATATTAAATATATTAAATTACTAACGATTAAAGGGGGCGCAGAATACCTAACGGCTGAGGGGAGGGAGACTAAGGCGGAGGGGTTTAATATTAACCTCTTAATAATCAAAAAAGTAGTAAGGAATAAGAAAAATAAGAGAGGAGCGGACAGCGGCGGCAACGATAGTATTAAGAGAGGGAGCCGCGGTAATAGCTCAATTAGGAGCTTTGGCGCCGTAGTCCTCATCCTTATCCTTATTTTCCTCTTCGTTATTAATACCGGGTATTAATCTATAATTAACGATATTGCGAATTAATATATTTATACTAACTTAAATTATAATATTATCGACGGTAAGGGGGGGTAATTATTATATATCCTAAGTAAAATAGGTAGCTTCAATCTACTAAAAATTTTTATAAAGTAAAAGTCTATTAAATATTTTATAGAAATCCGCGCGTCCAACTTCGTCTTTATTCTACTCTCTACTAATATAGGAATACTAATATATATTAGGGTTGAACTTCTTTTCTTAGGCCGCAACCCTACCGATAAATACTATAATAATAATAAAATAAAATTTGAGAAAAAACCAAGACTTGCCTCTTTTGCAAGTAAAGTTATCGTCCTATAGTAAAATTTTAGCTAAAAGTTTATAAACGATACTATATACCGTTTTATCGAAGCGCCAGTACAGCTAAAAGGCCGTAATATCGTTATTTTCTTTAAATTTCGGCTATTTATCGGTATCGACGCGAAAATAAATATTACTATAGTCCGCAATCCAATCTAATATTTGGTTCTACCGATATCGAATATTAATATAATAAAAAGTAAATAAAATCTTTATATTTTAATAATAGAAAAAAGAATAAAATAAAAAATCAAAAAAGAATCGTCGATATAATTTATATAGAATAACTTATTATAAATTTTACGCTTAAAATTATTAAATATATTATTACTATAATTATATATAATCTAGAATATATCGCAATTAATATCGATTATAAAATATTAATTAAATATAGCACCCGGTAATAATTTATTAGAAAAATAAATAAAAAAATACTATATATACAGCTTTCTAATAAAGGATTTAATTCTATCTATTTTTTATTCGAACGGGGGGTTAGGGTTTTTATCCTAATTATAGTTTCCGACGCGGGGCGTAATAGCGTATATATATTTAAAACTCGCCCGGCAAATCGGGAGGAAAAATAACGGCCAATTCTCCCGAAAAATCTTCTTACTCTTCTCGATAATGCCGCGGGCAATTGAACTACCGCGACTAATTATTACCGATTAATTGGGGGTCTAGGGCATAGCGGTGCCGGGGAGCAAGCGAGGGTCGATAACCCGGGGGATGGCCGGCGTGTTTATATCGGTAGGGGGGGCAGGAGGTTACTATTATATTATATTAATTATTATAAAAAAAATAAAGAAGTAAAGTGAGGTTTACCTAGATACCGCCGCGAAGAGTTTATTAGCTAGCGCTAATAGTACCTCTAACTCTGCGGTCGGGAGGGGGGGGACGGCGGCCGGAAGATATAGTAATATTACTATTACTATTACTATTATTATTATTATTATTATTATTATTATTATTATTATTGTTATTCTTCTTCTTCTTCTTCTTCTTAAATTCAAGAAAAAAAAAGAGGGCAAAACGACGACGACGACGAGGAAGTATAGTAGTAATAATAATAAAAAAGGAAAAAAGGGGAGAGGAGAAGGAGGATAAGAGAGGAAGGGAGATATTAAAATTTCAGATTTGTACGTAGTACGTCAGCCTCTATTTACTTATCTGAATTTTATTTAATATTAACGATACCTCCAATATTCAAAACTGGAAGGAGCCCGATATATATAGTCGACTCTTATAGCTGTGCGGTCGTATGTCGTTACGTATACGGGTAGTTATTAGGTAACCCTTTGGAAAATCCCTACTTTTTATTAATATTATTAAAAAATCTCGAAACCTAATACCAACATCCTACTAATATTTAGACAATATTATATCGCATAATATCTGATTAATCTTTTTTATATTAATTTCAAATTAATATATTTGATTATCTTTATCCATCTACTAACGCGAACGCCAATACGAACGCGCTACGAAAAAAGGCGAAACTCTCTAATCGTAGGAAGCGCATTACTACCTAAGCTATCAAAACCTAGGTCGAGGCTCTTAATTCCGGGAATGCAACCTCTCAATAAACAAATACATAGGGGTAGTCTAGCGAATTTTCGATTACTTTCAATAATAATAATAATAACGATAACGGAGCCTTTTTCGGCGATAATAATATTCAAAATACTAAAACTCTTGCTAAGGACGGGATTAATACCGAGATTAAAGATGAGAGTAAATTACTACCTATACTATATAAATAATATAGGGTTTAATATTACTAACCTTTTATAGTGATTATCGATCTAAACGGCCTTCGTAATAATAATATCGAAGATATAGCGACTAGTACCCTCCGCGCCGTATTAAAATTTAAAAATATTCTTAGTATTAGTATTTATAAAGATATTACCCTTACTAAATTATTACTAAAGTTATTAACGTTCGACGAACTAGAGGAAGTTATTCCGCTAATAAAAGAGGACCTATTTAACGTATTAATCCTCGTCCCGATTTACTAAAATAAAAAAATCGAATTTTCGGACTTTGAAAAATCTATAGCAATATTCGCCGACTTATATAATTTGAATCGCAATTTATAATAAATATTAAAGGAAATTCTTTAGAAAATCCGGGGTAATAATAAGGAAATTCCAAATGTAGTTAAAGCCCTCCCGCGATAACTTTCGATATTGAAAGACCGTATACATCGATATATACTTCTAATAAATATATATAAGGTAAATATTCCGTTAAATATTTTTAAAATACCAATATTACTAACTAAATTTAAACTTAAAGAATAATAGCAATTCGAAGAGGTTAAAATTCTAATAGACGCTAAAAAGGCTAGTAGTACTACTATAAAATTCGCGAATCGAATTGCGAAGGATAAGGGGAAATTCTATCCCGAAATAACGAAGGCGGTTAAAGAAATAAACAATGTTAAAATATAATTAAAAGTATTATAGGAATTGAATTTAAAGAATACCGGGAACCTTCCTATTTTAACGATAAAATTCACCTTTTTCAATCTACTGATAATATTTAAAAATATTATATCTTCTAATATTAGTAAACGCGCTTATTCTAGGCCTGGTTTTTTCGTCGACGAACTCCGTAAACTATTTCACTTATACGTATAACTATCTTCAATTCGTAATACCTCTAATAAATATATTTACGTCGTTGTAAATAGCGTTAAAGAAGGTTATATTTTCCTATCCGATTAAGTATATTATTAATGTATAAATTTTAATTATATTATTAATTATCGTAATATTTCTAATAGTTCTCCTAAAATCGCTAATCTTTATATTAGCCGGGTATATAGCGTTGGGTACGACCTACGTACGGACCCTTATACTCTAAATCCCGAGTAATTCGTATTATAGATTTAGGAGGCATTTCAATATAGATCCGGTACTATTATAATAGACCTACTATAAGCCGACGACGAATTAATTTTCAAATTAAATATCGTATATATTCCGGAAGATTATATATATTCCTATATAGACTATAATATATACGCTAATCAATATTTTAATAAGATCCTTGACGATCCGGGATAGAAATTAATTATATAGCGTAGTAAGGTCGTCTAACCGTTTTAAAAATATAACGAACCAGTTTTCTAACGACGACAGGACGAAGAATAGTATATATACCGGAGAATAATTATTAATAA
This sequence comes from Neurospora sp. CHS-2018a, assembly GCA_009802275.1. Lineage (NCBI taxonomy): Eukaryota > Fungi > Ascomycota > Sordariomycetes > Sordariales > Sordariaceae > Neurospora > Neurospora sp. CHS-2018a. The sequence goes on from RAKG01000063.1 coordinate 373,602, forward strand.
CGATATTATCATCCCTCTTTATTATATATACCCAATCCGTATAGAATTCGAACTAGCGATATTCGGCCGGCCAATTTTCGAAGAATAATAGGACTAAAATCGTCTAGGTATATTCCCGGTTAAATCTTTCCCCTATTTAAATTTTATCGACGGCTTTAGGGTATTCTAAAATTCGTACCGGAGTTTAATAGGTTTTTATTTCACTCCCGCTAATCTTACGGTAAAGGAACGCTCTCGTCCCAATAATATTTTCCCTATTATCCTAGGACCCTATAGTTCTAATTTTAGTAACGTTATTAAAGGTTTAAGAATTATAGCGTATTTTAATAGTAGTTTGGAGATAGATTTAAATAATAGTACTAAGGTTCGTTTATATACGTATATTATATATTATATTAGTAATATGCTACAATAGGCCGAAAACTCTAGCTTTAAAGGCCTTCGTACGAAAAAATTCTACCGTTACTATTATATATAAAATTCGAAAGGGTAATATATTATAGTAATAAATATTTATTTAAAGATTAACCCGTCCTAAGGCCGGTATTATCCTTAAATATTAGAAATATAATATAAAATATCGATTATTAAATAAGAAACCTCTTTAAAATAATATAGTATACAATAGGGTATAAATAACCTTAATTTAATATTCGCTTCGTTAAATTTAATATTAAACCTCGTATTCTCTCGATTATTCGACCCCGCCTATATAAAATATACCGGCCTTACTAATTTAATATATAATCTATTCCGTAATAGTATTTTAATTAAGAGTGCCCGGGCCGAGTATTTAATAGAGATTCGAGCGTAGCTATTCCTATTAGGAACTAGGCAACTTTAATTACTATACTACTATTTTACTAGTTACAAACTATCGAACTATAGCCTATAGGCCTTTATTATACTAACCTTTATATTAAGTTAACTTAGAAAGGAGTATATTTAAAAAGTATAATATAATAAAGTAAAGAATAAAATAGGGCGTAACCTTATTATTATAATCGTTAAAACTATAATAGCTATCGCTAAAAATATAATTATACTATTAGGGCGGAATATTAACGAAGTTAACCGTCGGAATATAATTAATATTATTATAGACGCCCGCACCCGCTTTAACTAACTATATATATTCGTTTTAGCAACATCCTTCGGCTCTATTATTAAATCGGCTATTAAGTCGAAGGTAAACTCTATCGCTAATAATAATAACGATAATAATAACGACGACGATAAGGCGAGTCCGAAAAAAAAGGGGAAGGTATTATAATATTTTAACGATATGCTAAAGTTAAATATTTACGCTAATATATATTATCCGGCATTTGCGTACGAATATACCTTACCTATAAATTACAATATATTAATTAGGGAGAATTGTTATAAGTAAATCGAATATTATAACCCCTTTTTTTTTCACTAAGTTCAAAATCCATATTAAAACATCGAACTAAATAAGTTGTATACTAAAGGTACGTATAACCTATATTTAATGGAATTTCATTGGTTACCCCCGTACACTATAGAATTTGCACGTATATTCGAATACGAAAAATTCGTCCCCACTCGGCTCCTATCCCGTCTTTACGTCGTATTATATTATATTGAATCTCACTTCGTACTTTACGATTCTAATATATTATATAAGTAAATATTTTAAGATTAAAATTTACGAAACGAATTATTCGAATATCGAGAAGGTGCTTCTAATAAAGCTGAATTTTTAAAAAATATTGCAATTCGTCCTTTAAAGCGCTTTTAAAGAATCCGACCCCGAATTTATAATAGAAATATTCTAATTTTATAAGGATTACCCAATTTTATTTAGTAAAGTATTATTACGAATTAATTAGAATAATTTCGATTAATCCCTCAAAAAAAAAGTGGAGTATAAAATCGATATAAATTAATTTATTAACGCTATTTACTTATTACTATCTACTATTAATCGGATTCCTTCTAAAGAAATTAAAATATATCGTTATATAGCTAATAAAGGTCGAAAGCTACTTGAATACGCCGGTTTTATATTTATTACGCCGACGTTTCGAAGATTAATTCGATAGGCTTACTATAACGATTATAATAAGCTATAGGATTATTCTAGTATATTCGAGAATAATATAATCAAATAGTTAAAGAAATTTGGGTTTTTAAACCAATATATACTTCCCCCTTCCTCCTACCTATTCTTTATATATTATTATAAATCTAGCCTAATATAATTTTGGTAGTAAAATCCGAATATTAAATTAAGGTTATTCGGATAGATTTAGTAATAATATCGGGTATTTAGCGACAAATTGTACTTCGACGGCAAATATATAGATTAAATTAATAAGCGATAATATAATAATCCGACTATATAATATATAGCTAAATATACGTATATACGATTTGATCTACCGGTTGGGAATTTATATGCCGTCGAATTCTATATAATTAAATATAATAACGTTTATCGTTACCAATTTTATTAAAAATCTATTAATTCTATTTAATAGCTTATACATCGATAGCGCGTAAACGTAGGCTCTTCGCTCTAATTCTATCTAACTTTCCCGCCAATTATATAATATATAAAATATTTTAACGGTACTATATTAATTTCTTCCTATTTTATTAAAATATAAAAACGTTGTCTCGATATTATTAAAACGTATTATTAATATTTCAACTATACTAATAGTTATCGACTATAGTATTAAATCTTTACTATACGTAGGCCAATTTATATAATATTAATTAAGCTAGTCTACTAACGCCGGTTTAATATATAGGGAGAATACGCGCTTTATATTCGGTTGCGGCGATTATATATAATATAAGCGATTAAACGTATTTTATTTTAGCCGCGTTAATTATATCTTTATATTATAGAATATTAATAATAATTATATCTTTATTATTTTTACCCCGGTAGTACGCATTAATTCCCAATACCCTATTCTTAATTTAGAAATATTATAAGAAGAATATTAAAATCCCGTAATAATAGGTATTATAGTTATTACGCCTATCCGCTTATATATAGTCAAACTTAAGGATAGTATAATCGTATAAGTATATTAGGAAGTATATTTCCTCTAAATAAGAAATAGTAAGTTAATTCTATTATAAGATTTGGGTTTAATATATTAATTTAGTATATTTAGCCGAGCCTGTTACTGGCTAAGATTACTGGAATTCCGTATAAATCTCCCGTCCTTAATTATACTTACGTATAAACTTTTCTAATAGTTGGCATAATTCCCCAAGCTTCTATTTATACGCCGGTCTATATTGTATATAGTATATATACGTAAGTTTAGTAAATTATATTCTCGTCTATTATCCCTATTTTTATAAAGAGTTTCCCATTACTATTATTTATTATTTATAATCTAGTCGTTAAAGTAGTATATATATATAAGTCTTAGTAAGTCTCCCCCCCCTTAACTATATAATAATATATTTCCCTCTCTTTATAAATTCGTTACGCTAATAATTAATATATTTACCGTTTAATTCCTCCGTATATATTTGCGAATAAATCCTCATCATCCTTATTATTTCTACATATAAATACGACTAATTATTTATTAATTATAAGAGTATATACGGCAGGCGATATTCTAAAACGTACATAAATACTATCGATCGATTAATTAGAGGAGGAGGTAGTGTAGATATAGTGATGTACGGTAGTAGTAGTAGTAGGACTTTATTATTTTAAGGTCTTTATTATTTTAGGGACTTTGTTATTTTGGGACTTAGTCGCTTAGCGCGCAGTGCGGGTGTATACGAAGCGCGCAAACAGCCAAGGGGTACAGGGGTAGTAGCACGTACATTAGTAGTCCGAGCGTAGAAGGGGAGCAAGAAAAGGGGTGCAGGGGTGGCGGGCAGGAAGCGGTAGTCCGAACGTAGATCGGAACCGGAGCCGGGGTAGGGCGAAGGATCCGGGAACGGGGTAGAACGGGGTGGGCGGGTAGGCGGGGACGGGGACCGATACTAGATACTAGACTGTACACCTGAAATTTACCAGACTATTACGAGCATAGACTAACCGTATTATAAATTGCGCACCCAATCCGGTTCTAATTCCGTACAGCGCATTCTAGCGCTTAAACCCCTGTAATATACTCCCTATATTCAACAAAACTTCTCAATTCAACAAGACTTCCCACACAGCCAAGCGTTAGAAACCTACCAAGCCTTACTCCCCTGCAAGACTTGTTGCCCCCTACGGACTACCGCTTCGGTAAGGAAAGCCCACTGTAACTCGATCACCACAGTGACGACAGCCCCAAGTCCCATTCAACCCTCGAACTGTTTTCTTTTCTGCATCTCATCACCACCGCCAGGCTAGGCTGCTTGCGCCCATCCAATTCTTTGCGCGCCCATTGACTCGAAACGACACGCGCGCCAGCCAATCCAAGCCTGCCTGGTGGCATGCACTTGTTGCTTCTTTGAGCTTCACAAACCACCAAGGTTCCCAGCCGGCGCATCGCACATCATCGACGACCGCGAACTCGCGATTCCATCCTCAATTTCTTCAATTTCGCATTCGGCTTCAACATTTCGATACCCCAAACCCGAGATACCAACAACCATGAGCAACCAGCTATCCCTCGTCGACTACCTAGTCGAACACGAGCCTAGCTTCAGGAAGTCCGTCTTTGCCCACCCGACTGCTCTCCGTGTTCCCAGCTAACCCTCCCTTCCCACAGAGCCCGCCTCCCAGCCCTGTACTCCGACTTCACCACCCTCCGCACTCTCAACCCCGACGGCTATCAGGCCAACATCTCCGCCTGGCGTTCCGCCCTTGCACACCTCGCCCGCTCCGGCCTTGCGCCCGCCCCAAAAGGTTCAACGCCAAATCTCCTCGTTCTCAACTCCGATGAATCACTCCTCCGCGCTTTGGAGTCCAAGAAGTACGGTCGGCCGCTAGCCTTAGGGACAGTGATTAGGGAAGCACTGGCCGCTAAGGATTTGATGCCGCTGCATGACTTCCTCACCACCAAAACGAGTATATACTACAAGCCATGGCTACCGTCGCCTTTGGGAATCGCTGGGGGCGTAGCTGGTTGGGCTCTGAAGCAATTGGGCGTAGCAGATTGGTTACGATCCAACAGTTTGCCCAAGGGGCAATTCGTGGTGGTAGCAAACGTAGAAGAAGCCGGAAAACAATTCGCCGCAACAACAGCATCAGCATTAACAGACAGCCGCTTCGAGCGCACCTGGTCCAAAGCACACTTCCTCCACACCTACAACGAACAAGTCCAACTCGAGGCCGGCTCGGACGCCGCCAAACTCCTCACCGAAACCGACCTCGACGTTTTGTTGGTCTTCCTCTCCCGCGACAAGGACGTCATCCTCTACGACGGCTCAACCTTCAAAATCAAGGCTCCCTCCGACGATGCTGGCCAGCAGCAGCAACAGCAGCAACAGCAGATAACACAAGAAGACACCACCATCGCCTCCATCAAGGAACTCATCTCCTCCCTCACACACCAAACCCACCTCCTAGCGGGCCGCATCTCCGAACTCGACAAAACCGCTCGCCAAGCCGTCCAGGCCAAGAACCGGATCGCCGCCCTAGCAGCCCTCAAACAGAAGAAACTCGCCGAGCAAACGCTCGAAGGGCGCTACGCAAGCTTGACACAACTAGAAGCCGTGGCGTCCAAGATCCAAGAAGCCAGCGACAGCGTGGCGATGGTCAAGGTGATGGAGACCAGCAGCAGGGTGCTCGAGTCGCTCAACGAGCAAGTCGGCGGAGTCGACAAAGTCGAGAACCTCACCTCCAAACTCAGAGATCAGATGGCCGAAGTGGATGAGGTTAATACCATCCTTGCTGAGGCCGGGACGATGGGAGTGTTGGATGAGGAGGAGATTGATGATGAGCTCGAAGAAATGTTGGCTGAACAGGAGAAGCAGAAGCGAGCTGTGGAGGAGAAGAAGGAAGAGGAGAGGGAGAAGGATAGGGATAGGGAACGGGAGCAGGAACGCGAGGCGGAGGAACTCAGGAGGAGGTTGGAGGCTATTGGGGGTGTGCCGGTTGTTGAGCCGGGAGGCAATAGAAGGGAGAGGGAGAGGGAGAGGGAGAGGGAGATGGAGAGGTTGATGAAGGGTATGTCTATTGATGAAGAGTGATTTCTTTTGGGGGTTTATGGGGAGGGGAGCCTGAGGGATATATACCATGTTTTAGTAGGCAATGCTAATTTATTTTTGGTAGGTTAATTCGATTATACCAACCTGTTCCATTACTCACGATTACGATGACAACTTTTACGACTTGTTACGATACGATATTGGATACCGTTTTTGGGATTCCAACCATGACGAATACTACTGTTACGACTTTTTAAACAGCATAGAAATGGGAGCAAGCGAGACAGGATTCACGACCAGGATGAGACTCATGAAAAGGGCGTTAAGGGGTGTTTGTTTACTTATCCAAAGGATACCTCTACTTACGATATGAGATTACAAGTGCTAGTTCATACGCTAGATGACCGCGACACATCCAAACTACTTAAGTTGAGGTCGAGGATTCGACGATCAAACAGACACATTTCCTTTCTGAACTGTCTATCGCATTCTTCAACACCATGACATGATATCTTTCCCTTCCCAACCTACATGAACTCCTAAACGCCAACCAGCTAGCCCAACAGTTTCCCAAATCCCGCGGCAAAGCTGTGGTGGCGCTCGGGCCGCTTTCTGTCCATTCCGCTTCCCTTCCGTTTGCTTTCCTTTCGCAAGACAAGGACTGCGCAACCAAAGAAGCTTCTCGTTCACACCCTTTGACCTCTTCTCTAACTGGGCTGGACATTCGACTTCTAACACCTCCTCTGTTTTCGACGAGCCGTTTACCATCGACCGATTGCACGCGCGAGCCAGGGCACAAAACCCATTGCTTGAACTACAACTGTTATGTCACTAACAGAATTGGCGCTTGTTTCTCACAGACACAGATAGAATCACATCTTATTCGCATCAAGGTCAACAACGCCAAGGGTTATCTAGGCAGCAGTGCCGAGGCAACTCGCCGGCCCCTGACCGGTCAGTCACGCCCCCTCACCTCAGCGGGCACTGTACCAAAGATAAAGCTGACCTCACCACGATCCTTTACCTCTCCGACACATCCCCTCAACACGCGCACTTCGAAAGCACTCCCGCCATACCATCACCGGGTCTCCACCAACAATGTCGGCAACATTTGACCCCCATGGTTTCTTTCGTCCATACGACGAGCCAGAAGAATCGCTCGAGCACAAGATCCACCGCTGGACATCCACCGGCAAGACCAACGAACGCCTAGGCGAGGACCTCTTTCTCCAGCTCTACGAGGCTATCGACCAAGAGAACGAAGCCGTGGTACGCATGTTACTCGACGCAGGCATCCAGACAGACCTAATCGAATTCAACAACAACGATTCCTTCTCCTGCCTCCAAGCCGCCGCGCAGTGTGGCCACCGCGGCATAGCCCGTATGCTATGGGATCATGTCGGACCTGACGCGCGCTTCCAGTCCTCCCAGGACCGGGACACGCGACAGCCGTACTATGGACACGGCTTGATGCCGAGCTGTCTGGTCATTGCGGCCAGGAACGGACACGCGGCGCTGGTGGGCGATTTCCTGGATTGGTACGATGGGTGGTGGAACAGGGAGAAGTGTATGGCGCTGCATGATGCGGCTGCCATGTGGCGAGAGGAGGTGGTAGGTTTGTTGCTGGACAGGATTCCGTACGAACAGGACGTGGTTCAGGTGGCGCTGCAGAAAGCGTTTGGGCTTCAGCGGCCGAAATGTCCTGACTGTGTGTTCTACTGGCACCGAGAGATATCGCCGATCGATGAGGAGGGCGAGATCAGAATGGTGGAGAGGCTGATTGATGCCGGGGCGAATCCGAACCGCGTCATTCAGGATCTGGGCTCCCCTGGGCATGGCCGGCTTTCCCGCCAGATGTCGCTGCCGATTCATATCTCGTACAACCGGTTTGGTCTTTTGAAGACGCTGCTGGAGAAGGGGGCGGATCCTAACTTGCGGGATGGACAGGGTCGCACTGTCTTGCACAAGATCGCTGAGATGTTTGACCAGCCGTTCTTGGAAGTGCACAGGTACAAAGGATTTGAGCATCGAGCAGTTCCCAGCACAGATCAAGATGGTACTAGTGGTACTACATCTACAGCCGGAGGTAGTAGCAGTGAAAGAGGCGTAGGTATTGGTAGGGGTAAGTAGGTATAGGGGCCGAGGCGGCGGTAGAGGCAGAGGCAGAGGCAGAGGCAACGGCAGGGGCCGAGGAGGCGGTCACCAAAGGCGCTTCTTCCTCTCCGACGCCTCAGACATCTACCCCTATCCCTCGTTTCCCTACGTCGGCGACCGGCCCACCAAGTCAAACTGCCAGGACTCCAACCTCGCAGCTCTCCATCTCCTCTTCCAGCACTCTGCCTCCCCAACCATCGCGGACAACAAAGGCGAAACTCCCCTCCACCTCCTCGCCTCAACAGGATCCCTCGAAGCCTTCCGCCTGTGCCTCTCTCATTGCAAAGACACAGACGCCTACGACACCGCCCTGCACGACCTCAACAGCAACGGTGAATCCCTCCTCCACTACGCCGCCGCGGCCGGGAACGAAGCCATCCTTACCTTTCTGCTCGTCGATCTCAACCAGGGTCTGGATCCCAACCTGGCCTCCGACGACGGATGGACCCCCTTTCTCTGCGCCCTGCACCCCGTCAAAGGCAAGTCCCAAGCCGTCTCGCACCGGATTGCTCGGCGCTTTCTCTGGATGTGTGAGAGTCCCGCCGCCGCCGCCACCATGGCTCAGGTTGTCACGAAAGAGGGGTGGTCGCCTATGCATGCGCTCGCTACGCCTTGGCATAGTTCTCTTTTGCATTTTTCTGAACAAGGTGAGTTGAAGGGTGAGGGCGACGGTGACGGTGAAGATGACGGTAGGTACGGCGGTGCGCGTGAGACCCGACCATGGATGAAAACAGACGCGGAAATCAAGGCCGAGGCAGAAGCCGAAGCGAGTCTTGTATACCTCGCACTGGACCTCCTCTCCAAAGGCGCGGTGATCGATTCCCGGGCGGAATGGTTGAGGTATCGCAGAGCTGATGCGTCTGGGCTCTATGGTAAGTGGGGAGGAAGAATGCGAGTCTCAGCGTTCTCGGCCCCGGGACGTGACGACAATCAGTTGCCGTATGCCGATGAGGAACTTACCCCGTGGTGGTGGGCGAGGGTGACTGGAGTCTTTGCTGTTGAGAATGTTTTGAGGTTGTTTTTGGAGGTGAGGGCGGCGATGGAGAGGAACATGGGGGCGAGGGACGTGGAGCAGATGGAGGTAAGTGGGCAGATTGTTGCTGAGGCGTTGGTAAGGAATGAAATGGAGGGGATGAAGGGGATGAATGAAGCTGTCGGACTCATTCATTTACAGGTATGTTTGCACAATGGGGAGGTAAGGTATTGATGTTGAGGCTGGTAGACACAGAGTAGGTACATGTACCTCTAGGTTATGGATCTCTAGAGGTAGGTAAGTTGGTAAGTACGTCTCCTTTCTCCTTCCTTTTTCATGTATGCAATGTGGAATCTGAATCAACAAGCTATACTGATGAGTGATGCTTATGAGGCCACATAGTAGCATGTTTGCGCCCCTTCAAGTGTCTCTCGGACGAAGTGTAAGGGAACTTGAGCGAAGGAGAAAGAAAAAAAAAGGACATGCTGAATGGTTTAGCAGTAAACCCTAACCCTTCAAAGAAGGCGAGGACAGCAAAAATCGATCCACCCAGGGGTCGAACCTGGAACCTCCTGATTCGTAGTCAGACGCTCTGCCATTGAGCCAGCGGACCTTGAACTTGTTGAAAGACGGTCTCTAACAAAGGATTCTTGAAATTCTTACGACTCGAAAACTCAGAGAAACTGTGTTGTGCGGAAAGAAAGAAGACAGACTTTTCTATCTGGGCATCCCTGTTCTCATTTTTGTTCGGCCTGGCTCCACAGATCTCCAGGGTCCGTGTGGAACTGTGGAGTCAAAAGTGGATATGCATGCGTCTTTTCCGTTCTGGGACATCCCGCGACAAAACTGCAGAAAGAAAATTTCAGAACAGCCCCATGTCCATGAGGATATTTGAGCAGAAGAAATGGACCGACAAGATATCAAATCACCTCAATACGGTCCGCTGGCTCAATGGCAGAGCGTCTGACTACGAATCAGGAGGTTCCAGGTTCGACCCCTGGGTGGATCGAGGATTATCGGATGCTTGCATTTGATCTTTTTTTTTTTTTTTTTTTTTTTTTTYCTTTCTTGCTTTCGCAAGTAAGAGATGAGCCAGTTGGAGAGTGATAGATACCTTACTTTCCTTAGTTGCTGGTGAGTCGACGATATCTTCCTCGGTCGCTAGGTAGTCGAGGTTCGACCAACACAACCTGGACACTCAAGTTTTCACCCCCAGCCCTTCCCGCTAGTTTCTCGGGGAAACAAAAATTATCATCATGGGAATTAGCGGAATCAGGAGCACACACAGGTTTGACTACCTACCCTGGTTTTTGCGTATTTCTCGTTAACCAACCTTTCTCTGCACCTTGGGCTCCTCCTGCCTCCCCCGTTACCACCCCCCYATAACCACCGTAGTCTCCCCTCCCCTCCCATTTCCTCCTCCCCTTTTTCTTCTTCCTCTCTCTCTCTCTCCGCCATCACCCTATTGAAAATCTCCCTCAACATTTTTTTTTTCTTTCTTCCTCTTATTCTTCTCCCTCTCTTCCTCCTCCTTGCGCTTTGTGAGACTACCCAAACGAGTACTGATAACTTGATAAGTAACGATAACAATTGCCACAATCAAGCCCACACCGCCCTGATGATGAAGTACACGGTGATTGTCTAGGCCGGGGTACAGATGGCTTGCCTTGCTTTTCGAGGGCTTTCTCGGCCTGTTGGGTGAGGTCATATTTGTGCGTTGTAGTAAAACTGATCAGAGAGTCGCATGGCTGTGCCCTGAGATATCTTCCTATCTCTACGTCTGAGGCGTTCCTAGAATTGCTCGTAGGAGATAAGGCAGTAGCCGGTGCAATCGAAATTAGGTAGTATTCGTTTGTTCTCTTAATGTAATCCGGAGAGACTGTGGATAGCTTACGCGTGTTCAGTCCATAGGTAGTTTGTTCGAGCACGGTCACCGTTGTCAGGCCTCTTACAAATACATCAAGCAAACTACGGTCGCGTTCCCGATTTCGGTCCCGGTGATGACCATCATTCTAATTATTCAGTAGCCTGGCAGAGAATTTACATGACTGGAACTAGGCCTTGCGATGCGGCGGCGGGAGTACAGATGGAGGCCGCGGCGGTGGTGGTAACAGTCGATTGTTGTTTCTCGACGTCGTCCTCCGGAGCAGCAACAACAAATCCCGAATCTCCAGGGCCGAGAGTGGATTGTCCGTCAGTCAAGAGAGCGTCACTCGGGGGCATGACTTGCGTTGCTCGAGGTCGAGACATCGTAGCTAGTATTGGCAGGGTGGTTGCCGGTGATGGTCGTGGCGAGCGGCATAGACGTCTGGTGGTGGGTGTCGTGACGAGCGGCATCTTAGAAGTAACCGGCA